>OZ008370.1:9547395-10124002 GCA_963931995.1 Phaonia tiefii
AGATCGGCATATGATCACAAAACGATCTGCTCATACGTTAATGTTGCTTGCTGCCTTTGCTTCATGTTGCGGAATGTGGTATGCAAGTTTGACTCGTCGGTCGTGTCTCTATGTTGCATGGTTCAAAATTGGACTTTGGACTAAACAAAATCAAATAAAAACAGAGGGAAACAAATCATAAACTGGTTGGTTGGTGTCATTTTGCGTTCGGGAGGAGTGGGACTTTTGGCATACACAGAGGTAATGTTGATATGTGTCGCCGTTCTGCTTGAGATGTACAATTTGAGAGAGAAATCTAACTCAACTTTTGGATTGATGCCACAACCAAGTAGTTGAGATGGTTAGAGTTGTATTCAATTTGAGTTGCAAATATATTTTTAATTGATGCAAGCTCAAACTGTGGCAATTAACAGTTAAAATATTTAATTAAATCAATTAAATATTCACAATAGAATATGTAGATTTGTTGCTGGAATACACAAAGTAAAGTAAATGTGTTCCAAACGAATAGTACTAGATATGTATACTAATCAGTTTTTGTTGTCAAATTCAAGATATGGTTTTAATCAGACGCACTCTCTCGCCGATAAGCGTCACCGGGGAAACTTTTGTCTTGGCAATACAAAAAATTTTGCTACACGCTGAAAAAAGTCGGCCGCAGTAACATAGTGCAGGAACCATGTATATGTTTGCAAGCATTGTTCTCATGAATTGAAGATCTGCTGCTGTTGTATTTCTTTGTTGTCTGTCACATTTTTTTTCAGCAGTCTTCAACAAACCAATCCACATTTGGGTCACAAAAACATATATTTTAACCTATTAATCATTGTGTCTCAAACATGTAATATTGAATTGCAAACACAATGTGTTTGGACACAAGTATACTATATTTGCGACAAGCTACAAACAAGTTATATTGGCATTTAAACAACAAAAAAACTGATTTTTGCAATTGTGTCAACATTTCCTGATGATACTTAAAAAATTTCAGAGATCATTGGTTACTTGAGGGACTCTGTCAAATTTGCATGGGAATTTTGTACACCAGATCTAGGCTTTGTTTGGTGTCCTTCATCTGTTAATTTTGTAAGTCCCCAGTACCACGGGAAGGACATGTCCGGAAAACCTGTTCTACCGTGAGACACTCAATTAGATTTCTTGCGACTGCAATCCCGGTATTAGGGGTTTGGTTAGCCTTTAGTTTGGTTGTTCTTACTGTAAAAGTGTTGCTATTACACAGGGTTAAATCTAGTTATGAACTGGTTGTATTACAATTATGTATATGCAGTAGATATGAAAAGGAGGACAAGAGCATCGAATATCATCTTATATGTTACTCCCGGCCTTTTGTATGTTGCTATACCTAGGATACAATATCTAAGATCTTACTACATGTTGAATCTAACAAACATTCAGGAGTTAGGCTGAATGATCTTAGAACCTTTATGCAGAGTACTAATTGGTTCCTCAGGGACTAGGAGGTGTCTCGTCTTCAGCCATAATATGGGGACGTGGTACGATATCATATGGCTTGAGCATCCCTTAACAATAACAGGTCAGTTGTTAAGTTCAACGATGTGGACGATATTTGACGTATCACAATGAACTAACCCTGTGCTAACACGAGACAAGACACTTGAGAAAATGTATCAGTTGGCAAAGAAGATAAAAAAGATTCCAGAGAATTATAAAGACAATACCATTTTTCGCAACCGTCATCAGTCATTTCCAAAATCTCCACACAAAAATACGTTTCCCAAATTGTTCGGTCTTTTTCGATCATGTTTCGCTTTTTTGTCGCAAATTTCGCCAAATAATCTGTGTACATTTTTTGACAGGTCACATCGCATTTAGAATTTTTCGAATGCATATTGGATCCGTCATTTTGAAATTTTGACAGTGAGTCATGATGGCTACAAACAAGTTATATTGGCATAATACAACCGGGTTAGATTTTTTTAGGCGAGTGTGAAGCTGTAATCGATATTGTATTTTGGGAGGGGTAAAGTTCGTCAAATCTTGTTGGTCTCTGAGGCGGAATTTTGTTGCTTTGATCCAAACTTAATGTTTTTTGCTGAGCCGATAATTTTGCTGCATATAAAAAGCCCTTCCTTAGTGTACAAACAAAAAATATGCACAATTTCCCGATGAGTACAAACAATTTACCGCAAATGTTTCAAAAAGTACAAAATAGCTGACAGCAAGCACATAAGTTGTACCAAAACTTGCATATACTGTATCAGTGTGCTAAACTCTACTAAAAAGTAAAATGAATGTACCAAAGTAGCACATAAAGAGTACCAGGAAAAGTACATAACTAAAAAGTACAGACAGTGTACCAAAAAATGTACCGAAAAGTTTATATTGTACAAAAACAAGTATATAATTTGGACAAAATGGTACGGGTAGATTATGAAAAAGTGTACAATATGCGCATTGTGTTCCAAAAAAAGTACACGAAATGTGCCAAGGAAGGTGCATATCATGTGTCAAAAAGTACACAGTGTACCAAAAAAGTACATAAAGTGACCAAAACATACGTAGTCTATCAAAAAAAAGTACATACAATATACTAAAGTACATAAAATGTTCCAAAAAGTACACATTTTACCATAAAAAGGATATAAAATGTACCAAACCATAGATACAGAGTGTATCAATAAAAATACATAAAATATATCCGAATAATACTTGTTTTGATACGCATTATCTATTTGTTAGTACACTTTATATACCTTGGACGTCGGTGGTAGAATGGGTAGTTTGCGCAGCTCTTGTACATGAGAACGTAGGTTCAATCCTTTCTCTGACCACCTTACATTTCTTTCGACGACCAGACCATAAAGTACATAGTGTACCAAAAAGTACATAAAGTGACCAAAACATACGTAGTCTCAAAAAAAGTACATACAATATAAAATGTACATAAAATGTTCCAAAAAGTACACATTTTCCCAAACAAGGCCATAAAATGTACCAAAACATACATAGTGTAGCAACAAAAGTACATAAACAGTATCCGAATAGTACATATTTTAATACATATTATCTACTTTTAGTACACTTTATATACCATGGCCGTCGGTGGTACAATGGTTAGTTTGCGCAGCTCTTGTACATGAGAACGTGGGTTCAATCCCTTCTCTGACCACCTTACAGGTAGGTCTCCATCAGTGGGTGTAAAACTAGAAAGCGCACTGCTCACTGGTTGTGAGAAGCTCTCTCCAATCTCCTCATGGGATGTAATGGGAAACCATTTTTTGTTTTGTACTTATATATACTTGTACTTTTACGCCTTGTACGCTTTCTGTACTTTTTAGCACATATTATGTACTCGTGGATAAATTATGTACGTTTGGTTAATTTTTTTGAACTATTTGGTACGCTTTATGTAATTTATCGTACATTTTATTGACAGTTTGGCTATCTAGTCTATTCTTTTGGTGCTTTTTGTGTACAAATTTGGATGAACTTTATGTACCTTCAGTAACACTTTATGTACTTCCTGGAACACGATATGTACATAGTGTTAATTGCATGCAATTTTATGGTACAAATTATGTCAATATACCTGTACACCGATCAATATCCATTTATTGTATCCATTTTCCCCAACCTTTCTTCTATATAATAGGTCATACGTCTCGCATGCGGTACGCGAGTTGCTGCCGTGTCGCTCAAGCGTGCAGAAGAGCATGTAGGCAAAAGCAAGCAGCGTGCTCGCGAACGAGGGCGTTTTTTGGTTTCTTTTTCGCACGCGCTCGCGAGTAGTATATTTTGGATTTTGATTTTACATCTCACGACTAACGAGTAGGTGCGTTTTTCTACGCCTCGTTTTACGGCTCGTCGCGGTTGAACGAGTTACGAGCCAAAAAGTTAATACCCAGTATAAACAACAATTTAAGTTATATAATTTGAAGGGAAATTATTATATTTAAATGGGTTGGATGTATCGCTTGAAATATTTCTTGAAAAACAAAATGATTAACAATTTAATTATTGGTGGCATCACACAGTTTTGTTTGATCGTTTTTCAGTTAAGTGATTCACAATATTCTAAGATGTATAGTATTCGTACTGTACAATGGCCTTGGTGACAGAATAATAAATTGTTTAGAGAATTGGTAATTTAATGGGTTACCTAAGGTTATGTTTTATTTAGAACCAAACTCGTAATACCGGATACAAAGTGTGCACAAACTAATTTCAAATAAAAGAGACAATATATTTTCTCTATTCTTTATATTTAATTCTTGTATTTGCCACGTCATTTTTATAATCTTCGAATATTTCTATAAATTAAATATAAAAAGAGATAACATTTATACTGTCTCATCCACACGCTCAACCCTCAGTCGCTTCTCTTCAAAAAGTCTACCATGGGTGTCTACGCCGCATATTGAATAGTGAAATTCATTATTATTCTTTTCTTTCCATTCCTCTCAACATCTGTGTGCGATCGCCCACAAATCATTCACACACGTTTTTTGTAGATATTGAAAACAAAAATAAGAAACACAAATCTGTGTTCAAATATATTTTTCCCATTTTCACATAGAAAAAATCAATTTTCTACTGACGTCAATAGACAAGAGATAAGACAATTTCGCTGTTGCTGAACCCCAGATTGCAAAAGACACTTTCGAATGTAGACCTAAAATCTAGAGTAAACAATTTCAAGATTTAGTCTAAACCTTCTCTCTGCTACATAGATTAGACTTTGTGCTTGAATGAGATAATCTTTGATTTATAGGAATTGTACTAAAGTGTAATTCAATTTCTATAAAATAATTTGTAATATAAAAGTGTTTTATAATAAAAGCTTGTACTAGATTAGTAATTGTTAGGAAATGAGTCAATTAGTACACAACACATTATTAGATATTAGGTGAAAAATAAAAATTGTTAATCCCTGTCAGGTGTAATCATATACCCAAGTACAGGGTGACCCAAAAACATGTGCGCGATTGTTGGCCTGCAGCTCTGAAATTTGACAGCTGTCGTCTACGATTGTTTCGATTAGGAAAATTTGAGCGCTACACAGAGAAATAACGCATCACCATTGTGAAATCCAGCGTTCGTATTTCGTGGGTTATATGTTACCCTGGGTAACACATTAACCAAAGTCGTGGGGAATGGGTAACGATTGATTAAACATTATTCACAGAGTATGGTGAAATTAATGGGTAGTTACCCACAGAGGTAAGAGATTTCCCCACCATCACGATTACCCATTACCCATAGGGTATGGTGAAAATAATGCATAGTTACCCACGACAATGGGGAATTACCCATCAAGATTACCTACAGGGTATAGAGAAAATAATGGATAGTTACCCTCTACTGTAGCATAATTGGACCAGTACTAACATATGCTTCCGTTATATGGTGGAAGGCAGTTGAGAAGAACTGCAATACTGCGACACTGCAAAAGGTTCGACGTATGTGATGTATGGGAATCAGTGGTGCAATAAGAGCAACCCCAATTAGGGCTATGGAGACTGTTTTATTTATGCAGCCAATTGAGATTACAGTCAAGTACGAGGATATCCTTGTGGCAAAACGACTGGTGAATGGATCAACAGGTATCATAAGTCGAAGCATCAACGAATAATAGAGGCTTTGGCAGGCTACTAGACATCTGTACATGAATGACAAAGGATTCGAATATGTATGTGTATACGATAACACAATACGATGTGAAACGAAGTAGAAGTAGTAGTTTTGAATTTTTGAGTTCTAGAGTTTCGTACACATGCACGAATGTTTTTTTTTCAGAACACTGACGTATTTTGTTGTCGTAACTTTACATGTTTCGAAAAAAGTCACATGTCTTGAATAACCGTTCAAGACGTCTTATGCAGATGTCTACTAGTTACACGCAAGATATTAGTGAATCCGACCGAATAGTCGAAATAAGGATTCAAGCGACCTGCGTGACTATGACGCCATCTAGGGATGCTTGGCAGGATGATACCTTGGCGCCATTGCCGTAGCAGGATTTTATTTCCAGGGGGGGCAGCTTTATATTTAAGTTGAAAAAGAGGACTAAATTCAAAAATCACCTATTAAAGCAACAATTTCGGGGGGGCTGAGCAAGCTAAGGGAAAGAACAGGTCTACGAGTTTTCATTGAAAATGCGGCCACCGAAATGTACCTACGACTTCCGGACCACAATACGAACTTTCAAGCGGAGGTTCGGACGATTGCGGAATGCATTACATTCATGCATGCGTTACAGACATTCATGCATGCATTACAGACGATTTTTTTATTTTAGAGATTTTTGAAACAAAATTACAGAAAGTATGTTAAAAGTGTGCAATAATCAAGATATGACGCGAGAGAGAAATTCGCTTGAGTGAATTGTGTTGCCTCCTTGGTTCTCTTTTACGAGAGTTTAACATTACGCACTAAGATTGGTTGTCTACTTAGTGATCGTCTTTTGTAGATCTCCTGTGCGTCGATGTACCGGCCGGTGTCTCAAAAATATTGCTGCGGCAAACGAGAGTGTGTCCGAAAACGCGGGAACAACAACATTTTTAAATTTCGTGAAGCACTTGCCGGTGAAGGCTATTTGCAGGGCATTTTATTCCATATTTAATCGGAACATGTCGACGTTACAAAGCAATTGGATAGAGAGCTTCTGTAGAGCACGGATTGAACTTTATTATATTTAGACGGCCATACGCTTAATAATCCGAACATCTGTACTTAGCTGAAGAGAATTAGCAGTGTTGCCACGCCCATTCTGGTACATCCAAACAATACGATACGATAAAACGCATAAACCTCTTCCGCTCTTAATTAAATCAAGTATTTGACTTCCTTTCGTCAAACGCAAGTTACTTTCCACTTTACCTCCCTTACAAAATTGCTGTGGCCGCGTTGTTGTCCGATAAGATAAAAACCAATTGTTCCCTATTACATCTCATGAAGTGATTGGGGAGAGATTCTCACAACCATTGAGCTGTACGCTTTCTAGCTTTTACACTCCTTGATTGGGACCTACTGTTTTACACCGGTTCCAAATTGTATTTTGAGAAGCTTTTCCATGGCAAAGTACTCAATAATATCGCCATCATTAAGCGAAGTTAACGACATTTGTTATTGGGTAATGTTTTGTCAAAACTTTCTTTGTAATTAAAAATTGTAAATATTGACACGCCCATTTTTGTACCTCATATACACAAATTGGGCAGGTTACCGTTTGATCTACGCTATGCCGTCTACCTAAACCAAATCCGTTCGTAATGCAATTTGATACTGGTTAATGTTTTATTAAAATGTACACGCTGAAACAAACGGCCCCACCGACATACTGCGGGAAAAATGTATATGGTTGCAAGCATTATTTTCGTGAATTGAAGATCTATTGCTTTTTTATTTCTTTGTTGTCGACCTCGTTTTTGTTTTTAGCAGGTTTCACCAAATAAAGCCACATTTGGCTCCCAAAAATATATATTATAGTCTGTTAAACATTGTGTCTCAAACATGTTATAATGAATAGCAAACACAATGTGTTTGGACACAAGTATAGTATATTTGCGACAAGCTACGAACACGTTATATTTGCATCCAAGCAACAACAAAAAGAGATTTTTCACCGTGTACTTTGTAATTAAAAATGGACAATTTTGCCACGCCCATTTTTATACCTCCCATACAAAACTAGACCGGACTGTTAGCTGGTAGTCACGATAAATCCCTAAAACAACTTAGGATCCAAATTAAGTTACATTTTAAGTTGAAGTGGCAGTCGGTGGTTCCTATGGTTATTCTGCGCGACTATTGTACATAAAAACGGGGGTTCGATCCCTGCTCTGACCAATTTTACATTTCTTTCGCTTAGTGATGACAACACTATCGAGTACATAGCCATTAAAAAGGTTATCAAAATACTGTTCGGAACAGGTGGTCCCAATCAGTAAGTGTAAAACTAGAAAGCACACAGCTCACTAGTTGTGAGGAGCTCCCCCCAATCCCTTCGTGAGATGTAATGGGAAATCATTAGATAATATTTTTCGCAAAGCCATTCTGCTATTGAATATGGGCGCATTTGCCACGTACATGCGGGTGACTGAAGGTTGCTCGGCTCCAAAATGTGTTTCAATGAAACTCGAATCAAATGGATGAGGGTATGTTTAGGTGAGTTTACCCGACTGAAATGTATGTACCGGTTGCATGTTACATTTTTTTTAAAAACAACAAATTCTCTTGATTTTTTTTAAATAAAAATTATTTTCTAAAATTTAAATTTGCACTTATATGTCTCTTTTACTTTCCAGCTTTGTGTCAACGCATCTCTTCATCAACGACACTAAACATATTCTCGGCATTACGACGTTCTCATTAAGAAACAGAAGAAAGGCAAATTAAAACAAGTAAACAACAATATAAAAATATAAAACAAAATAAAAGTTAAAAAATAAAAAAACAAAACCCATTCGGAAAAATAGCAATAACAAATTCCTTTCAAAAATTCCCCATATCACAATATTGTACGAGCCCATAGAGAAAATATACCTAGAGGTACCATTTGTCTCATCTGACTTTTCAGTTCGCACACTTCGTCGAAAGGTAAATTAATCATTCCTTTTTTGTTTCAATCCAGTAAGAATTAGCTAAATTTTGAAATGATTCTTTTGACCAAGAGAAAGAATCGAAAGAAATTTGAATCAATTAATATCCATTTGTCAAAAATTAATCGCAATTCATTTCGAATTCGAATGAATTTGTCACAAATGAATTGAAATCCTTTTCCAATTCAAATGAATTTGCATAATGAATTGCAATTTATTTCCAATTCAAATGAATTTGGAAAAATTGAATTGCAATTCCTTTCCAATTTGAATTGAATTGATTTTGAATTAATTCAACTACGTGATATGCAAAACGAGAGTATTGCTTGCTGGCTTTGATATAAAAAATGAGTTGGACCACAAAACCAAAGTAATGCTTACTCTAGGTTTACTTGCACTTGTTTCAAATCGATTCAATTCAAATGAATTGCAAATTAATTTTTCTAATTCATAATCGATTCAATTCAAATGAATTGAAAAGGAATTGCTACTCATTTTGCCAAATTCGTTTGAGTTGGAAATGAATTGCAATTCATTTTGCCAATTTTATTCCAATTGGAAATGAATTGCAATTCATTTTGACAAATTTTTTCGAATCGAAAATGAATTGCAATTAATTTTGCCAATTTCATTCCAATTGAAAAGGAATTGCAATTCATTTTGCTAAATTCATTTGAATTGGAAATGAATTGCAATTCAATTTGCCAAACTCATTCGAATTCGAAATGAATTGCAATTAATTTTGACGAATTCATTTGAATTGGAAATGAAATGCAATTCATTTTGCAAATAATTTTGTCAAATTCATTCGAATTGGAAATGAATTGTAGTCATTCGAATTTGAAAAGAATTGCAATTTAGTTTTGGCAAATGCTTATAAATTGATTCAAATTTAATTCAATTCGTTTTTGGTGAAAAGAATTAATTCAAAATTTTGCTAATTCAGTGCATGAATGATTCGCGAATTAATTAATAAAGGAATGATTCGTTTACAGCTCTGGTAGGTGCCAAAGAGACATGTTCGACGCAAAGTGACTTACACCAGGCGGTTACAAAATGTATGAGATAACTGCGAACTGAGTACTGTGAAATTTAGATGTATTTCCCATTATATTGTTGGTATACATACATTTGTATTATATCATAGAGCAATAGATAAGAGTCACCATCCCTCTCTTTGCATTCTCTCGATCACAAAGTCATTTCGTCGAGTTCTCGTTGCTGTTGTATGTTACTCTTTGGTTGGACATAAAACGGACAGAAAAAACGAAATTCGTATTATCGTTCTATTCAAGCAACACAAAACATCATTTTAATGTCATTAGTATTAATCAAACACTATTTAAACGATAGAGAAATTGATAAATCTTTATGTTCTCTCGAATACGACGAAATACTAGGTAATTTTTTCGAGTTGGAGTTGTTGTGGTATGTAACTCTTTGGATGGACATAAAAGGGAATACGTATTTTCGTTCGATGCAACCAACATAAAACATAATTTAGGTGCCATTAGTATCAATCAGGTACTATTTAAACTTAGTTTGCTGCATGGTTTGCTTCTGGCTGCTTATGGCTCTCTCGTCTATATAATCTGTGTTCTATCAATTTCCTACTTTATACACGATCATCTGTGTCATGGGTACCCCCTAGTTTGTGTCTTAAAATTTTTATGTTAAATCAGGGGGTTTCTATGGCACAGCTGATCGAAAAGGTACTAAGGAAATCATGTAGAATGAGAGGCCAAAGAAGACATACAGATGCAGCAAACTAAGTTGCGAAGTGTTTCATTGATAATAATGACAGTTAAATTATGTTTTATGTTGTTTGCATCGAACGAAAATACGCATTCCCTTTTATTTCTGTCCGTATTGGTCCAACCAAATAGTAAATTACAAAAGCAACTTGAACTCGATGAAATGGCCTACTACTTCATCGTCATCAAGAGAACACGAAGAGAGGCATATTGGCTCTTTTCTGTTTCTCTATCGTTTAATATATGAAATGGCCTACCACCTCGTCGTCATAGAGAGAATGTAAAGAGAGTTATAGAAACTCTTTTCTATTTCTCTATGCAGAAATGCGAATTGTCATTAGTTGTTTTCTTGTTGGTTGCTTAGAACTAATGCACCACTCTGGTATCAATCTCCAACTTTCCACTTAATCTCCAACCACACTTAATGTCATAGATTTACTGAGAGAATGGCCCCTCTGGGTATATTTCCTCTATGTGTGAGCCCCTTTTGTGATAACTAAAAGAGGCACAAAAAACCAACAAGTTAAGCAACCAAGGAACGACTGAACGACCGACCGACGACTGTGCCCAGCACATAAAGAAAAACGTTCAGCCAAACATTTCATATCATTTGCGCTGGTGGCCGGCCCTCTAGGCGCACACAGCGTTTAAACGAACAATCAACTAACCGTGAGCAGCAACAAAGCACCAGCAGCCGCAGACGCCTTTAACAGACCAAAAAAAATCAGTCTTGTTTGAACTGTCGCAGACTTTAGACGCGTTGCGCTTACTTACACATATAGTCGCTACGGCCACCCGTAGATTTGTGACAATTGAAAAGAAGAGAAAATAAAAATCAAAACCACCTCCTACACAATTGAAAGTAAAATTTGTAGCGTTTCATTTTGTTGTTATATTGTTTTAAACATAGTTATTGTTCTCTTAATTGTTCAATAAATTTGTTGTGTGATTTGATAAGCATTACAAGTGGCTTCAAACCTTAACTTTAAAATTTAAATTAAAAAAAAAAAAGAGGGAAAAAAACAAACTGAAAATGATGCGTTCCTCCACTGTGCGCTTTGCTGCCCAATTATTCCGTAACACCTCAACATCATGCGTCCGATCGATCAGCGCTAATAAGGGACAAAAGAATACGGCTGCCACCGTAGAGCCGAATTTAAGCAACAACAATGACAAATGCTTGCAATACTCCAGTGAGGAGGGCTATTACAGGACATCGCCATTTGAATCAATGCCCCTTATGAATATGCCATTGGATAAATACGTTTGGCGGGATTTCAAGAAATGGGAGAATAAAGTAGCCACGGTAAGTGAAATGAAATGCAACAAAAAAACCCTTAACATATTTAAAGACGCAGGAAAATATCGATAAATATTTAACAATTTTATAACTCGGAAAAGAAGATACATTTTGGAACAACTATACACCATTTTCTATTGTAATTCAGAAAATATCAATTGAAATTTGGAATTTCTAATTACAGAATTTCCAATTGAAATACAGAAAATACCTACTGAAGTTTAAAATTTCTATTTGAAAATCAGAAAATATCAACTGAAACAGGAAACATCAATTAAAATTCAGTGAACTCAAATTGAAATTTTTTACACTATACATTTAGGTTCAGAAGCAAATCATTTGAAATTCGGAAAATAACCATTCAAACAAGGAAAACGTTATTGGAAATTCAGAAAATATCAATTGAAGTTCAGAAAAATATTTCTTATAGTTCTATACAATTGTCTGAATTTCAATTGATATTTTCTGAATTTCGTTTGATATTTTCAGAATTTCAATTGATATTTTGTGAATGTTAATAGATGTTTTCTGAATTTCAATTGATAATTTCTGAATTCCATTTGGTGTTTTCTGAATTTCAATTGATATTTTCTAATTCTTCACCGTGTTGGTTGTGGACATCTCAAGCTCGTACGGCCTCAGCTCGTATGGCCCCGTTTAAGCTCTGCTACTCAATATTTTGCAGTCGCAAACGAAGTAGCAGACTCCCCCAGAGTAGAATATAGCTCGGCTTTAATATTGCTTGAACTTAGACCTTTCAATTGGAAATTTGTAATGGTGGCCAATTTTTTCCGAGTTTACAAATTCACTGAGATCGTTAACTTTTGATGGCTCAAATAAAAATACTAAACAACGTGGCGCCTTGAAACTTAAGGCATATATTTTATAAGGTTGCCACTTCTCACCAAATTGTTTTTTTTAAACTACTAGCACCATCTATACGTCAGGTCGGTTTAGATTTTTTTCAAACCGACCGCCCTCGTACTTTATCTGTAAATTTTTATTTTCAATTCCGCATTCTTATGCGGCATCATATTTGAAATTCTTTAAAACAGGTGTAAAAGAATATCATCGATAAAACAAGAAGATTATACTAAGTATTGCAAAATTTTAATAAAGAGGACGGATCAATAAGCCCGTGACTTTTCGAACTTCCCTCGTAGTTATATGAAATGCAACACTGCTCCCATCATGTACCACCTGTTAATAGACTACTGTCAAATTTTGTGCAAGTTCCGTCATTTACTTTGCGTTTAACAGCTGTTCAGAACATACAACTTCGTGCATTTTTTTCAAAATGGAAAATCAAACCAAGGAAAAGCTTGATAAATACTATGGGGGCTCTGCACCATCGATTTCAATGGTAAAAAAGTGGTTTACTGACTTACTACTGTACAAATGACGCTGAACGTTCTGGACGGCCAATTGAGGTCAATAAACCCGAAAATGTCGAAATAATTCACGATATGGTGTTGGCCGATCTAAGAGCAAAAATTCCAGAGGTATTTGATGCCACAGGCATTTCATATGGCAGTGTGGTTTCGATTTTAAATGATCAGTTGGGTTTAAGAAAGCTGTCTGCAAGATGGGTGCCGCGTTTGCTCTCAATTGACCATAAACGTAATCGTGTAACAACTTCAAAGAATTGTTTGGAGTTGTTTAATTGGGCTACGAATTTCTGCCTCATATTCTCATATTCTCCGGATTTAGCCTCCAGTGACTATTTTCTATTTCCAAACCTAAAGAAATGGCTCCAAGGATGAAACTATTGATCAAACAAACGCCTATTTTATGGAAAATTCCTATTTTTTTGGGAGGGATACAAAATTGGGAAGTGTGGACTAAGTGTATTGGGTTAAAAAGAGATTATGTTGAAAAATAATTTTTTTTGGAAAAAAACTGTGTTTTATTCAAAAAATCACGGACTTATTGATCCGAATAGATTACACTCATTTTAGTTTTTACAAATAAAATGTGAAACACCTGACTAGTTGTCATTTTTATTACAAAAAAAAATAGTTGTGATCTCTTAGTTGTTAATTTGATCTTTAATTTATAAATTGGTACTATTGTGAACTTATTTTTGTATTTCTTAATGACTTATAGAGCGTTTACATGAACTTGATCTTGTAGATCGACTAAATAATCGACAAATCACTCTATTATCATGTGATTTCTCATACATTTTTGTATCCAAAATCGAGTAAATTTACCTCTATAATGTTATTATGACGTCTCAAATAATTTCAACTCCAGAGTTGTATACGAACTTTCAATAGTTTGGGGATCACACACGGGAATTTTAATTGCGCAATTCCTGAGTTTATGGGAGAGACAGGGGAAGAGAACGGAAGCTCTTCCCCTCTCTCTCCTATAAACTGATCCTCGAGTATGATACTATGTGGACAGGAAGTGGAAAAGTAAAGGAATTATACTTCACCGAAAATGTGTATATTAATGGCAACACACACAAACCTAATTAATATAAAAGGTAGAGTTATAAGAACATCTGATACTGATTTCTTTCGTTATTTTCTAAATGCTAACAAAATGTCAAGAAATTCTAGATAAATTTGATATAAAAATGTCTTTAATTAAATAAAAAGTTATTTCTACACATATATGTATAAGTAGAAATAGAAAAAATTACAGAATTGTATGATACTAATCCATACATATCCTCCTGCAATCATCTGGTATAATTCCATAATGAAATACGAAAATGTCAAAACTAAATCGAGTAAAAGTTCATGTAAACATATTTTTGCTGTAGAATGATAATCACGACATTATAATGATAAACGAGTGCATGTAAACGCGCTATTAAATTGTTAATTTCCTGTACTGATTTTTATGAAGTGCCCTTTTTTCCTTAATTGTACTGACTTTTTTTCCTTAGATGTATTTCTTTTGTTGGTTTCAAATCTGGCATCCCTAGTTTCTCGGCGCCCCAGACACAGTGTTGCCAGAAGCATTCATATGGTTAATTGTTCAAAAAAACAGCAAAAATCAAAAAAGAACTAAATAACAAAATACACAAATAAATCAAATTGCAAACAAAAACTGAGAAAAATAACTTCCAAACCCACAAATTTTGTGGAATGGAATAAATAATAGTATACACCAGTTTTCTTTTCTCTGGCGTACAATCTTTTCCCCGTCCCAATTTTATGAAGTTTAGAGAAATGGCACAAAAATTGAAAAAGTGCACAAATTACGCACCAAAAAACTTTTCATGACCTTTCGGCTCGCGTTGTGCTAATTTACCGACCAAAACAAAAGATGCTAATTGAACATTCCAGCAATCAGAAAAAGGAAGAATAGAGATAGCGGTAAACAATTTTTGCTTGATGGTCTGCTGCAACAGTGCAGACCATAATAATTGGTCTATATAGTCAAAAGGTTTAAAAAAAACTTCAAACTTCACTAACCGGAGAAAACATGATCTCTTACAGCCCTAAAGGAAATTACAACTTTAAACATAACGAGGATCTTAAACAACTAAATTTGAAACATATGGTAGGGCCAAACCAAAACAGAATGAGACAACTACAATTAGAATAGTTCGTTCTATAAATAGAAATTTCAAAACTTCTGCATCAGTGCGTGTAAGTAGGAAAGCAATGTGTAAGTAGCGACAACAATCGATCTGCACACAATCAATAAATGTCTTCGGTTAGTGACTTGTGTAAATACACACCGCAGTGGCTTAACGGGCTAGACGCTGCTGAAGATGATGCTTCACAAACATCGAAACGATCGTCCAGCGAATGTGAGTTCGAATCCCACCCGCGGCATTTACATTTTTTTCACTAAACGGAGAAAACATGATCCCTTCCAGCCTTAAAGGAAATTACAACCTTAAGGAGTAGTTTTGTGACAATTTAGTGTCCATGGCTGTATATAAGTTAACATATAAAAAGGATCTTCATGCAAATAAAACAAAATGTTGACTTTATTACATAATGAAATATCTCTGAATGCTTAAAATTAAATTGTCGCCAAGTAAATAATACTCAAACCAATAATATAATAAAATATTTTCAATGAATAACAAAAAATATAGCTTCAATGAAAAAACGCTCAAAACAGCGAATTTGTTTGCGAAATAATTGTAGTAATATTCTTGAGCTTGAATAAATTTAAAAAATTGTAGTATCGCAACATTTTATAATAAATACTAGATAGCTCCCAAAAATATTTGCGAAAGTTGTTGCTGGTTATTTCATTTTATTTATATTTATTATTTCATTTGGCGTTATTACACACAGCATTTTTTGTCGCTCATTGTACATAAATTTAACTCACCTTTGTACCAGTTATACCCGAAATTTGACTACGACACGTCGTAAACATAGTTACCGCCTTCGCTCCCGAACTCCCCCATGACAAAAAACGATTTAAAAATATGCATACACACACACTCACAGACGCGCACTTCTTCGTCACTTTCATTTGTTCCTTTGATTTCCCACACACTTGATCATTTGTTTACATTTTGTGTCACATTAATTCTCTTTTGATTCTACAAACTTGCATATGATGAAACTTCTCTAATGATTCTACAAACTTGCATAAAGTTTAAACACTCTTTTTTTTGTTAATTTAGTAACATTTTCACAAATATTATTTACTTTTTGTATTTATTAACTACGAGTATTAATCTTTTCACTAGATTTGATCTATCAAATGTATGACCGGCACGAATTACATCCGAAACGAAAGAAAACAAGACGCTAACTAAAGAATTACAACTTAAACAATGGTAGATTTAGGCGGGAATGGTGTGTTAATGATGTGGTGGGGTGGGCTTGCAGTTTTTATTTTGACACAATTGGTTTAACAGTGAAAGGTGAAACTGAGTAGTACTTGTTAGCAGTGTTGCCGGAGGCTTCCAAAAAAAGATTGAATGATATAAAAAGAGAGCAAAACCCAAAAAAAAGAGCTAACGAACAAAATACATCAAATTGCAAATAAAAAATGTAAAAAATTTCCAAAGGCATAATTTTTGGAAATTTTTGTGGTCAGACCAAGAGAACCAAAAAATGGCTAAATTTTTACTAATATTGAAAGCTCGACTTTGAAACCCATTTGATTTATGCTAAATAATATAATACGTAAATACCAAATTTTAGGACTCTTTTTTTCTATGCATTGTTCATTGTAGTTCAGTAATACAGTATGGGTTTTCATTCAAACTCACGAAAGCGTCGCGTAACTAGTAAAACTTGTGTTTTTGCGATATGTGAAACACTTTTCGTACAAATTTGAATTTATGAGGAATTCGAGGTCTACGAACTATTTAAAAGTTTAAATGAAACGAATTTTTTCAGATATACACCTACTTTTGGTGACAATAAAAGTACCACAAAGGGTCGTGTTTTGTAGCAAAGAAAGTACCAGAATATATACTTGTTGGTACCAAAAGGTAAAGTAAAGTATTGGTACTTGAATGCAATTCTTGATACACTTTTGTACTTCTTTACTACCAAAAATTACTTTTTCTGGTACTTTTTTTGTCCCAAAGAGTTCTGTTTGGTAGAGTGTTACTACTTGTTACGTACATTTTGGTATTGTTCATATACCTTTTTTGGTACACTATGTACTTTTCGGCACATTTTATGCACCTTTATGGTCCTTTTATGTACTTTTATGGTATACAATGTACCGTGTGGTTAATTTTATGTACTTTTTATGTACACTATGTACTTTTTGGTAAATTCTTGCTACATTTTACGTAAATTTTTGGGTACATTTTACACTCGATAGATTATGTACTGGTACAAGGCACGTAGGATTTTCCTTAAGTTGTGATTTTTGTATGTAGTGCTAATTTTCAACCTAACTTTAAAGTTGGGCTCCCAGAAAGAAAATCCTGCGTACGCGACTGACTGGTACATTCTATGTATTACTTGGTGCACTTAATGTAATTTATCTTACACTTTATGCACTTTTTTGTACGTTTGGTGAATTCTGTGTACTTTTTGTACAATTTATGAACATTTTTGTACCTTCAGTAACACTTCTTGAGTATGCTATGTACGTGTTTTCAAATTTTGTTAATAACGAGCACACCGATCCATATTCATTTATGGGATCCATTCTTTCCTACCTACCTCTTTATATAATTGATTTTACGTTTCGCGTGCGGTACGCGAGCTGCTCCCGGGTCGCTCGTTTTACTCCTTTGAGACGAGACGGAGTGTTCGAAAATGCATATAAATTAACGCACGCAGCATAATCGCGTGCGCGTGCTTTTTTTGTTTACTTTTTCGCACGAGCTCGAGAGTCGTATATTTTGGATTTTTTTTTTCATTTTTCACTACTCGTTTTGCGGCTCGTGGCGAGCTGCGAGCGTAAGTTGACGATCCCTGCTAAAGTAGTGTCGCAATGACTAAGCGAGGTAACCACGGACGTAAGATTAAGATCTGAACTATTTACAAAAAGAGTTTTTACGACGAGGGGCATTTTGATGCCATGCAATAAAATGAGAACTGGAAACAAAATTATTGTAATTAATGGTACGTCGAGTCCATGTCATGGAAGGCCTTCAGGACCATTTGTATTATGCAACCCGGAACACTGTAATTCGAAAAACTTTAAAGAGTTTTAGTTTTTCCTACGTTGTAACTGTCACACCGAAGCTAAGTGATCATATCAATAGTTTGTACTTTGCCTTCCTATTTGGTTCAATGTTGATTTATATTTTGTTTTTTTTTTTATTGAATTTTATGAAATTCTATACGATTTATTTTCAACAATTCATTGTATTAAAACTTGTGCGTAAACAAATTTACTGATAAAGTTTGTACAGAATTGAAAATAGACTACACTCAAAAAAAGTGAATATATATTGGTTTGAACAATTTTGAGCAGAGGGAATATGAGCGTTGTTTAAAATTTTGTTTGTTCACTGCGGTCCCCATTGGCTAAGGTGTGTCCATAGTGACAGCCACTTCTACCTAACCTTAATTAAAACTGCATGAGATAAACCAAAATGTACAGACAAGCCAAAAGCTAGAGACAACCCAAAAGCTACGGTATGGGTTGAATAAAGTATGAATTATTAAAATTGTAAAAAAAATTTTAAACTTTAATTTCATTTTATTTAAACTTAAATTCATAAAAAAATTGGTTTCCCATTACATCGCTTCTCACAATCAATGAGCTGAGTGCTTTCTAGTTTTATACTCACCGATTCAGTTCAGAAAATGTCTCGTATGTGTGTGACTGTTGCATTGAGAACGACAACGACTGACGCACTAAATGTCATACCAGTGGACATGGTAGCTAAGCAGCAAGCGACAGCTACTGCTTAGGGAGATGGTACTCTGAAAATGGCTTGGGACACAATGTCATTCTCAATACAATATCTGACCTTACCAGGTATTGTCGATTACTCTTTGGCCGAACCACTCTTTGACAAAAAGTACAACGCTCTTATACCTGATAGATCAGAATGGAATGGTGGCAAACCTGGCCTTAACAGATTCATGAAGTTCTATACAGATGGTTCAAAACTTGGCGGTAACATAGGCTTTGGTGTATTTTCTAATGACCAAGGGCCTTCCATTGCGAAGAGATTGCCTTATCCCTGTAGTGCCTACCAGGCACAAATCTTAGTTATTACAGAAGTAGCGGAATGGCTGAAAAATAATGTTCTGACTTAAGTCGGAATCAATATTTTCTCCGATAGTCAAGCTGCCATCAAGTCCCTGAAAACAGTCTTCCTGAATTCCGCAAATGCCCTCGACGGTCGCAGATCTATTAATGAGATGGCTCAACAGTTTAGTATACACCTTATTTTGGTGCCTGGCTCCAGGGACATATCACCTCTGCATGAATGCAAAAAAATCCTACCCATAACACACTGACAAAAATAATGGCACATATGAGTATTCACTCGCTTTACTTTCAGTGAGAAGCATTGAGTTACAGCAAAAAAGACTGGAATTTCTTAAAGTATTAAAGCATCGAAATCGTTTAACTTGTAGTATTCACACCAATTACGATTCCAACTCGGCACCACTCAATTAGCTTTGAATGTGCTTGCTTCGGTGTAAATGAATGTAGTACTTGTACTCGTACGAAGTTGAGCGAAGTTTTGTTTCATTCGTTATATACACTTAGTAACGAGGGCGCATTCGAATCATATAATATTATTCTTGTAATTCGAGATACCCGAGTTAATTGAAGAAATCGTATAAAGAAATGGAATAAAGAAATTGTATAATCGACGAAATTGTGTAAATGTTTTAACTTTTCAAACATTTTAAGTATTTCTTTGTACTTTCCTTGTAACAGAAATGTCTATAAAACATAAGTATATAACATAAAAACCAATAAATATTCTATTCTTAAAGAATTTAATTAAATATTAATAAAATACGAAAACATTTTAAATATTAATTCATACTTAAATGCAAAAACATATGCATGAATTCATTCGAAGGCAGACATTGAAATTGTATAGTATCTACTTCGTTGTGCTCTCTCTCTTACTCATTGGTCTTATTACTACTTAGTACCACTTGTAGTTTTGCTCTCTCTGTTATTGAATATTGTGAGTTTGATTTTGATCGTTTTATGCGACGAATGAATACAATCTTCGGCAGAGTAAGCAGAACGAAGTACACCACAACTTCAATGGCTGCATTAACTCGCATTCATTCAAAATTATTTTTGCATACTGTGGAACAAGAGATATTCATCAATACAGCTGTCCGTCAGTCCATTGTACGATTGAATTCATGCAGATGTTTACCTGCTATACTGGGTATTACCCTACAATCTCCATGGGGAGTTGTTTTATGTTGGTTGCATCGAACGAAAATTCGCATTCTCTTTTATTTCTGTGCGTTTTATGACCAACCAAAAAGTAACATACAACAACAACTCGAGCTCGATGAAATGGCCTTCTACGTCTGCGTCATTGAACGAACGTAAAGAGAGGGGATTGTAACTCTCAGTTATTTCTTTATGGTTGTTGATATCATATGTGCAGAGTTTGACAACTAAAATGAATCAGGGGGTATCCATGACACAGCTGAGCGAAGTAGGAAATTGATAGAAAACAGAATAGCTAGGCGAGAGAGAGAATAACCAGAAGCAAACCATGTAGCAAACTAAGTTTAAATAGTATTTAATTGATACCAATGACAGCTTAATTATGTTTTATGTTGGTTGCATCGCACGAGAATACGTGTCCGACCAAAGAGTAACATACAACAGCAACTGTCCTACAGAAATGGCCTACTACCTCGTCGTCATTGAAAGAACGTAAATAGAGGGATGGCGACTCTTAGCTCTTGCTCTATGGTATATTTAGTTTTATATTGAGGGACCACTGTCTCATTGGCGGACAGCACGTAGTTTGACTGAAGTCTTGAGAAATGACTTTTGCACAAGCCGTGGTGACGAAGAGGAGGTGGAGTCAATAGAACACCACCTGTGTTTGTGTCCCGTTCTTTCCAGAATGCGTCAGGCTACACTAGGCTCACATTTCATTGGGAGTTAGCAAGTCTGGTTTATGTTAGCATCCGCTAATTCTTGGGCACAACATTTTCATTTCTTTGCTTTATTTTTATTTTATTAAACGTTGGCGAAAATGTTCAGTGTCAGATTTTTCGCGTAACAAATTGTTTGATCGAGGGATCGAGTGTTCCGGGTTGCAATTGTGGCCCTGGTAGAGTCCGGTGGCAGATCACAATTTAGCAAAAAATTTAATTTGATCAAACACTTAATTTAAACATCTTTTGATATATTTTATCAGTGTGATACTATTAGTGTAGCGGCAGTGTGCGCGGCTCTTGTACATGAGATCGGCGGTTCGATCCCTGCTCTGACCATCTCAAATATTCTTTCGACGACGGTCACCTCGCTTAGTGTCGACGACAATGTAGAGTATTTATCCATGAAAAACTTCTCAAAATACCGTTCGGAACCGGTGCAAAACTGTAGGTCCCAATCAGTGGGTATAAAACTAGATTTCGTACAGCTCATTTGTTGTGGACAGCTCTCCCCAATCACTTCATTGGAAGTAAGGGGAAACAATATTTTTTTTAATGCTGTTATGGATTTAAAATTCCTACTTCCTCCCAAGTCAATCTGAATTCAGCACAGAAAATTCAGCTTAAAAATTATCGCGGAAGTTGTAAGACACGATGGATTGGTACAGGGGTTTAGGGGAATATATTGGTCCTGGAAGATATCTTTACAGAACCTTTAGATATATTTTCTTCAGTGTACTATTTTTTTTTATGTACAAAGTCAACATTTTATTAAAGTTTATCAAACTGATAAGTCCCGTACATATTTAGTTATTTAAACATCAATAAAGCAAAAAATACATGTGATATGAGTTAATCGTGTGCAATCATATCCCACGAGTTTTTGAGAACAACAGGTTTAATCCCAAGACAAATATTTACAATGCACATACATACATCTCGATATGATATCTTTATTTTATATTTAAGCGAGTCAAGATATCAACAAGTATCAGATCTGTTTTCTTTTTGTGACCGCATTTCAATTTCAATTTCAATTGAATGTGAATGAGAAGGAGAATGAGCGAGTCTCAAGCTAAATGAAATTGTTTCCCGCGAAATTATTCATATCTTTGGGTGGGCGTTTGATAAATGACAAGTTGCAAATCGGGGAAAAAATGCAATTACAGAAATGTATAAAGCAAAAAAGATTTAACAATGAAACTGATTAAAATTCAATTCATTTTCCTATTGAGTTACTGAAACCGGGAGATATAAAATAAAAAAACATGACACATAACTTTATAAAAACGATGCCATAAATCCAGTTATACGATATTAGTTAAATGTCTGATTTAGTTATGTGACAAAATTAGAAACGTTTCTAGGAAAATACGTCAAAATAACAGTAAGAAAAATAACTCTCTTAGACTAAGAGATATCGGATTGTAAATATTGAAAATGTCGATAAAAGTTTAATATTTTTCTCATCAAAATTAGATCTTTAAGCGAACCACAGACTTGTCATTCATGAGCATGAACATCAGCTATCGGTGATGTTTATTGATGGTTTACAACCCTTCCTGATAAAAAACGAAGAATGTAATCGAAGTTGTTCGCATCACTATCATGTTCACAAAATTTTTTGCTAAAATTTTTTAAAATTCATTAGTCAGATAAAAAGTTATCGACCAAGCTCGTGCTCATGAATAACAAGTCTGTGGTTCGCTTTAGGAAAAACAAAAAAAAAACATAAATAATAATTTCCGATAACTGAAAAAATTAGAAACTTATTGAAAAAGTTTTAAAATTATGTTTGCTTATTTTAAAATAAAAAAAAATTTAAATTTTATACAACAAAAAATAAAAGTTTTATCGATTGTTTTTAAACTTTCGATATCTCAAAAACTAAGCCAGTAATCGGTCTTTATTTAAAGTGAACCACAGACTTGTCATACATGAGCATAAGCTTGGTCGATAACTTTTTATCTAGCTGATGACTTTGAAAAAAACTTACCAAACAATTTTAGTAAACATGATACGGTAGTGATATGAACAACCTCTTTTACATTCTTATTGGGTGCCAAGAAGGCGGGGAACCAACAATAACATCAACGATAGCTGATGGGCATGCTCATTAATTACAAATCTGTGGTTAGATTGTGTTTGACAGCCATTGAAAGCAGACAACCTCGTGAAATTCAACAAAAATGAAAAGAAGTGAATTACGTCTGCTCATCAAGCATTATCATTTTGGCGTAATAAATCGATTCCCGAAACCAAGGAAAGGCTTGATAAGTACTATGGGACTCTTTTCCATCGATTTCAATGGTAAAAAGTATTTCACTGAGTTCCGTTGTGGTTGTACTAGCAGAAGTGGCGCCAAACCTTCAGGTCGCCTAAAAGAAGGTCATGCCAGTAATCGCCGATGAAATCCATGAAATGGTATTAGACGTTCGGAAAATTGAAGTGCATGAGCTGACTGAGGCTGGAGACAACTCAACTCAGCAGGTACATCGCATTTTACCTGATTATTAAGGCATGCACAAGCTATTCGTGCGATGGGTGCCGCGTTTACTCACACTCGGCCATAAACGCAAACGAGTACTTGTCGATATTCAGTCACAATCTGAAGAAGTTTTTGCGCCAGTTGTTAACCGTAAACGAAACATAGATCCATCACAACACACCACCGACCAAGGAATATTTCACTATTCTGGGTGGACAAGTACCAAAGAAGGCAAAGTTGGGTCTGTCGGCCTACAAGGTCATGGCGACAGGTTTTGGAATACGTTTGGGATAATTAGATCACCGGCGAAAATTATTCACAGCTGTTGGACAGATTCGACAATGATTTGAAGGAAAAGCGATCGCATATGGAGAAGAAAAAATTGAGCTTCCACCATGACAACGAACCGGCGAACCCGCGAAAAAAACCTCTACTTGGTCTGCGAAATGCTACCTCATCCGCCATATACTCCGGATATAGCCTCCAGTGACTATTTTAAATTTTCAAACCTGAATAAATGTATCAGTAATGAGATTTGGACCGAATGAAGAGGACACCAGTAAAACAAACGCATATTTTGAGGACCTTGACAAACCCTATTATTTGGAAGAAATAAACTACTTGGGCAAGTGACGGACTAAATGTATTGAGCTGAAGATAAAATACAATGTTGAGAAATTAAAAAATACCTTTCATTCAACTACGCCTTGTCCAATTGCCCCTACGAGGTGTGCCATTTATATTTCTGGCCTACACAATTTTTAGTGTTGCTAGGTACAATCTGGCAACATCATTCAAAAGCGCGACTGTTCTTAGCTGAACGGTAGTCAGAACGTGTGAGCATTATCTCTGGTTTTTTCAATGACTCGAAAAATGCATCACAGTCACAAAAACTGGAATTAACTTGTGAACATTTTCATGTGATTATTTTTCACAACATTCGGCATGAATTATCTAGAGAAGAGTACATTGATGAACTTGTACGCAGATGATGCATCACCCCACGGTACTGTGAAACACTAGTATTTTTAATGAATTGAATTGGCGCTGTCTATCGCATCAGGACGCATTACGTGCAGGTCGACCAAGATCGGTTGTTGTGCCAGATAACATCGATGCGGTATTCACCAGTTCACGTATTAAAAGATCGTGGCATCATGATCTGAGATACAGGCAATCTTGGGCATTATTTTCATATTTGCATACTTCAATACTGCATGAGCATATGGCCGTAAAATCAATTTTCTCGCGATGGGTGCAGCATAATTTGTCAATCGGTCAAAAAACGACTCGTGCCGATTGGTGCAAGGAAATGTTGAAAAACTGCAATGGCGTTGCTTCAAATTTCGTATATAAGATCACCACAGGCGACGAATCAAGGATTTATGGATATGAACCTAAGACTAAACAGCTGTACACTCAGACAACTAATTGTACAAAAAGAGGTTGTAGCAACCGAACCGTTGCCACCAAATTGAGATTGCCACTAGTTCGATTTTATGGCTCCCAAGATAAGCCGCCTTCGTAAGCTAAAGCCGCCGTCAATTTAGGTTCGACCTGGTTATCTGGTTTGTTGTTGATTTTGAACAGCTGATAGTTTGACATAGTTAAAGGAAATAAGTAGATATCGCACAGGCGTTGTCAAGTACTGCCACTAGGTGCTGTGTTGTTGTTTTGTAACTTTCATTGACGTTTCTCATAACATTCACTGACGTTTATTCAACAGTGTGGGACATTTTTTGAATACAAAAAATAGAATCATTTTCCAGGTTGTACTATTCGAACAACTAATTTAGTTTTTTCATGTCGTTGTGTTCCCCAATTTCTAATTCAAATGCATTTTGGTTATGTGCTTTTTTGGTATACTGTTATTGTTGGTATTCGTTTGTATTGACTTGTACAGCATCGGCCCACTAAACAAAACAAAATGCCTGTTGATGTTGCCTACAACACCTAGTGCTATCACCTGTTCTAAATAGATCTCGCTAGGTATATTTTATTTGGGATCAAAAGTTATAAATATTGCTTTCAGCTCCATCTTGAAAATATCCCATTGAACAAGAAATTTCCCAAGGCATGTGCGATATCTAGTTATCTCCTTTATCTATGTAGTTCGGTACTTTATCAAACTCACCCGAATATGGTTTATGGTTTAGAAAAATTATATGATATGGTTTAGAAAAATGAGAATCTTAATTTGCTCTTAAGAGGGAACAAATGTTGTTCATTTGGTTTCCCGCGGTGACGTAAAGAAACAAACCTAATATTTGTGTTTTCAGTATTAGGCAAGAATTATACAAATTATCACAACTGAATATACATTCTGAAAAATACCAAACAAAAAATGCGAAAAGAAATCTTAGAACCTCTACTATTCAAAAAATTTTATATGTCGATTTTTGGGATTTACGAGGCCTACCCATCATCAAAAATGTATAGAGGCTGTTCTGGATGAAATGCTGGATTTGCATTCTATTGCATAGTGTAGTCTAACGGCCGCTTCGAAAATTGTCAATCATAGGATACTGACAAGGCCCCTCAAATGTGTTACTAACGGAATCAAAATATTCTGTAACAAAAATCTAAGCCGATGTAGATGAAGTTTCACGAACTTCGTAATATTCGTAACGAACTTCGTAACAATGTGAGTTCAAATCCTACTTGTGACTGTGTCAAACTCTTTACAAACATTAAATCAACCGATTGATCTGTTCGCTTACGAGAAATATTTCTAAAAACACTTTTGTTTTGGAGGCTGAAACCTGTTGCTTTATTAAGGCATTAACAACAAATTAACATAATATTTTCAAATGTATACAAATTATTTATTAATCGAACCCTGTTAATGATCACAGTGGTGAATATTAGGGTTATGACATTCACCAGGGTTATGACATTTCGATTTGCATATCATATGGCCTAGTGGTTTCGTTGCAGCACAATAGGTTAGGTATGAAACAGCTGTCCTCAAAATGGTTGCCGCTTTTGCTCTGAATTCACCACAAACACAAACGTGTGTCAATTTTAAAGAAATGTTTTTTCCCCCATTATTTCATTAAAATTCACGTTAAATCACATTTTCTATCAATCTTTGCTGTCAATGTCAGGGTTATGACCCAGATGTGTGTTTTTCCTTTTTCTCAATTGCAATATAATATTAATGTGTTATCACTAATATAAAGAAAAGTATCAGAACACTAACAGTTTGATTAACTAGCCGGCTCGAAAACTGATTGTCACACAGTTCTCATACAAAACAAAAAAAAATATAAATTAAAATAAAACAATAACAATAATGAAACTAACGAAAATAATTCTACTAAAGTGACAGCTGGAGGGGGTTAACATGAATAATATGCCCCTGTTAAATAACAGCGGTACCACACGAGCAACGGCAAGCGGTGTGTGACAACACGCAAACAGATGATGAGAGAGGAGAGACAGAGAAAGAGCTAGCTGCTAAAGCAATAGTTTACTCAAGAGAGTGAGCACAGTACTTTAGACTTTGATCAATGTTTTATTGAACTTTGGACTGACGTTAAATGTTGGGACTACACAGTTGAGTGCGAACGCAACGAAAACAAATTCAAACATCAAAATAAAGTGGGAATGAAATTTAAATATAGATTTGCAAATAATGATGCTGAAATTGCTTTAATCAAGGGGAAATATACAAAACGGACCGAAAAATAAACCACTCTCTCATAATACTTGGAGGGCCAATATTAAACTCGAATTAAAATATTGGGTCATTACTAAAGAATTCACAAAATTGGGCGTAATTTATAAATAATTATAAAAAACACGTATAAATAATACATTTTGTTAATCGATTTTGTGTTTATAAACAAATTCAACACAATTTTTTCAATTGAAAATTAAACCTTTATCGACCAATGGGATACATCATCATCTCAGTATTGAAGTGATACATATGAAACTAAAGTCTTAGGCTTTTAAAACAATCCAACACTGAGGTGACAACATGTGTACTAATTAGATTTTATGCAATAATTACAATGGAAGAAACATAATGGAAGATGTCGAAAAAATTCAGATGACACACATATGTCTCACTTGCCCTCAAAGGGTTATGTATAGAAACCCAGCAAATAATATCAGATGTAATACTGAAAGAGTCACATTTTCATTCCATCCAAAGGTTTAATACAACCATGATGAAATTAATCAGGTGATAGTAGGAGGATTGTGTATGTATTATTGTGTATGTATTAGTAATACAGAGTTCTGTCAAACTCAGCTGATTTTTCTATTTTTTTCTTTCTTTCTTTAATTGTACAAACAACTTTTCATTTAAATAGCTAAATTAGTATGTGGTCAAACTGGATTTATATCGAATTTCTTGAAATCTGTTCGGTATTTATTAAAAAAACAAACAAATTAGATAAAATTTGACAGAACTCTGTATAACGTCATGAAAAAACTACGATCAGATGTTCTTACAACACAACCTCATATTTCAACCATGGATACAACCATATATCAAATGGACCCCACGGTTCTGATCACAAGCCCTTGCTCTTTTCATAAAATTTTCGATTTTGACAAAGATATGGCTCTATCTCACCAATGATGCAGTGGATCTCGGCCTTGAGCTCGGGAATTATACGTATGTGGTTTATTCACATGGATCTCTTTACTTTTACTTTTATTGGCTTTTTTACAATCTCATGAAACAAATAAATAAATAAATTAAAACAATTTTACTTTATTTCTTTAACTGATTCTATCCTTCGGCTTTTCTCTCCAGTTCACGCTGAAAAATAACGGCCCCAGCAACATATTGCAGGAACCATGTACACGTTTGCAAGCATTGTTTTCGTGAATTGAAGAGCTACTGCCTTTTGTTTATCTATTGCCTATCACGTTTTTGTTTTCAGCAATTTTCAACAAACAACACCATATTTGGATCACAAACGCATATATTATAACATATAAATCATTGTGTCCCAAACGTGTTATATTGAATAACAAACACAATGTGTTTGGACACAAGTATACTATATTTGCGATAAGCTACAAGCATGACATATTTGCATCCAAACAACAAAAAACTACAAATTTTTCAGCATGCAAGGATACGGAGGGATTCTTCGTCCTGGTCTTTCCAGCAGAGTCTTGGTCGTCCTCTTTTCCTGCTTCGTTCGGGTACGTTATCAAGTTCATCTTCATCCATTCTGATAA
Organism: Phaonia tiefii; assembly: GCA_963931995.1. Classification (NCBI taxonomy): domain Eukaryota; kingdom Metazoa; phylum Arthropoda; class Insecta; order Diptera; family Muscidae; genus Phaonia; species Phaonia tiefii. The sequence continues at coordinate 9,576,234 of OZ008370.1, forward strand.
CATGGCCTAGTCAACGCAGTTGGCCTAATTTGATTCGTCTAGCTATGTCCATGTCAGAATACAAATTATATAGCTCTTAGTCCCAACGACGTCGATACTCACCGTTTTCTTTAACAGGACCATATTTGTTACGGAGATTTTTTCTTTCGGATACTCCCAAGTGGTTTTCACCCGGTTGCGTTATGACCCAAGTTTCGGAGCGATATGCCAGGACAGGTAAAATGAGGATCTGGTATTATAGCTGGACTTTTGTCTGTCAAGAGAGGGTTTTGTTCTTAAACTATTTGCAGAGCCGAGGGCCGCAGGTTAGGCTTCGGCTCCCGAAACTCGCGAGCAGCAAATGATCATTTTAAAATTTTCAAAATATTTTCAACAAAAAAATATTTAAAAAATAAATATAATATAATATATTAATAAAATTTTCTTAAAAAAAATCGATTTTATACCTTTAAATTCCTAATAAAAATTATATTTATTTGAATTTTTCCAGGTTGATGTCATTACCGGTCGCCAGTATACCTACGCAGAGATGCGTGACAGTAGTGCCGCCCTAGCAGTGCGATTACAAACAAAATTTAAACTGGGAAAAGGGGATGTCTTGGCCATCTGTCTACCTAACTTACCCGAATACCCGGGTGCAGTATTGGGAGCCATCGAAGCGGGTCTCACTGTAACGACTGTCAATCCGGTTTACACAGCAGGTAAGGGCAAGACACTGCACCACAATGTTGAACCGCAGCGAAAAATATAATTGTAATATATAAATAATTTTTTATTTTCCAACACGCAAAGAAAAATTTTGTTACACATAAATATATATAGAGTTTCCGAATTTATTTGCCACAAACGAACATTTATGTTTGAGAGAAACGAAACAACATTTTCTGTTTCGATTTAATTAAGAATGTTAAATTTTAATTAATATTATTAATATTAAACTTAATATTATGTAAATTAATTATATTACACAGGAACCGTGTATATGGTTGCAACACGCTGAAACCCCTGTCGATATTTGTTGGACGCAAATATAACATGTTTGCAACTTGTCGCAAATGTACTATACTTGTACCCAAATTCATCGTGTTTGCTATTCAATATAACATGTTTGAGACACAATGATTAATAGGCAATAATACATGTTTTTGAGACCCAAATGTGGCTTTGTTTGTAGAAAACCCCTAAAAACTAAAAAGAGACAGACAACAGAGAAACAAAAGGCAGCAAATCTCAAATTCATGAAAACAATCCGTGCAAACATGTACATGTTTCCTGCAATATGTAGCTGTGGTCGTTATTTCTCAGCGTGAAGCTTTGTTGTCATGAATTGAAGACCTGCTGCTTTTTTGTTCCTTTCTTGTCTGTCACGTTTATAACGTATACATATTCTATCCTATTAATAATAGTGTCTCCAACACAATGTTTTTGGACACAAGCATACTATATTTGCGACAAGCTACATCCAAACAACAACAAAAGACAGATGTTTCGGTGTCTTCCGACAACAGTTCAGAGGATAACAATAAATGCTCTTCGCATACCCCTACCAACAGTTTTCACCTGTTCACCTGTTTCCACAAGATTTGCTAGGCAGACGAGTGACTGCAACGTCGGCAATTCTCCTGAGACATTCTTCGTGATTGATCAACGGGACGCTTTTAAAGTATCTGCGGAAATCCATAAGAGAAGTAGATTGCGTGGCACCCATTTCCACCTTTCAAAGAGACTTTTTCTTTAATATCTCGAACAGGCAGGATCGGAAGGGGCGCTTAACAGATTATAGAATGTTTTTAGGCTTCTATTCTGGCAAAGTAGGTTTTGGAATCAATTCTAAAGAGGTTGGCTTACACCTTGCATAAAGGCTACCAGATGAATGTACCAAATTTCATGCTGAAGTGCTGGTAACCTGTTGCTGGTAACCAGAGAAGTTGCCCTTTGGATGGGTCGTCACCGCCTGTTCTCAGAGAAGTAATTGTAAATTGTTGCCATCGAATTGTGGTTGCCATAACTATGTTAAGGTTTCCACAACCGAATTGAAGTTGTCATGCCGGAATTTAGTCTCCACAACTCAAATTCGGTCGAAGCAATCTTGTTTCATAATTGATTCTGTTATGACAACTGAATCATTATGAACTAAATTTTCTATAAATTCGTTCGTGCCAACCTCTAGTTTCGTTGTGACAACCTCTATTTTGGCTGTGCCAACATCAAGTTATCGCAGGCGCTGCGTGAAGACAAACTAAGCCTTAAAATACGGATAACATGCCCCATTTGATAAAAGAACACACAGAAGATATTCAAGACAGTGGTATCTTTTGAGTGTGTTTCAGTATATTATTTCGTTGTATACATGTTCGCAAATGTTTTGTATGTTTGCCGTAAAAGTAAATTCTCACAATTGCAGTTGAATGCAAATTCGTTTACAACAATACCAAGGACTTTTGCAATAAATGCTCTTATTTTGGGGCAAACATTACAACTTTTGCGGGTATCATTGAGTAATCGTAACAACAGGAATATTTTTAGACCAAATGTGGTTTTTTTCACAAAAAAAAGTTTTGAAATGTTCTTTGTTGTATTTCCTCATTAATTGCACTTCAAAGAGACGTTTTATCGCAAAATAATTTACATTCGTGACTAAACAAAATTTTGGTCACCGTAATCGTAAAGTGGTACTCGTACTGATATGACAAGCAGTAGACCCCCACTAGAATTTGTCCCAAGGCGAAGTGTGTACGTTATCGTATACAATTGTGATATGCAAAAAAAGTACAAAACCAAAGTATTCGCAGACATTGCACAAAGGTTCACTTTTTGATAAGATTAAGTTGATATTTTTATATTTTTTTTTTGTACGATTTGTTTATTAAGCGAATGTGAAATATGACAGGATTTTCGTGATCTCCAGGGAAGATAATTGTATTTTTCCATTAATTCCCCCGTCAGTCTAAGTAAATTATCAAAATTCACCGAATTTCCTTGAATGATATGATAGTAAGACCACTTATTTCGAAATCAAAGTTCAAGGTTAAAGATAAAGAACCTGCCTAGTACTTAATTTCAAGTTTAAAATAACAAAAGAATGAAAGGTAGTGCACAAATTTTGCAAAAAGTTTATTAACAAGTAAACAAAGTATCTAAAAAATTATTAACAACTAAACAAAGTGTGGTTACTAATACAAAGAATACTTAAAGTTAAATAGAGTGTACTTAAAAGTACACAGAGTGTATTTATGTGTACTTAAAGTGTATTTCGAAGTACACAAAGCATGTTTCGAAGTACACAAAGTATACTTCAACATACACAAAGTATTTAACATACACAAGTGTACTTAAAAGTCCACAATGTGTACTTCGGAGTGCACAAAGTGTACTGTACAGTACACAGAATGTAATTAAAATAACAAAGGGTACTAAAAGTTCAAACGTTGTATATTAACATTGTATTCACAAAGCGTTTGTTGTTTGCTTAAATATAAACTTAAACTGAACTAACCTATATGTTTGCAACCGAGTACCAACATTTTAGCTTGAAACCTTATATGTTCAAGAGAGCTCAAGTTATTAAAAAAATATTAAAATATACTACAAAGTACTGGAAACTTTCTAACGAGTTCACAAAGTGTAATACGAGTTGTATATCAAGAACTAAAATATTTTCACAAAATATGTCAAACCAATTGTATGGGAAAAGTGTACCAAGTGTATTTAAAAGTACTCCAAAATACACAATGCGAATTACAAAGTACACAAAGTGTACCAAAGAGTTGAAATATATTAAACAGTTAGAGAAAATACTAATTAAAGTCCAACTGTTTAAAAGTGGACTAACAAAGATTAAAGATTAACAATTTTACTTAAAAGTGTATTTTTCAAAATTGTATAGGGTGGCCAAATAAGAACTATAGGAAAATAAATTTAAATAGAACAACAACGGTGTGAGATATCAAGCTGACTCTGAATTTGACCGACTTCGCTGAGAGTTCTTCAAGCGGTCGGTAAAATTTTCGATGACTCGTTATTTTTTTATGAAAAGGTATTTTATTTAAGAAAAGGCACTTATTTTAGGAAATGTTCTTTTTTCACAATTCTTTCACTTTGGCTTTTCTACCTTTTCTTTTTATTGGGTTCAAAACTACAAGATATAAGTATACTAAGTATTGGTTACACGCTCCACCTAGAAAATTTCCCATTAAACAAGAAATTTCCCAACATATGTTAGTCTAGACACAAACCCAAGCAAAAGTACCCAATATAGTTGATAACATAGATAAAATAAACTAATAGATGAAGCACAACTGATGGGAAAATATTAGTGTAATGGGTAATTTTCTAGATGTCGTTGAAAGCAATAAATAGTACTCTTTTCGTTCCCAAAACAAGTATAAAAATATGACATTAAAATTCCAAAATTCCATTTCAAAAGAAAAAATTATTTTCAACAAAACTATCACTTCGAAACAAGAATACAACACGTCGAGCTTATCTATTATTTCCTTTATCTAGGGTGGATAATACTAATGGGTGTTTTTTCAAGCCCGATAGAACTTCAAATTGTAAAAAAATAACACAAAAAATTAAATTTTCATAAAGTTTTTTTTTTATTCGAAAGATCTATACGTGACATTAACATTTGAAAACGATTTCGGGCATATAGGACGTCCAATTTTTGGCCACTTTTTCGAGCACTGCTGGCCGTATGTCACGAAGAACACGAACAATGTTGGCCTCCAAGGCGTCAATTGTTGCTGGTTTATCAGCATAAACCAATGCCTTCATGTAGCTTCACAGGAAATAATCAAGAGGTGTCAAATCGCACGCCCTTGGAGGCCAATTGACAGGTCCATTTCTCGAAATCAACTTATCGACAAATTTTGATTTCAATAAGTCGTAGCGCCATCCTGTTTAAACCACATCTCGTCTAGATCAGTGTCATCCATATTTTCAAACAGAAAATCATTGATCATGGTGCGGTAACGATCTCCATTGATCGTAACGCGAGCTCCGTCCTCATTTTTAAAGAAATAAGGTCCGATGATGCCACCAGCGTGTAAGCCGCATCAAACGGTGCATTTTTCTGGATGTAATGGAGTCTGGAGGGTCTCTTGTGGATTGGTCTCACTCCATATATGGCAATTTTGCTTATTAACAAACACGTTAAGCCAAAAATGAGCCTCGTCGCTGAACACAATTTGGCGATAAAACAACGGGTCAGTTTCCAACTGAGTTTCAAAGTAAATTTGGATAATTTGGAAGCGTTGTTCAAGCTTGAGTCTATTCATGATGATTTGCCAGAGTATACTGATACAAATACTAGAAATTTTTTATTAAAATTTATATTTTTGTGTTATTTTTTAGAATTTGAAGTTCTATCGGGCTTGAAAAAACACCCTTTAGGTTGTAGCTTAATAGTGTTAAAAAAAAGTTGTTGATTTTTTTTTTCATTTAGCCCCCATCCCGCAACGTGCGATAAGGAACTTCGTTCCAAAACTTAATTTAATTAATTAATTTAATTTTAATCAAAATAATTTGGAAATATTCGAAATATTGGTACATGGCATTAACATTTACGGCGGTTGTTCATGACGAAGCTCATTCTGGACGTCCAATTCTGGTTCAGTTTTACGATCATTGCTGGCCGTATGCCCCGAATAAAACGAATAACTGTGACCTCTAAGGCGTCAATTGTTGCTGGTTTATCAGCATAAACCAGTAACTTCTCGTATCCGCACAGGAAATCATCGAGAAGTGTCAAATCGCACGACCTTGGAGGCCAATTGATAGGTTCATTTCTCCAAATCAACTTATCGCCAAATTTTGATTTCAATAAATCGGTAGTTACGGACGCCGTATGGCACATAGCGCCATCCTGTTGGATCAATATCATCTATATTTTCAAACACAAGACCATTGATCATGGTGCGGTAATGATGTTCATTGACTGTAACGCTTGCTCCAGCTTAATTTTTGAAGAAATAGAGTCCAACGATGTCACAAGCGTATAAACCGCACCATATGGTGCATTTTTCTAGATGAAGTGTCTGTTGTGGATTGGTCTTACTCCATATGCGGCAATTTTGTATATTAAACCAAGAATGAGCCTCATCGATGAACACAATTTTGCGATAAGGCATTGAGTCAGTTTCCGGCCCAGCAACATATTGCAGGAAACATGTACATGTTCGCAAGCACCGTTTTCATGAATTATAGATCTACTGTTTTTTGTTTCTTTGTTGTCTGTCTCGTATTTAATTTTAGCGGTTTTCAAAAAAAGCCACATTTGGGTCTAATAAACATATCGTCACGTTCCTGGCAGAATGTACTAAGCGAGATATTTGGTCACAATGACTTTTTTCCATATTCTCAAAATTTATGCCAAACTCCATATTTCGATATACAGGGAATGTCCCTTGCATAACCACGTCATGAGTTATTAAGCAGATGAAATGGTAATAACCGACAAAATAAACAAATCAGCTACTTGACAGGAAGTTTTTTTCGTTGCCTGAGCAATTTCCATTTTGTCCCTTAATACATTCTGCCGGGAACGTGTCGATATATTATAGCCTACTAATCATTGTGTCGCAAACGTGTCATAGTGAATAGCAAACACAATGTGTTTAAGCACAAGTATAGTATATTTGTGAAAAGCTACAAAAACGTTACATTTGCATCCAAACAACAACAAAAGATAGATTTTTCAGCGTGTATGAAACCTATCCACAGTTCTAGGGATGGCTTGCTCAGATGGACGACAATGTGCGCCATAAAAATCACGAAGTGGTCTATAAGTTGGGCGGATCGACGACTGATTTTCAAAGTAAATTTTCATAATTTGGTAGCGTTGATCAAATGGAGAATATTATCATGATGATTCAAATCATACATGTCAACAAGTGAGCGCAGTATGAAAATTCGTGTGACAGCTAACCCTTTCGTGAGTTCTATCCACGCTAACAATCCATTACTTGACACCAGGATTTTGTAGATCATTCTAGTAGTGCCTACAATATCCATAATCTTTCGTTCGAAATGTTACCTTCACGCTGGAAAATTAGATTTTTTGGTGGTTTGGATGCAAATATAAACTGTTTGTAACTTGTTGCAAATATAGCATACTTGTGTCCAAAAAACATTGTGTTTGCTATTTAATATAACATGTTGGAGTAATTAATAGATTACAATATATGTTTTTGTTACCCAACTATGGCTTTGTTTGTTAAAAACTGCTGAAAACAAAAAAGTGACAGCCTATAAATTAACAAAAAGCAGGAGATCTTCAATTCACGAAAAAACTTCTTGCAAACATATATGTAACGGGTTTTTCAATAAGAGCGCTTCAAAAGATTTTTTAAATAAAACAAAACCGGTTTTAGATACCAATGAAATTATTGATTCCTGTGAAAGTACGCTCGATGCCATTATGTATGGAACTCGATTTCTTTTGCATGGCCACCACGGGCACGCTTGCAGAAGTCCAGACGCTGAACCCAATTTTCGACGGTTTTCAAGCATAAATCGGCCGATACTGCTGCAATTTCACGTTCGATATTCGTACGAAGTTCACCAATCGTCGCTGGCTTGTTGGCATATGCCATAGACTTGACGTAGCCCCACAGGAAATAATCTAACGGCGTCAAATCGCACGAGCGAGGCGGCCAATTGACTGGGCCATTTCGTGGGAGATAACACGTTCACCAAACCTGGTTTCCAATAAATTGATTGTGGCATTCGCTGTGTGGCTTGTGGCGCCGTCCTGTTGGAACCACATGTCCTCCAAGTCCATATTTTCCAATTGCGGCCAAAAATATTCGGTTATCATTGAACGGTAGCGATTCGCGTTCACAGTAATGTGCCGGTCTTGATCATCACGGAAGAAGTACGGCCCAATGACGCCGCCGGCACATAAACCGTACCAAACCGTAATATTTTCGGGATGCAATGATGACTCATGGATTACGTGTGGATTGCTGTCTGACAAATAACGCATATTTTGCTTATTGACGAACCCATTCAACCAGAAATGAGCCTCATCGCTGAAGATGATTTTCCGATGAAAATCCGAATCATTTTCAAGTTGTTGCTCAGCCGAATTCACGAACATACGACGCATATGGTGGTCAAGCGGCTTCAGTTCTTGCGTCAATTTGATCTTGTATGGATGTAGGCCAAGATCTTTTCGCAAATTCGCCACAACGAAGTCACAGAGATGCCCAACGCTTGAGAACGACGTGTGAGAGACACATTTGGGCTTTCTTGAACTGAAGCCTCAGTGGCAACAATATTCTCGACACTACGGGCACTTCTTTGTCTCACTGGCACGGGAACATTTTGTACTGTGCCTGTGGATTCAAATTTGTCCACTAGACGCTCAATTGTTGATCTGGTTGGACGATTATGACGACCATAAATTGGACGTAGCGCTCTTAAAGTTGAGGCCACTGACTCCTAATTTCGGTAGTAAATTTTAATAATTTCAACTCGTTGTTGGCTCGTATATCTTTCCATGATGAAATGGCAAACCTTACTGAAGAGAAATGGCAAAAGAGCGGGAAAAAATATGGCATCGTTTGCTGTCCCTATCGATTTACTTTTGTAGCGTCTCTGTTGAAAAACCCTGTACATGGTTCATGTAATATGTTGCTGGGGCTGATATTTTTCAGCGTGTAAGGACACCAATTTTGTGGGTGGAAGTGAAAATCTCTCTTTAAAGTATTAACCCAGGTCAACATTTATCCATTCAATATTACTTTCGACCGGTTTAAGTCATAATTTGCTAACAAATTACCTGCTTTAGAACGGTAGTAAAATTTCTTGTTTGCCTTCTTCTTGTTTACCTTCTTCTCGTTTACCTTCATTTTGTTGCAGTTGGCTGATAAATTTAACTCATTTTATACAAATTTCTTCATTAAAAACATGTTTGCCTTTTCAGTTAGAGCTTTGGTTCATTTCAAGATTGACATTTTTTGTTTGTTTATTATTCAACTCTTTGTTTTGTACACTCGCGCATGTTTACGGTTGTGCATTCACTTGTAGTATTTTATCTAAATTTTACCTTGACCAAAGTCCATTGAACGGTTGTGGCCGTTAATGTTCATGAAATTAAACTGCCGTCGTTGGTTGGCCTGAGGTTTAAGTGAAATGGTTTCACCAGAGCTGCATACACGAATTCAAGCGTCTGGACGGACAATTGTTTGCTTTTTGTCAGCCTGACTTGATAGATATTAATTGTTGCTGAGGTTTTGTTGTTTTAACGAGTATTGAGGCGTTACAATTTGTTTGGTTATTACGATGATTTCACTTCTTTTTTTTTTAATTTTCTGATTCAATGAATTGTTTATTTATTACTTAATAACAATGGTGGGGGGGGGGGATAGTGTGCAATTAGAATGAAGTCAGAAGAAACAATGCACTTAGAGAAATTTAAGCACTAAACTTAATACATTGTAAAGACAGCGTTCGAATTGCAGTAGAATTGTCGTGCTTGAAGTCACATGCAAACAAACATATGCAATGTGACCTCCATCTAAGGGACCCCTAATTGTACTCTTTACATCCGCAGTAATCAAATAATCCTCGATGACCACTTGGAGATTGAAAACGCACGAGGCAATAGAGTAGAGGCAACAGGCAAAACATTTTTATTTCTAGTTAAGATTTTGCACGTTAAGAGGGGTATGAATATGCTACGAGGATGGTTACAAGCTCAGTGACTTTTTGAACTTCCTCTGTAATTAATTTAAAATCAACATTGCTCCTGTCAACTACCAACAGTTAATAGACTACTATAACATTTTCAGCAAGCTGCGTCATTTAGTTTATGTTTGACAGCCATTGAAATTAAAAAACCTCACAAATTTCGACGACAATGGAATAAGGAGAATTTCATGTGATAATCAAGGATTGTTTTTGAGTAAACCTTATCACCGAAACCAAGTAAAGGCTTGATAAATACTATTGGAACTCTGCACCAAGGTCAAAAAGTGGTTTACTGAGTTCCGTTGTGATCGTGCCAGCACAAGTCACGACAGAATGGCTACATGGCTACGTCCTACGAGGGTTTCACTTAATCCCCTTCTGCACTACCTTTCTACCAACTGCGGACCGGCTACTAGCGAACTAACTACCTAGCTGCGGACCGGCTACCAGCGAACTAACTACCTACCCTCAACGGACCAGTTACCTAAATTTAAAAAAAATGAGGAGTTGTCCAAGAACGAACTAGGGAGAGCCTCTCACAATCAGTGAGCCGTGCGCTTTCTAGTTTCACACTCACTGTTTTTGACCTACACTTTTACACCTATTCCAACGATTTATTGAGAACCCTCAGAGGGTCAGTTACTTCTTTGGAGCATATATCCAAAATGCACCTCTTGGGTAGGTACAGCTGTTGGTGGCGGCCGATGAATGACTCAGTTAGAATTTTAATGCCAATATGATAACACGGAGATTAAGACTCAGCTTCGAACAACCACTTAGTTTGCTCCAAGAGGCTCAAGATCTTATTAACGCCAATCTGAAATTATATCCCCAGGTCCCATAGTAGACATTCTCCTGCCGGCTGGTGTTGGGCACGTTCAGAAAACATGCACAGTAGATTCTTCCTCATCGTTACAGTTTATATAAAAGTCATATATATGTACCTTTAGACTCGCCGCATGTCTACCAATCAAACAGTGCACAATCAGAACTGAAACAAGCCAGGCTAGAGCCAGAAGGTTCATGGCGGGCATTGGTCGTTACATAGGCATAGATTTTGTGAATACGCATTATACGCCCCTTGTTCACCATTACTACATATGAGCGTTCTTTCATGATATGCGAAAAGTATGTAGGTACATGCCAATACGTTCCTTTTCCTGTGGAACCGGTAAGGTAGTCCCTACCACGGACTAAAGCTATCAAACGCTAGCCGCAACGTTTACACCAAGAAGCTCAAAATCCTATCAATGTCCAAATGTTAAAATGATAATACATTCCTATAAAAGTAGAATCCCATAGTACCCATTCTTCTACTACCTACTCGCTGATAAAAAACAGCCCAAACAACATATTGCAAGAAACATATAGAAGTTTGCAAGCATTATCTGCTGCGTTTTTGTTTCATTGTTGTCTCTTACGTTTTTATCAGCAGTTCTCACAAACAAAGCCACATTTGGGTCACAAAAACGTATATTATAACCTATTAATCATTGTGTCTCCAACATGTACTATTGAAAAGCAAACACAATGTGTTTGGACACAAATATACAAATTGTGACAAGCTACAAACACGTCATACATACTTGCATCCAAACATTAAAATTTTTTTTGAGCATGCGTCTATCTGAGACGTGTGACAGTCCTTGGTGCAATGGTAGTGTGCGCGGCTCTTGTGCATGAGAACGTGGGTTCGTTTCCTGCTCTGACCGCCTATCTAGTATTTAGCCTGGAAAATGCTGGTCAAAATACCGTTCGGAACCGGTGTAAAACCATAGGTCCCAATCAGTGAGTATAAAACTAGAACGCGCACAGCTCACTGGTTTGTGAGAAGCTCCCTAATCCCTTCATGGGATGTAATAGGAAACCATTCTTTTTCTATCTGAGATTATAGATCCTATAGTAGACATCCTCCGTCCGGGTAGAAGCGTGCAGAGAAGCGGTTCAGTGGATTCTTCCGCTTCCTCAGCGTTACACCTTATAAAGAAGTAATTTATCCTGACCTTTAGTCTGGCCGCGTGCCTATCAATCAGACAGTGCCCCGTCAAATCTGAAACAAGTATTGACACCTTGAGCCCTGGCTCAAGACAGAAGCTTCATGGATCTCCTTATATCAACTATTAGTCAGATTTGTGTTGTACATAATTTGTGCCATCGTCCTCCTCTCCAGCTTCATCGTATAGAAGCGATCTAGCAGGATATGCTTACACAGGTAGTCTCTAATTTCATATAAGTACGATTTCGTTATGAATCCTGCGGAACTCCTGGGTAATACTGAATTCTGGAGTACATATTCCAAGGACTTGATTACCGCCTGACTGAGAGAAAAGACATTGACCCTAATAACTCCTGGACTATTATCCCGACGCCCGACCGTCATTTCTCTTTTCACCTAAAATGTCTACCTGATACGAGCTACAATGATCGGGTAGTCTAACTGATCATTCAGTATTTTCTTGTGTACAATTTTGTTCTTTTATGTTCACTTTAGTATCTTTGGGTACACTTTTGTGTGTTGTGTGTACATTTTTTTTCCTTTGTGTACACTTTTCGTTCTTTTGTGTGCACCTTTAGTACTTTTATGTACAGTTGTTGCAGTTTTATGTACTCTTTTAGTGTAAGGAGGTACAGTTTTTGGTACTTTTGTGTACATTTGTTGGTAAATTTGTGTACACTTTTTGGTACTTTTCTGTACACTTTTTGCACGTGTGTGTCCACCGTCAGCACTTTTATGCACTCTTTTAGTGTAAGTATGAAATTTGTTGGTACCTTTGTACAGTTGTTGCACTTTTATGCACTCTTTTAGTGTAAGTGTGTACAGTTTTTGGTACTTTTGTGTACATTTGTTGGTACATTTGTGTACACTTTTTGGTACTTTTCTGTACACTTTTTGCACGTGTGTGTCCACCATCAGCACTTTTAAACACTCTCTTAGTGTCAGTCTGTACACTTTCTGGTACTTTTATGTACTCTTTTTGGTACTTTTAAGCACAGTTTTTGTAATTTTATGTGGACTTTTTGTACTGTTGCGTACACTTTTTGTAGTTTTGCGTACGCTTTTTGTACTGTTGATTAATTTGTTTTACTTTTGCCTATTTTTCATATTTTTGTGCACAGTTTTTTGTGGCAATTTCTACATTATTTGTAGGCTCGTGCGCGATTTTTGCAATTATGGGCAACTCATCGTGTTACCCCTATTCCACTTTTGTTACAGGAAAAGATTTTGATCCGGCTTTCAACACCCTCCCATGAGAAGTATCATTTTAAAATGGTTTAGAAGAAACAAAATCTTCTACAATAGTTTTCAACTTGTATGGGTGGTACTATGAGGGCCCAAATAGCCATTGTCGGTATACATTTGCGATTAGGCGAGGAGGCAGACAGGACGTCAAGCCGCAAACGAATTTGGTCCAAAGCGTACACGGCTCTAATACGACTGACTCCTACTATGCGTTACACTTTTTTGCGTATCATATAAATTATGTGTACCGCCATAATTGTTGGTAAACCAATTCACAATGGAATTTGATTCACAATGAAATTTTTTTTTTGTTTGATTTGTCACCCTCTAAGCCTCTCTGAAGTGACAAAAATCCATAATAATTTCAATTATATTATAATCTGTCAATCATAAACGCTGAAAAAATGGCCCCAGTAACATATTGCAGGAACCATGTATATATTTGGAACATAGTTCTGATGAATGGAAGATCTGCTAATTTGTTGTTTCTTTGTTATCTGTCACGTTTTTGTTTTCAGTAGTTTTTAACAATCAAAGCCATGTCTCACCAACACATATGTATGTTTTAACATATTATTGATTTCGTCTCCATCATGTAACTGAATAGCAACCATAATGTGATTGGACACAAGTATACTACATTTGCGACAAGCTCAAATCACGCGTTGTATTTGCATCCAAACAACAAGAAAATACTGACCTTTCAGCGTGTATTTCTTCCTGCATGTGGTATAATCCGCGAATTGTTTTTCCCATGTCATTCGGCTTACATGTTGCATCCTTACTGAGTAAACACACTTTCCACAAAGACAATGTCCTCTCTTTGATATCCCTTCTCCCAATGCTCATTGATATGTAATAATAGGTTCATAACTGGAAATGTAATACTTCTGCTATGAAATGCATTTCAGATATTACCTTGTACATTTTTCACTTTCATTTAAATTATGACCGGCAATTAACAATTGCAACTGGAGATTCCCACTATTTGTTTACCTTTTTGTAAAAGGTAAACAATGATTGAGGTGTGAAAAGGTGTCAAATGGAAATATTTCATAGCGCCTGTTGTGGTAAGCATGTACTCGTACATTTACAATGAACTTTTTTATCTTATCTTGGAAAGGGGATGTGTTTTTCTTGGGGTAAAATTAATATTCAATATCTATAAAGAGTATTTTTTGAACGGTCAGACTTGAAAGCATTTTCTATACCAAAGTAATAAAAATTTATTTATCTACGGCTCGGGTATAAAACTCTCGGTATCACATGTATACAATAAATGCGTAAATATTCCATTGTATTGTATAGTAGACCGTAGATATTCTAATTTGCACTAATTTTGCTGCCTGCAGCACCAAATATATTTTCAATTCAAATCAATTCAATCCAATTCAACTCAATTCAATTCAATTCAATTCAATTTAACTAAATTTCAATTCAATTCAATTCAATTCCATTCTATTCTACTCCATTCAATTGAATTCAATTCAATTCAATTCAATTCAATTCAATTCAATTCAATTCAATTCAATTCAATTCAATTCAATTCAATTCAATTCAATTCAATTCAATTCAATTCAATTCAATTCAATTCAATTCAATTCAAGTCAATTCAATTCAATTCAATTCAATTCAATTCTATTCAATTCAATTCAATTCAATTCAGTTCAATCCAATTCAATTGAATTGGATTCAACTCAACTCAGTTCAATCCAACTCAACACAATTCAATTCAGTTCTTTTCGATTCGTTTCGGTTCAATTTCATACAATTGAATTCAATTCGACTCAATTCCGTTCAATTCAGCTCAACCCAACCTAATTTAGTTCATCTCAATTCACTTCAATTCAATTCGGTCAATTCAATTTAATTTAATTTCATTCTATTCAATTCAATCGTACATTTAAAATGAGCTCTTTTATCTTATATTGGGAAGGGGACGTGTTTTTCTTAGGGTATGATAAGGTCAACATCTATAATTCAATTCATTTCAATTAAATTCAATTCAATGCAATTCAATTCAATTCAATTCAATTCAATTCAATTCAATTCAATTCAATTCAATTCAATTCATTTCAATTCAATTCGAATCAATTCAATTAAATTCAATTTCATTCCATTTCATTTCGTTTCATTTCATTTCATTTCATTTCATTTAATTTCATTTCATTTCATTTCATTCCATTCCATTCAATTCAATTTAATTCAATTCAATTCAATTCAATTCAATTCAATTCAATTCAATTCAATTCACTTCAATTCAATTCAATTCAAGTCGATTCAATTCAATTCAATTCACTTCACTTCAATTCAATTCAATTCAATTCAATTCAATTCAATTCAATTCAATTCAATTCAATTCATTTCAATTCAAATTAGTTCAATTCAATTCAATACAATTTCATTCAATTCAATTCATAAATTTCAATGTTATTATACATTTTCTAAAACAAATGCAATAGACAAAAATTTTAATTTTTTACACTCAGAGAAAATATTAGTTGAATTTTCAATATTGCAATAAACAAAAAATCTTTAATTATCCCATCGGTATTTTTAACCATATAAAATACTCTGTTGTAATACACTCAAAAAAATATTTTTCTAACTTCAGCATTATGATTTGTTGAATAGTTATGATTTAAATTTTATTATTCCCCATTTACTCGGAATACCATCTTTATTCTGACCAATTTTCTCAAAATAAATATTTAATTTAGGAAACTTTCTAATATACACTTAAAAAAATGCAATTCCTCAAATCTAACCTCACGCATCTCACCCTTTTTCCTTGTTTCAGAGGAAATATCCCGTCAGCTTATTTTTAGCGATGCTAAATTCATCATTGGCAGCTGTGCGGGTTATGCCGTCATCAAGGAGGCCTGCAAGCTGGCCAAAAAAAATATACCCATTGCCTGTGTACGCATGTGTCCCACAGATTCGCTGCCCGAGGGGGCAGTTGACTTCTTTGAACTGTTCAAGTATAACGGCGATGTGGACTTCAATCAATTGATTCAATATGATGTTGATCCCAACGATCTCGTTTTGTTGCCCTTCTCGTCCGGCACCACTGGCCTACCCAAGGGTGTTATGTTGAATCACAACAATATATCGACAAACTGCGAACAGGTACAAATGCCCATACACGTGGACTGCACCGTAAAACAGGAAGTTTTACCCTGTGTCCTGCCATTCTTCCATATCTATGGTTTGACGGTGATTATGTTGTCGAAATTCGGCCAGGGCGCTAAGTTGGTAACACTGCCACAGTTCAAGCCAGAGGATCTCATGAAAGCTTTGCACGAATACAAGGGTACCATGTTGAATTTGGTGCCTCCCATTGGTAAGAGCATGGAAGAGTGTTAAAATTATATTGGTTAAAATACTAATTAATTCTTTACAGCTCTATTTATGATCCATCATCCCAAGCTGACCCCGGAAACATGCCCCGAGTTAAGAATTGTTATGAGTGGTGCCGCACCCATAGGTCTCACCGATGTGGAACGTTTTAGGAAGAAGTAAGTTATAACTCATACACTAACAACAATTCTTTGCCTAAATATGAAATGGTTCCCTGGAATAGTTACATCAGTTTTTCCTTTAACACACATTTAAATTGGATCAGTGAAATGAAATCATTGATTAAATTAAGGATATCTACTTATATGCAGAACTTCATTGGGTCAATGAAATGTTTCATTGCAGTTTGACGGATTTTTATCTAGCATTTACAATGATCCTTTTTAAACTTGATACCCCTTTCATATATTTTTATCTTTATGCAAAATTTCATTGGATCAATTAAATATTTAATTGGATTTATGAAGATTTTTACATTCATTAGTAATGACCATTTTAAACATGTATACACATTTCATTTAAATATTAGTTTCGAATGATTTTGCATGCATGTAGTGGAATGGTAGTGTGCCCGGTTCGTGTACATCAGAACGAGGGTTCGATCCCTGCTCCGACCACTTTACATATCCTTCGACGGTGGTCAGCTTAGTGACGGTGACACTATCGTGTATTTAGCCATGAAAAATATCGTTCGGAACCGGTGTTAAGCTGTATGTCTCCATCAGTGGGTGTAAAACTAGAAAGCATCAAGCTCATTGGTTGTGAGAAGCTCAACCCAATCCCTTCATGCGATGTAATGGGAAACCATTTTATTTTAATTTTAATTTTTACACGAAAAAATTAATTATTTTAATGAAACATTTCATTAAACCTACGAAGTTTTTTTATAATTCTTTTTTGGTAGCGTCATTGATATTTTACAATAGTTTCACTGAAAGTTAGTAAGAGATCAATTAAACAAAATACAAAGCCAATAAAAAGGTGTCATTGATCCAATGAATCAAAATGTGTATACAATAATAATGTTTTGCTGTCGTTTAAATTCCTTTCTTTATCTTTCCAGATTCCCCAAGGTTAGCTTCTTGCAAGGCTATGGCATGACTGAAGCCTCTCCCGTTGTCTTGTTGACTCCTGAAGGTAATAAACGCTATGCCTCTGTTGGATTCTTGACCAGCAATACCGAAGGTAAAGTCGTTGCACTGGATGGCCAGAATTCCACCGGCTTGGGTCCCAATCAAACCGGTGAACTGTGTGTGCGTGGTCCACAAGTTATGACTGGCTATCTGAACAACGAGGAGGCCACCAACGAAACTTTCTTTCCCGGCGGTTGGTTGCGTACCGGTGATGTGGCCCACTATGATGATGAGGGCTATTTCTATATCACTGATCGCATGAAGGAATTAATCAAAGTCAAGGGTTTCCAGGTGCCACCGGCTGAACTAGAAGCAATTTTGCGTGATCATCCGAAAATTTTGGAGGCTGCCGTTTTTGGCATTCCCCATCCCATAAATGGTGAGGCGCCCCGTGCCCTTGTAGTGCTGCGACCCAATCAAGAGGCTACAGAGGATGAGATATGCGACTATGTCGCCGAACGCGTTGCCCATTATAAGAAACTAGAAGGCGGCATTATATTTGCCGAGGAAGTGCCCAAAAATCCCACCGGCAAAATCCTTCGAAAAGTATTGAAAGAAAAATATTCCAGTTAATAATGTAAAGCAGCAAAATGATGCCATGCTATGGATCATTGTTACGATATCTTGACTAATTCTAGGTTATGTTATAAAACTATTTCTAGGTTATATAGAATTAAGTGTTGTACTAAAGCAGGGGAATGTTTTTTTTCACAATCCCCAAACAAAAACAATCCCCACAACAAATCAAAAAAAAAAACGAACACTAACGACAACCACCTCAACTAAATCACCTGTTGGAACCATTTGAGGGTTCTAATCAATTTTGTTAAATGTTACGAAATTCACTTTCACCAAATACTATTTCAACCGTGGTTGCTATGAATATTTCAATGAATTGAATCACTAGAAATTATTATAAAATTTTCTAGGAATGCGTAAAAATTTGAAAATTAACATTTTGGTGTAAGTGAATTCAAGGACACCCTTAAAATTTGTAATTCAGCTGAAAATGTCATCTCTAACCCTATGCATTTATATAGTATATGTAGTGTTTGTATTGTTTTTCATGTAAAATTTTAAAATATCTTTTATTGTAGTCTTGATGTAGAATCCATTAGATTTTGCAGCAAATGTTATGTTAGTCAGTTTTAAGACTTAATATTAATACACATATGTAGTTTATTATTGTAAACATTTTGAATGCATATGTATATTTTTCGATTTTATATGTAGCCTGGACGACGAAAATAAATACAGCAAATTTGTAAAAGAAAATCACTCTTATGCCTCCATCTTCATAGTAAATATTTTTTGGCTGCCTAGGAAGATGATGACCACACCTACAATTTAGTCATCGCCTAAAGTTATGTTCCTATTGTTGACATCAGACTTCCCTGAATTCCTCGACACAAATGGTTATAATGCAGATTAACTAGGGTACCCATTCAATCGGGTTTTTTGATTAATAGGTTAATCGTTAATCGTAAATTTCAATCTGGCAATTAACCGAACAAAACGCAATCAAATTATTGTATTAATCGATTATTCGAATAAAATAAAACAAAAAAAAAGAAACAGTGTCAAACATTGCACTAGGCCCATTTGTTAAAACAAAACAAAACGTAAAAAAAGCAACTTCATGATATAAAATATACATATGTAGGTACAATTCACAAGTAGGCCACATTTGGGTCACAAACACATATACAATATTATAACATATTAATCATTAAGCGTGTTTTGGTTACACCACTTGCTTATATATTCGCTTGTTTTGTATGAAGCACTTAGCGCAGACTTAGCGACGAGATTCATTTTTGCTAAGTTTAAAACAAGAAACTGTTGACATCTTTTACCGATTTTAAAAAATTTTTCATATTTTTGAATAATATGACTTCTCGCTAAAAAGCCGTTTTCTTTACAACGTAGCAAGCGGTAATCGCGTGCTTGTAACCAAAACATGTAATATTGAATTGCTAACACAATATGTTTGGACGCAAGTATACTATATTTGCATTCAAACACCAAAAAAATACACATTTTTCGGTGTGTACTGGCTTAAGTGTGTGCCACGGAGGGGGTCTTAAATCAAGACACAAATGCTTCGAAAAGACATCTACAACCCAACCTTAGCTAACTAAAATGCAAAGGGTTCTATTAACTCCACTGATTTCATTTGAATATGTATATGAACCTAACAGAGCTTTCTTCAGGGTGCATTGATAGCTCTTGAAGAGCCTCTGGCTGCTTTTCGGACCAAATTCGGCAATTCTGTACATTGAACCAAAAATGAAAACAATTTTTCGATACAAAAATTATAATCTTCATTTAATAAAAAAAAAACTCAATGAAGTGCAAGCGGTGTTCGTTTGTAACTTTATTTATGATGAAAACTGAACATTTTTAACTTTAATGCAAGTGACGAATAATCACATGTGAACTAAAGGCCTGCAAAGAACCATCCAAAGACACTTGTTGCTTGTTGTTAATTTTTCTTATATCTGCTTGGATCTGTTTCGCTCGCTTTGGATTGAGTGCGTATGGAATATTTCTCTTTTAGATATCGATGGAATAGGTATGAGAGAGTGAAAGTACCAAGTATCAAAAATACTTGTATGATTACATACACAATAAACGGATATATCGGTATTCTTGTTATCTGGGCTTGGAATATGACGAGAGCGTGTGATTTCTTACCCCAGACATTTTTGTTTTACTTTTTCTTAAAATTTGCCACAGATAAAACTTACACCATCACTTTTTGTAAACAGAATGGAAAAGTAAAAGAACAGCATCAAAGCAAAGCGTACGATCTGGAATATCCATATTAAATGGATATATCCATTTAAAAAAGAGGTACAACAGTTACTTCACTGAGTGGAACAGGTAAAGAGAAAAAACTTCCACTACAATGAGAGCCAGAGAAAGATATGATACGCTCTCTACTCAATCCAGAACGCATGAGCACACGTTGTGTTCAACTCTTTGTTGTATTTGTAGCGATAATATCAGGTTCTTACTTGTTTTATCTATTTGTACAAGTAAAATGAATATAACGCTGCAGGCCATTAATGTGAACTGGCAAAATCTTAGTACTGAAAAACCAAATATCAAACAAATCACCCGTTATGTCAATTAACCTTAATTTTAGCGACATTTGAGTCAGCCTGTAATTTTCTAACCATATTATCGGATACACAAACCATATAATTTTCAATAGTATCACGACCCACCTTGTTGTTTGGAACTACCCTGTGTACTCTAGAAAAAATGTACTAAACACCGAATAACCGAAATATGAATAAGTCTTTCATAATAATATAATTCTAAAACAGGGTGGTCCAAATACAAGTAATTTTTTAAAAATTAAATTAAATGCACTAAATAAACATAACTTCTTTTGGCATATTAGATATGGCCACAGAGCAAATTAGAATAGAGAAACAGAAACGTAAACGTTGAATTTTTCAAGGCATTGGCTTCAATACTACCTATTGTGTTCAATAAAATTCAAATGTAAAAGAGTGAAAAATACATTTAAATTCCACAATTCTATATCAAAACGGAATGAGACTGTTAAGTCAACAATTATTGTAACTCCACCTGGAGTAGGGTTAATTTTCTTTGACTGTCTCTTATTTGCACAAACCTACGATGAAGAGTATGAAATGAAATGTCAGATGAGAGACTAAAATTCTCCATTCTAATTTCCTCTCTGAATATGGCTTTATTAGGAATAACGAATATATGAATAGTCCAAAGAGAACCATACACGCTTCAGACGACGACGAAAAAAACCCTAGCGTCGAAACGAAATGGTAGAGAGAGCGTCTGGCGATTTGAATTGAGTTTTTCTCGCTGAATCGTGTATAATTGCGGCACTTTTTTGGAATATTTTTGAAAGTTAGGAAGTATAATATTATTGATGTACAGGATTTAAATTGTTTTTACTGTTTTTAACAATTTTTTTATTCACTTTGATTGTATTGTGTTGAAAAATAAATCGTTTTTAACGCTTTTCTTTAATTTTCTTTTGTACACGCATGTTCCAACGTATGTACATACGTATGTGTTGGTTGCTCTTATGGTTTTTATGAAAATGTGGCAACTCCATTCTCGCAATTGACAGATTTCGTGAGAGCGCCGCTAAAAAATTAGAAAAGATTCTATTCTAGCGGCGAGTAGTCAGCCGCAGCGGATTTCCGTCACGATTTTTACCTGCCACAAGAGACGTATGTAAAAAAACGACGTCGTCTGTACCGTGTTTGATTATGTTTAGACTCAATTTATGGATTACGAGTTCGTTCATAAGTCTGCCGCGGCTGGCTTCGCAGTAAGTCATCCTGTCAGTATTATTTTCCAAGGTTTTGGTGACGGTTTCTGGTTCAATCTCACGAAAAACTCCAAGTTCGTATCTACCAAGTTCGTATCTACCAAGTTCGTATCTACCATTTCAGCCCGTATAAAGTCTCTCATTGACTGAAATGTCGTTTTCTTATAAGTAAAATATGTCTGACGGACACTTTTGTATTGAAAAGTTGTCTGGCGGACACTTTGCTTATCGAAAATCTGTCTGACGGACAATTCTATTACAAACATTTGAGTAATGAATAATTTCCGTATAAAAAGGTTTATCATGTTCTCTTGCCTCATACGAAAATATCTGACAGACACTTTTCTTATTAAAAGGTTTCATCACGGACACGTTTCCTATAGAATTTCGTAAGGCGCACACATTTTTATATAAAAAAAAATCTGTTTTATAGAAAGGAATTTTTTTTACAGGATAGCTATCGGACCGACAATCTTAATACATACAATTTATCTAAATGGAACGTTCCTCTTAGAGAAGAAGTCTGACGAAAACCTTCCTTTTAGTCAATTTAACTTAAAGATCCTCTTCCTATAGAGGAGATGACTTACATACCCTATAGACCGTGTCGTACAGACCCATTTCGTATAGAAAGGTTGTGTGGAAATTTGTCACACAAATCTAGTTCTTATAGAAACTTGTTTGACTGAACATTTGTGAAAGAGAATTTATTGACTGAAATCTTCTGGTTGAAAAGTGACCTGACGGAAACTTTTGTTTTACAAAATTTGTCTGACAAACCTTTTTGTTATAGAAAAATATATTTTCTTATAGAAAAGTCTATTTTCTTACCGAAAAGTATATTTTCGTATAGAAAAGTCTCTTTTTTACCGAAAAGTGTCTTTTCTTACCGAAAAGTATAATTTCTTATAGAAAAGTCTATTTTCTTACCGAAAAGTATCTTTTCCTATAGAAAAATTGTTTTACAGGGCCGCTGTCTTATAAAAAAATTTATCTTATATGTGATTTTCTTTTAGAAACTTCGACTTACCTATCCGTTTGTTATAGAAAAGTTGTCCTACAGGCACTCGTCTTGCAGAATATTGCCTGACTCACGGGTTTTAATGAAAATTATCTGGCTGTCAATTACCTTATAAAATATTTGCCTGACGGAAACTTTTCTTATACAAAGTTTGTCTTAGAGTTTATCTTTCTTATAGAAAAGTTGACTTATAGTTCCTCGTCTTATGGAAAAGTGGCCTTACTCTTCCTTTTCTTATAGCAAAGTTGTGTTACACACCCTCTTCGTATAGAAAAGTGTTCTGACTGAAAATTGTTTAAAGACTCACTGACAATTTTCTTATAGAATGGTTGACTGAAGAAAATCCTTCACTTACAGAGTTAACTCACTTTTTTCTTATAGAAAAGTTGACGTTCACATCCGTTTCTTATAGAAAACTTGTCCAGTAGACTCTGTTTTTATCGAAAAGTTGCATGACCTACAATTTTCTAAAGAAAACTGACTGACTGACAATTTCCCTATAGAATAATTGTCTGACGTTAACGTTTCGTTAAGAAAAGCTGTCTTATAGACATTTTTCTTAAAGAAAAGTTTATAGATCCTTGTCTTAGAGAAAGTTGTCTTACAGACTATATTCTTCTAGAAAAGTGGTCTGTCTTACTACTTTCCAAAAAAAAAAATTTGACTGATTGGTAATATTCTCACGGAACAGTTGCCAGAAGGAAAGTTTTCAATTAGGCAGTTGTTATACAGACATTTTTCTTATGGAAAACTTTACTTACTAACCCTTTTCTTATCGAAAAGCAATTGTACAGACCTCTTTCTTATAGAAAAATTGTCTGACAAATCTCTTTCTTATGGAAAAGTTGCCTGCTGACAATATTTTTTAGAAAATTTACTGACTGCAAATTTTGTGATATAATAGTTGCCTGACGAAAAATTTTGTTTTACAAAGGTTGCCTCTGTTTCAAGAAAAGCTGACTTGGAGTCCCTTTTTTTTATAGAAAATTTGACTTACAGTCGTTTTTCTTATAGAAATGTTATCTTACACACAATTTGTTTGTAGTACAGTTGTCTGACGTACACGTTCCTTATAGAAAAGTTTATTGACGCGCACTGTTGTTATAGACAATAAGCCTGACGAGCACTTTTCTTATAGAAATTTTGCCTGACGGGCACATTTTTATACAACAGATATCCGACGGCAATTTTTCTGTTAGAATAAATTGTCTAACATACAATTAGCTTAAAGACAAATTAACTTATGGAAATTTTTCGAATTGGGAAGTTATCCGACTGACATAAAGTTAGCTGAGGGAGACATTTTCTTTACAGAATAAGTTGACCACGGACGACATTGATTCTTTTGAAAATATGACTGTCGCATGATTTGTTTTATAGAAATGTTATCTTGCTATACTATTGTCCGAGAATAATGTTTTCAAACGAACACTATTCTAATATAAAAACTGTCTTAAGTTGTTTTATACCAATATCTGTCCGAAGGATAATAAAATTTGTCTGACGGACAATTGTCTTGTAGCAAAGTTATCTCACGGGCATTTTTCTGGTAGAAATATTGTCTGCCGGACTTATTTCTTATAGAAAAGTTGGCCACGGACAATGTTTCTTTTGAAAAGCTGTCTGACAAATTGTTGTGTCGGCAAAACGTATAGAAAACTTGTCTGACAAACTGTGCATGCTTTGGGATCTGTTATGAAAATTTTTAAGAAAATATCAGGGGTGCTATTGAGTTTATTTGTGTGGATATTCTGAACACCATATCATCAGGATATAGTTTCTACTGTTCCGAATTTTCTATATCATTCAAAAAAGTTTTTAACAAATTTTGTTTTAATTTTTTTTGTATTTATTTTTATTTTCCTTTTTTGTAGTTTTCATATAGATTTACAACTAAAAATAATTTAACATATTTAATATATTATTTTGTTTTACCATTTCTCAGTTACTTTTTGTTTTTGCTCTAAATTCTAATATTTTCCATTTGTCTTTTTTTGTTTGTTGTCTCGCAGTTTCTTGGCGATTTGCATTATTCTTTGTATGGTTTGTCAACAGGATTCTTATTAGATTTAGATTAAAATTACGTTTTAAATATGTTTATTTATATTTATGTATATAAAAAAATCAAAAATACAATTTGCAATTAACTACAAAAATATGGAAACAAAATTATAAAATATACATTGATAATATTTATTATAATTTCAGCTTTAAAATCGTTTATTTTGCGATAACATCATCAGACGTGAAACACTAATGACACTTTAAGAGCTGTGTCACTTTGATAGCTGTGTCACTTTGATAGCTGTCACTTTGACACATTGTTAAGGTTGACGTTTATTTGTTTTGAACCGTATATATTTGAGTTTATGTGTTTTGTATTGTTTTCTTATAGTTTATTAATTTGTTAACAAAATATAAAGTGAGTTGGGATTTCTAACGAGTTATATATAACTATGTATATATGTATTAACAATTGGGGGGGGGGGAGGAAGGCTTGATTTTTACCGTAAAACTTAAACCTTTGGAGGGGCGTTTATGAAACACTGTCACACTGTATGAATAAGAGTTTTCTCGTATATTATTGGTTGTGATAACTTTCGATTTTATCAGTCAACATATTTCACTTTCTTCTGCCTACTAAAACACTCTATTAACGATGTCCTTTTTAACTGCCTTTAGGGTGTCCTTTCCTATAATACGCAGTAAAGTAAATGGGTTTTCTGTTTTTCTCTTTATCGTTATTTTTTCTAATTTGTTATTTATTTTATAAATGTTTATAGTTTTTTATATATTAGATTCAACATTTTAATTTTTTCCTTTCTTATAGTAAAGTATCAATATTATATTTATTTGTTTTTAAATAAACAACTATACTTGTGGTTTAGTTAAACTTTAGTTAAGTTAAGCGGAGACTAACTCTCTCTCTCTCTCTCGCTCTCTACACTTGTAGATTTGTTCTGTTTTGATGGTAGAGATTTTGGTTGATTTAATTAATGAAAAAAAAAATAATAATTTCCTTAAAATTTTCAAAGAAAATCTTAGGAATTGTTAGAAAATCATAAATGTTAACAAAAAAAAAATTAAAACAAAAATTATAATATGTAATTTCAAAACCTTTTTAGGTTTAAACATAAAAAGTGGAAATTAAGGAAGTTCTAGTTTAAAAAAAATACACCACAATTCATTATTTGTCCAACAAATTTGTAATAAAGTAAAAATATTTGTGATATCAAGAAAACGAAAATACAAAAACATTTACATTTAACATTTAAAATACACTAAGTTTTAACATATCTACATTAACAAACATAAGTAATTATTTTTAAAAATATTTTAAAAAAAAATAATATTGCAATTCTATAATTTTTTTTATTTATTTTATATAAATTATTTTTATATAAATTATTTTCTTTATCATTCTTCCAATTTCCTTAATATCATTTGTATGTACACTTTTTTTTAATTTCATAAATTTAGTTTTTTGTTTTTATAAAATGTATTTTTTCTTTAAAAAGTTTTCCTCTTTTTTCAGAAAAATAAAATAAAAATAAAATTTTAATAGTTATGTCTTTTGGAATGTCTTTGAATAGTTTTGTAGTGAAAAGACTTGTCTTATTGAATTTCTCTACTGCATCTCATTCATGTCTAATTTAGATCCGTTATATTTCCTTTAAAATTATGACTCGTCTCGGTTATTATGCACCCAACTGGCTGGCACCCATTGGGGTTCACGTTCCAGTGAATTGATTTCAGCCAACAGCTGATGATAAGCTCTCTCAGTGTCATTGTTGATAATAATCATGTCGAACAAATGGCCCCAACGGGCCTCCATGTCACGTGCCGTGGCAATGATGTCTTTCAGCTCTTCCTCCTGAAAAAACAAAATATACAAAAAATTAGAGAAATAGAAACAAATTCTCCTTAGGGCTGAATTTTTCTTGAAAATTCTCTTAAGCTGCTTGATAAACAATAATCAGTGTAAAAAATTTGGTGAAAGGTAAATTTTTTTAAAACACATGATATCCCTTGCAGACACTTTTTCAGATTACGAGGTAGGTGAACAATTTTCTTGTAGAAAACATGGCAGGCTGATAATTTTCTTATACACGCCGATAAAATAACGACGTTTCTAACATATTCTCTCAAAAACATTTTGCAAGAACCATGTATATATTTGGAACTCCCTCCAAATACTCATATCTTTGCAAGTCCTAAACGCAGTTATATTTACATGCAAACATTAGCATGTTTACTTGCAAAGATTCCTGCTTTTACGTGGAGCCGTATTCGTGTTTCATTCCAAACATCCATATACTTACGTCGAAGCATTCATGTGTTTCTCCCAAATGATCGATTGACGACTAAATGCATGAAACTAAAAGATCAGTCAACAATCACTTGATTTACATAATAACGGAGGTGTCCCAACGCCAGCTCACTGCAGCCAGAATCCACACATAGAACAAAAGGGCAAATGCTGACTTAATCTCGGCGTTCAGTACACACTGGGACAGAATACACACGGGCACGAATTATGCGAAAACACAGTTATACACTTGCAATAGCAATAACTTAGCCTGAGAACAATCTCTCCTGGTTCCTCTTTTATTATTTTGCTCTCGTAAGAGGATAGCGATAAAAAAATAATTAAATAGTGATCCTAATAGAGCACCAAACATAGGTGTATTTGTATCACAAACAAAACTATATTTGGATCATAAACACTTACATTATAATATATTAATCATTGTGTCTTCAACACGGGGAATATTGAATAGCAAACACAATGTGTTTAGACACAAGTATACTATATTTTTACAAGCTAAAAAAAAAAATGGTGCCCCATAGCATCCCATGAAGGGATTGGGTAGAGCTTCTCACAATCAGTGAGATGTGCGCTTTCTAGTTTTACACTCGCTGATTGGCACCCACAGTTTTACACCGGTACCGAATGGTATTTTGAGAAGCCTTTTCATGGCGAAGTACTTGATAGAGTCGCCATTACCTGTGGCCGTCGTCGAAAGAAATGTAATGTGGTCTGAGCAGGGATCGATCGCACGTTCTCATGTACAAGAGCCGTGCACACCAACCATTGCAACAACGACGGCCACACTACAAGCTCCATGAACATGTAATATTTCCATCCAAGCAAGAAAAAAAGACAGATTTTTCAACGTGTAGAAAACGTGATAGGCAGACAATTTTCTCATAGGAAACGTGAGAGGCAGACACTCTTTTAATACAAAATGTGCCTCCCAGGCACTTTTCTATTAGAAAGTGTGTCTGTCTGACAGACAGACTGTATTGTTTTGTTATTTGGATACAAACATAATATGTTTGTAGTTTGTCACAAATATACTGTACTTGCATCCAAACACATTGTGTTTGCTATTCAATATTACATGTTGGAGACAGACTGATAAATAGGTTATAATATGTGACCCAAACGTCACTTTGTTGAAAGAAAAGTTTTCGGAAGAACAGACTTTCTTTAAAAAACAAGTTTTCTGATATAAACGTTTTCCACAGAAAATATTTCCTATAGTTTCCTGACGAACACTTTTTCGATAAAAAGCAGTTTTCGCTGAACAAAAGTTTTGTAACGAACTTTGTTTTATAAAAATGGTTCTGTCACGACCATTTTTTGTATAAAAAAAGTCTCCCAAACACTTTCCATAATAAAAAGGACTGGATGCTCTTCAAGAACACACAGTGAGAGTATAACAGGGTCATTTGAAAGGCCATGAGGACAGCATGGAAATCATTTTATGAATTGATAGACAGCCCTAAGAAATCCTGCAAATTGACCAAGATTCTATCCAAGGATTACTCAAATCCATTCTTCATACGGGAGCTGAGTCACCAGGGCAAACCCTAATGTCGCTGCAGATTACATACTTATACTTCCTGGATAGCGGTGCAGGGAATAGTGATAAATTGGACAGTGGAGTTGGGATACACTGCAAAAACATTGATCAATATGGACAAAATTGTGTGGGCCGTGAATAGTTTCTCGCCATACAAATCGTCAGGCCCTGATGGAATACTTCCGATTATGTTACAGCTGGCAATAAGGTAAGTATTCCCCTGGCTCAGGGCATCATATACGGCCAGTCGGTGATTAAATCACATTCTAGAAAGTTGGAGAAGAGTGGGATGAAGTATCGGCCACTACACGCTGAAAAAACGGGCCTAACAACATATCGCAGGAAACCTGTACATGTTTGCAACCATTGTTTTCACGAATTGAAGATCCGGCCCATTTTTGTTTCTTTGTGGTCTGTTAGGTTTTCAATTTCAGCAGTTTTCAACAAACACAATCATATTTGGGTTACAAAAACATACATTTATTATAACATATTAATCATTGTGTCTGAAACATGAAATATTGAAGAGCAAACACAATGTGTTTGGACACAAGTATAGTGTAGTTGCGACAAGCTACAAACACATTATATTTGCATCCAAATAAGAAAAAAGGACAGATATTTCAGCGTGTAGGTTAGCCTGTTCGGTTAAACCCCAGGGTGGGGTGATGTCATCACTACTATGGCTAGTGGCTATGAACACTCTACTGGTGAACTTGGTTAACAGAAGAGTAAGGGTAGTCGCCTGGGCGGATGATATCGTGCCGATGGTAACAGGTCCCTCTGCCCTCATAATAAGTGAAGCCTTGGGGTATAGTTTGGGAGAGATATTGGGTCACCCAGATAAAAATTATCTTCTACTATTCACTTACAGGAGAACTATTTCCCAATATAGGCTACCCTCACTCAATGGTAAACAACTAGAGTCGGATAGGGATAGGGCGAAATATCTGGGTGTAATTCTGGATGCGAAACTCAACTGGAAACTTAATATTGACCACAGAGTTAAGAAGGCACAAGGTGCCAAGAAACCATTTGAAAGAACTTGGGTCTAAACCCGATGATGGTATTGTGGATGTACACGGAGAGTTAGACCCGTTCTGACTTATGGAGTATCGTTGTGGTGGTCGGCTTTGGAAAAACATAGAAAACTGTCAACAGTACAGATAACAGAATGAGTTGGCGTGACAGGAGCATTACGGAGTTGCCCCTGTTCTGTTTTCAATATGATGCTGAATCTACTTCCGCTTAAACGAGTTGCTTAGAGTGTAACGGCTAAAAATGCTCTGTGGCTTAGAGTTGTAATGTTGGACCCAATGAAGCTATGGGCACAGAAGGAATCCACAAATTTTGACTGGTGGGATTATACCTGAGATACCGGACTATGCTGGTCCAAAGATTAACTTTCGGAAAAACGTCAGAACAATCAACCCGCATTGAGAAGAAAGTGGAGCAACCACTCACCGTTACAGGATATTGACATAAACATCTTTACGGATGTATCTAAGACGGATAGTGGAGTGGGAGCTTTTTTCATTTGGTATGAAACTATCAATCGGTTTCCGTGTTTTTGGCAGTATCTTCCAAACGGAAGTAGTGACAATATCGGAGGCGTGTCGTCAGTTGCAAAATCACTCTATAGCAGGGAATAGAGTGCATATTTTCTCGGACAGTCACGCGGCGATAAGGGAATGCAGGAATCTGCTAGACGAGATCGGCATTACGACAAGACTTTCGCTAGAGTGGGTTCTGGGTCATTCGAAAATAGTTGGAAACGAAACCGCTGATGAACTAGCCAGGAAAGATTCCATTTGAAAAGCGGATGGACGAAACGGCATTGAAGTCCACGATTGATGGCTACTTTCCCCACGAGAAAACTGGAGACAACTCACTACCAGTGGCATACCACTGGATATTTGGCCTAGATATGACTGTAGAGGTTCCGAGTTCCTGATGACTCTAAACAGCAATACAATAGCCAGAATGACACCTGGCATTACCGGTCTCCGGACGATTGGTACACATGCTGCTTACATTAGAATACAATCCAGAAGTTACTACCGCAACTAATGGCTGAAAACCCTGAATACCATCTCCTACAGTGTCCAGCCTTGGCAAACATAAGGAGAACAACTTTGAGAAATGCATTTTTTGACGGAATACCGGAACTGGGGAGTATTGAACTATGTATACTCCTAGCATACATTAACAGTACTTCTTGGGTTACCTCAATGTAATACTGGCACATTCTTCTATTTGTGTGAGTTTGCCCGTCACTCTAACCTAACCGAACTTTCAACACAACTTTTCTGACAGTCACTTTTTAAGGTACGAAATTATCTGTTAAATTTTTTATAGAAACTTTTACATTATTGAAATTTATGTTGTTGAATATCTGGCCTACTCACCTTAAATGGTTCACCATTGCGCAATTTCTTTTGCCTTAGTTTATCTAAGCTAGGTGGTGCTACCAGTACCACGTACGGCTTCAAATCAGAAGCTCTCAATAGTTTTAAACTTTGTGGATGTAAATTAAGAACACAGATTTTACCACTGGCCACTACGGTGCGAATAGCTTCCAGAGAAGTGCCTGCAAACGAATAAAATATTAAATTACAGTGGTAAAAGAAGTTCTTGGAATGTTTTAAAACTCACCATAGTAGGCTTTTTCATATTCACCATGCTCGACAAATTTGCGCGCCAATATGTCAGCTTCAAAAGCTTGGCGTGATATAAAATGATAATCGACACCAGGAACTTCACCTTCACGACGGGCTCGGGAGGTATCTGCAATTTAAGAGAGAGAGAGAGAGAGAGAGAGAGAGAGAACGGGGGAATTAGACAATTTGTAGGATAAAATAAATCCAACGAGAGATTGGTAAGGATATCAAACTAAGTTGAGATGTACCCACCCCTCAAGAACATAGATGTTAATAAAGGGGTTTCTGGCAGGAGTTCTCTTAAGAATTTGAAACAATTCAACTTTTTGTAGAGATCGTGGTGAATTTAGGGTTTGTTCTTTGTTTCAGAACAGGGGTTATGTTTAGTGCAAGTCCTGATTACTAATTCTAGCAAATGAATGCCGAAACTTTGGAGGTTTATCAGAAGATTTTGTTTTTTTTTGTGTTATAATGTACATACTGTTGTTTAGGGGTTTTAGTTTTTCCTCAAGTAAATAGAAAACTAAATGGAAAATCGAAGCCCCAATTAGGGGGAAAAACTTGGTTGATAATCATGTTTTTAATATGTTTAAAGGATATGCAATTTATCGGACTTACGTGGCACTGCTGCTGAAAATCTTTCGGAGTCAGCCATTAAACGTTGCCTTAATTCATGGCGCCCTATATTGGGAGGACCTATGAGGACAATGGGACGTTTGTGAGTGGCTCGAGGATAGTACAAGGCAACCTCTTCATATGTTAGAATCTCCTCGGGTTCTGTTTCATCGGGGGCGGTAGTGGCATACAAAGGATATCTACAAAAAAGAGTTGATTAGTTTGCATTTCTTTTGAGCTTAGAGGGCAGTTATTACTTACCCAGCTTCGGAACTAGCTTTCTTCTTCTTCTTGCGTCCCTTGCGTGCACACAATAACGTAGATCCTTTCGTGGCTCCATCTTTACCACGATTTCTGCCCTGCAAGCCTGCCTCTTCGGCAATGGCCAGCTTCATAGTTTCCCTTTGATGTTGGAACGACTGACTAGGTATTAGACCGGCCAAAGTTTGGTCCTCTTCTCCTTCCCGGTAGGCTTGCCACCAATTTGGATCCTCTCGCGAAATCACATGCAACACATCGCCCTTCTGGAAACTAATGCCCAACTCACGACAGGGAATATACAAATCATCTTCGGGGTCATAGTCGAAATGCGCTCGCACATGAAGGACAGCATTCTCGCGATGATGGCCGCCACCGGGTGGTGGACTGCCGGCTGGTACAATCAAGAACGTTAGCGTACCCTGCATGGTGCTTAGCAAGGCGCATACTTCGTTGACAGTCTTGCCTCTAAGTTCCTGGCCATTGACTTCCAGTATCTCGTCGCCTTCGTGCAGCAGTCCGGATTTCTCCGCTGCACCGCCCCTGACTATTCTACCGATTACCACGGCCTCTCCCTCGTTACGCACTGTGGCACCTAAAGGTTCAGTCGATTTCTCAATTTGTATAATACGTATATTGTCATTTTGATCATTGAGTATACCAAAGCAGGCACTCAGTGGCGGCGAGTCGGCCCTATGGGACCCAGACGGCTTCATATGAGCATAGCCGGGCGTTTGGCCTATGGGTGGCGCTGGGATGTTGGGAGGTAAAGGCATTGCACTGCGCTGGGCCATCGGTGGTGGTACGACTGGAGGTGGTACCGCTGTGCCTCGTAAAGAGGCTGATTTTGGTGGTACAGGCAAAGGTGGGAGGGGTGCACCGCTGCTCGGCGATACAGGCTGTGGACTACCGGCCCCACTTAGCGTCGGCGAAGGTGTACCATCCGTATGCGTGGCCACACGATCATGGGCCAAAAGTACACCTTCCATCTCATGGCTGGTTAGCAAATTACCCAATTCAATGGCGGACGCTGAATTGGATTTGGTTAAGAGCTCTACAATATCCTTTTGCAATTCCATGGCATTTGTACTGACTGGATTGGTGACTTTGGGCCGACGGCGTTGGAGTACGGCGGTGCGAGCGGCCAAGGCATGAGCCACACCCGGATTGGAGAGAATATTGTGAGCGGCCGACACTCGGCCAGCGAGTGTGCTCATGCCATTTTTGGTTAGTTGGCTTTGGAGGCGCGTTAGAGCGGCAATTAAATCGCCATAACCTGCAAAGAGAGGGAGATAGGAAAATAAAATTAAAAGATCTAAGGAAAATGGAAAGAGTTAAGAAAAGTTTTAGAACTCCTATCCTTACAAGTTTAATATGTTTCACTCTAGAAGCTTGAGGTTTTTATAAAAGTTTATTTCAATTCTGTGATATTCGGCTGGGATTTCCCAGACCCCTTAAGATATGTTCCTTAAAAGACAAATTTCAGCCCGCAGTTTTATGTTAAGAGTCCCCTGCATCTCTAGCCTCATTTTTTAAAAATACAACAAACCTTCTCGTGTATGTTTTGTACCGTGATGAACGGGGCTTTTCAGGCCCATACAAATTTGTTCTTTAAACAAAAAAGGGTTCTTCGGAATTTCACAGCGAAATCGTCTGATTCATAAACCTAGGAAGATCGACTGTAATTTACAGGCCCATTTGAAATCAGTTATTTGAAAACTGTAGCGTTGAATTCCCCAAGCCAATTGAATATTACCCAACGAAACCATCCCATTTATACAACTGGGATGGGCGATTGGACTTTCAGAGGGCCACTTTAACTTTGTTCTTGAAAAAATCCCAATTTGTTTGAATTTTTATTTGCCCCAGTATTCCTTGAAACATCAATTTATAATACAGTAACCCCTCTCAATTATACGACTATGATGATCGACTGGGCTTTTCCAGACCCAGTTAGTATTTGTTTATTAATAGAATCCATTTGTAGCTTTTCCCCAAAACCTTCCTATGATCCTATGATCGATTGGGATTTTCAAGACCCGGCTTTCATCGAAACCAACTGTTCAGAGTTTAGCGAAGAAATCCTATGTAGACAAGTAGGATGAAAGATTGGGCTTTTTCAGGTCCCTTCAGACTTTGACTTTAAACAAACTTCTGTTTGAATTTTGACCTGACAGTCCACTGAATTCCTCGACCCAACTATTTGCAATAAATTGAAGTCGTCTCCTAGTATGATGCAGAAGAGCTTTAAATGCCAATTTGAACTTTGTTCTTTAAAATAATTCTGTTCACATTTTCTACCAGAGTCCTAGTTTTTGTCCACATAATTGTTTATAATGGCATGACCCAGTTTCATGTGAAACCCATGGACGATGGACTGATTTTCCAGGTCCATTTGGACATCGGTCTTTAACATAAAAAATATTTACGCAGTTTAGTAGCTTATATGTAGCCGATTATCCTAAGGGTTCTAGGAAATCTAAAAAGCTTTTAACGCTTTTGGACGCACCAACTCTATAAAGCCTTAAATTATCATTTCTCGAAAGTTTTACAGAAGAAAGCATGATGTTTTTCATCATCCTCTCGTTTCACAACTTTCTGAACTGAGCTTTTTAAAATTCCGGTCAACCCATTGGACCACAGACGGTCGACACTTGTCAGAAGCTTTTTCCTATTCCTACATGAAATTGTAATGGGAAAATAGTTTTACCATTTAGCGTCTTTAATATACTGGGCCAGTTTAGGCCCAGCCGAGTAAGTTACAAGCTTGGATATAACCGACCATCTCAAGGGTTCTAGAAAATCTAGAGAACTGTTCTAGCTTTTGGAATGAATATCTCTACAACGCTCTAAATAAGCATTCCTCAAGAGTTGGAAGAATAAAATGTGATTTATTTAAAGAAATTCCTTTCTTAGCAGAGCTATTCAAAGTTCCTGTCAACCCATTGCACCACGACCTTTATGGGATTGTAATGGAAAAATAAATGTTAACATTTAGTACCATGAACTGGGCCTGGCGAAGCCCAGCAGGCTAGTATAGTAGCTTATAGATATATAGGTAACTGATTACCCTAAGGATTCAACGAAAAAGCTCTAGAAAGCTTTTGGGCGCAAAACTCTATAAGTCTTTAAATTATCATTTATCGACAATTTTACAAACGAAATCATGTTTTTTTTCAAGAAAAGCTTTTAGTTCCTTCTTTCTCTTCCCAGCTTTTTTAGCTGAGATTTTAAATGTTTCTGTCAACCATTTGTACCGTCACTTGTGAGACGGTCTCCACCATTAATTCATGGCATGTAATAGGTCAACACGTTGTACGATTAAGGTGTCTATAATGTACTGGGCCTGGCGAGGCCATCAGGGTAGCTTAGTAGCTAATATGGAGCCGATCATCCTAAGGCTACATCGAAATCTAGAAATCCTTTAAAGCTTTTGGACACGAGACCCTTACAAGTCTTTAAATTGTCATTTCTCGAAAATTTTACAAAATAAATCATGTTTTTTTAAGAAAAGCTTCGAAAGCTCCTCTATTCTCTTCACAGCTTTCTAAGCTGTAATTTTCAATGTTCCTGTCAACCATATGCACCACCATATGCTCTCCTCTATTTGATCATGGAATGTAATAGGCGCTATATGTTTTACCATTTAGGTGCCCACAATGTATTTGACCTGGCGAGTCCCTTCAGAGTTATTTAGTAGATTTGTTGTAGCCTATCGATCCAAGGGTTTTAGGAAATATACAACTCTTTAAATTGTTTTCTCCGACAGTTTTAAAAATAATGGCATGAGTTTTGACAGTTCTAAAAATAAAGCAGAGCTTTAAAAGCTTTTCTCTCTTCACAGCTTTTCTATCTGTTCTTTCCAATATTTATGTCGACTTACCAGTTATCTTATCCACATCTTCATCCTCCACATAGGCTTCATTCTCTACACCGATCACTGAACGTTCAGCAGCCACCGGCTGCTGGCCCTGGGCTGCCTTGTTGTCCTGCAAAGCTTTAAGCTTGCGGGAGCCACGTAAACTGGCGCGTAAAAACTCATTTTGTTGGGCAATACGTTCCTCCTCTTCGCGGCGGCGACGCAATTGTTCCTGTAACCAAACAAAAAAAATACAAATGTTAAAACAATCTAAGATTTTGTTTATTTGTCTTCATACAATGAAAGCCAGCTTAAAAGTTATTATTTATGCAAATCCCTTGTGCCAGCCCAAAAGTATGCTATTCATATTGTGAATTGCTGATATTTGCCTTGAAGTTGTGTCTTTTGTTCCGTTTCCTCTTAAATGGAAAATTTTTGCCACCATTAATATGGTTTTTTTTTTATTTTAAATCTTAATCCTTTAACAATTGTCTTTAATTTAATTAGTACCCAGATGTATAAAGAATGCAAACAAAACGAATGAAAAAGCGCAGCAAAAACGATAACGATAAACAATTTGAAATGAATGAAATACAAAGTTATGCAATACCGTTGTTTCCCCCAATGTAATGCAATCTGTGGACCGTCAGGCGGCGTTACGAGCCACTCGGATTCTTGGCCATAATTGTAGGAAAATATAAGTTGTTGCCGTTGTCTCTCCGACTATTATTATTTGAGAACAATGGTTGGCAAATGATTACATGATGCCTTTAACCCATTGCGGGATATGGCCAAATATGTGCAATGGCGACGTTTTGAAATATGAAATATGATATTTTGAAATATGGCAATATTTAAGGTGATTGCAAGCTTGGCTATTTTATATTAACGTACGTTATTATTGCTTTTAAACGGCTAACAATTTATTCGCACAGCTAAGCAGATTCAAATTTAATTGGTTTTAAGTTTTTTTTTAATTTGGCAGCACTATCACTCTTCTAAAAATGTTGCTCCAAATTTTGAAGTTATAATTTTACAAAGCCTTGGCAGCACTGTTACATTGTACAAAATTAAGTCCAAACATTTGATTAGAGAAAATGTCATTTTGAAACTAAACTCGATAAACATTTTACAGGGTGATATTAAGATATTAGTTTTTGTGGAGTCTTGGAACGAACATGGAAAGGTTAGAAACTTGACAGCATTGTTACCTTTATCAATAATTTTTCCCTACAGATTATTGATTTTCTTTAAATTTTTCAAAAAAAATGTTAATTCTAACTATACTTGATTGTAAGTTGAAATTACATATCCTTTTTATTTCTACAATGATGAAAATAAAAAGTGGTGCCAAATTTCAGTCAAGATTGGATACGATTTCATTAAACGAGATACTCTATAATGAACAAAAGTGCACTAAATATGATAATCGACCATCATTTTATTTCTAGTTCAAGTTATTTGTTATCCTCCCCATTTTAGTTGCACAGTGTTGCCTAGTTTTATATCGAAATATTTTATTCTACTGGTTGTTATATATCAAAAACGGTAAACAATATATTTTTTTTTAAATAAAATTTGTTACTGAGTTCTTATAATTGTAATTCCCCTCTAGACTACTCTTTTTCTGCTAAAAACTTGTTTTATGAAGTGTTGCCAAATTTTTGGGGGACTTTAGCTCTTTTTTTTTTGCTAAACACTTGTTTTCTGAAGTGCTGCCAAATTACAGAGGAATCTAGAAATACCAATATTAAACTATGAAACTATTAAAAAATGGATTTAAAAATTAAGTGGTGTCCAGATGAATACTAGAAAACGTATGGAACTACTGAAACTTAAAAATATTAACTGATTAAAAGCTGTATTAGTAAACTAAAGTGGTGCCAAGGTTGTGAAGAGAAGCTACATTGTTATACCAAATTCTTTACAAAACGGCAATTGATCTACATACATATGTATATGAAGTATATTTATCAATGTCTTAAAATTTATGTTTTTTACAGTTAAAATATTTGATATCTTCAATGCTGCCAAGTTGCCAGAAACAAGAATAAATAATATTATAAGTCGTATTCTAGCCAATACGAGTAACAATGCAGCTGCAGACTTGTTAAAGAAGTATTTTCTAAACGTTATCAAATTTTAAACTTTACTCTTAAAGTGATCGACAATCATTACAGTCAGTGCTGCCAAATAAATGGGACAAATTCAAATAATCGTATAGAAAATCTTTCAAGTAATTTATTTTAGATTCAGTATTATATCATATTGTAGATGTTTTATTGTTAATATAACCATATCACACCTAGCGCGATAGAATGAAAATATTGACCCTCAAGGAGGGTGGTCGTGGAAATTATGAGGCTTGTATACGAAGGAGACATGATCACAAACGAATTCGGTAGCTTGACCTGTACTAGGTCAGTTAATGGAGGCACAGCTGTATCAGGGGCGTTGTATCCACTTCTATAGAATCTAGTGCTGGATGGGCTACAGGTATACATGGGGTTTTTTAATTTGCATTGGATTATAATTTCCATTACTTTATCTAATGCAAATGCAAAAGAATTACTATTGTTCGCAATGGCAATTGAAAATTTTGAATTTGCATTTGCTCAGGCAATGGCAAATGCAGGTTGTGGAATCGGAAGCCAATTGTAATTAAATATGGGAATGCTTTTAATTGTTTTGAATTTGTTTGACTGCTGGCAATTCTGTTTTTAAAGTATTTTATATCCGAGAGGTTTGTGGCTTTGATAGGTATTGCCTCATAGTACTTTAAATTCAAAAACCTGTACTGCATCGTATAAAGTATTTGAAAACCAAAAGTGCCAGATATGAAGGAAATGGTTTGAAAATAAGTACAATTGCCAATGGTATTGAAATTTTTTTGAATTTGCATTTCGAAAGGTAATTCAAATAAAACTACAAATTATAATTGTCATATAGGGTTTCAATGACACAGCTGTTCGACCTCCCAGCTGCAAGTTTGATACAGGACAGAATGTGATGGAGAGTGAGCGATAGGCGAATAGAAAAAACTGACTTTAAATTTGATTTTATCGGTACTTATGACTTTTAAAAGAACTTTATATGCAATGAATTAGTTTTGATTTGAAGAATACAACAATTTTCATTCTCTATAACTTGTATTTCATAAATATTCTGGCAGAAACAAACTGGCATAAAAAACTGTATCAAAACTGTCGTTATCCCAGTGACTTTCAACGGGAATTTGGTGGAACTGAAACACTCATGGCTTCTCTGTATATCATTCTCTAGGATGCAGCCAACTCTAGGGAACTAGGGCTGGCCCTTTTCTGTACGATTGATTATCATTATAGCGTGTGTCAGGCCGAAATTTTGACGAATATAGAAGAAACCGGCTGGCTTGGAAATAATAGTTCAGCACTCACTCGGGTCAATGTCCTATGTGACAGTCAGGATGTAACGAAGTCCCTGGAATCGGTATTCCTGAAGTCAACTTCTGGCTAGGACTGGCGCGGGGATCCCTTAACGAGAATGCCCAGCAGTACGCCCTTCCTATGACGGTAAGGGTACAGAGTACGCGTGATTTAATGTGGTTGTCGACATGAAGTCCTTAACCACAGGAGAGCACCGCCCCACCAAAAACATGTTTGATATGACTGTTAGCACCGCCCGCAATATATCTGAATTGAGGGGCAGCCAAGAGATCAGAAATAGGAACGCGACACTATTTGTATACCCGAGTACGTGGTAGAACGAGCGCCCCGTATTCGCATATCCGTCAGCCCGACCTCTCTTTTTCAGTTACGAGCTACCAATTGAGCAACCTTCTGGGTGCTAAGGCTACAGGAACAATATAGGGTACTGCACAGCGGATGAGCGGGCGAGACTAGGGACTACATTACAGATTGGAGGGAGATAATTGCACGGTCGGGGCAGGCCCTTAGCAATTTGTAAGCATATCCTGCACAAACGCCCCTATGTGATGATGCGGAAGATGTGGACAAGGGGCGCATATTCAACAACACAAATCTGATCAATACTGAGAAGGAGGAGCTCCCTTGAGAACTTTCTGTCTCTAACCAGGCCCAAGGTACTACTGTTTGTTTCAGTTTTGACAGGACACCGTCTAATTGGTAGACATGCATCGAGACTAAATGTTCGAGCCAGTACCGTACGCACGATTTTATTTCGAAGGGGGGGCCACCTTGATATTTACGTTGCAACATAGCACTACATTAAAAAATCACCTATTAAAAAAAAAATTTCGGGGGGCCTGGAGGCTGGGGGCCATGCGTATGCCTGGTTCGAACAAATTAATTCGGCAGAAGCTAAATGATAAGGAAGGGAAGGAATTCAAAAGGCAATAAGATGTTTATTACAGGATCCTACCTATTAGGAACCTAATCGAATAATCTCAGATAGATGTAGACAAGTTCTTAAGCTTCTTGAAGCAAGCTAAATGGTTCTCCTGTTGGGCTAGAGCTTAATATTGTTAGACCGTTGCATTAGAATTGACTAACAAGTGTAACTGTTCCTTTCATCGACTGACTAACCCTACCTATTTTTAAATTAGCAAAAAATTATGCCAAGTCTTAACATGCACAGTTTCTGAAAAGACGTTAAAAAACTATTACTACAACAAAAGCGGTGGAATAAATGATTTACACTGTTAACGCATAAAAACTTTTTTACTTTACAGTGCTGCCAAGTGTTTTAAGTAGGTTGATTATCATAACGAAACAATAAGCGTGTGTTGGTTACACCACTTGCTTGTATAATCGCTTGTTTTGTATGAAGCACTTAGCGCGGACTTAGCGGCACGAATCATTTTCGCTTAGTTTATAATTGTTTTTATTGGATAGATATTACTATATTCAAATTTTTTCCGTCTTTTTGAAAAATATATATTAGTTAGTTAGTTAGTTCGAAAAGAGGGGCGTGGTGTTGAGTGTTCAGAAGGAGCACTCTAAACCTTCCCATGTCAGTAAAGACATACACTTAAGCCGCTAAGTTCGACCTGTTGTGCGCTCTAAGAATAATATATATTACTTATCGCTAAATTGTCTTTGCAACTTAGCAAGCGATAATCGCTTGCTTGTAACCAAAATACGACTAATACAATCCGGTAATGTGTATGTGACTAAACTGCAAATATTGCGCGGTTTGTAAAAGCTAATTTGTTTATTGTTTAAACATTAAAAACATTTTATTTTAACACTACATTTGTTAAGAGTAGAAAATGTTGATAAACTTGTAAAAGTGGTGCCAACTATCAACTCATGCATATGATTAAATTGGTGCAAACAGTGATGCCAACACAAAACACTAACAGTATGTGAGTGAGTGTAATGAGTTTGAGGATGTTGTCTACACTCTTAGGAGTGCTGCCAATACTCGTACTACCACATAAGTGGTGATGTTAATTGCTATCAAGTTTTAAATTTGCAATTGAGGAAAATGTTTGTGGAAAAAATATCAATTAATAGAAATATTGTACAATTTTGTTAGTTGATTTGCTTGCAATCTGCTTAATACTGCATTCACATTGCAGCAGAATTCTTACATTGGGAGATTTCAAGTAAATTAACAGCTGATTACTGTATTGAAAAGCTGATTACTGTATTGGTTGTTGAAACGAAATCTCCAAACATGAGATTTTGATTACAATGTATTCAGGGCTTAAGTAAATTAGGATTGAGTTGACCAACAAGTGGCTGCATTTGTTTAATTTCATTTGGATTGAGTTGTCCAAAAAGTGCTGCCATTTTCGGAAATAACGAATGAATTGTGTTAAGATGTCTGTCTGAACTTTTTTGTAGTAGTTTCCCTAAAAGGGTTAATCCCACATTTTAACTTAACCTAACAGCCTTCATTCTTCATACACATCCATTAGCATTAAAATATTTGAATATTTGCAACGACACTGTGCTGCACTGAGAGCCTAAGATTGTGCGTTTTATACCTTTAGTGCAAAAAGTTTTTGTTTTCACGCCGCGTAAAACATAATGAGGACAAACGTTGCCAAAGGTTATAAGTGCATACACCAAGTTCCAATTTGTCCCAAAGCCCCCATCCACCGCCCAAAAAAGGGGTGGACGGGGAATGGACTAAGGCTTAAGAAAAACAACTGTTGGTTGCGAATGTTGGTTGCAAAATGGGGATGGAAGGGGAAGCATCGTGATAATATTCTATATATTAGGTCTCATGTTCGCGCTGAGCGTTAAATAGTGTCATCTTAATGCCTAAGTGGCATTTTGCGGACAACAAATGACACAAGAATGCGCAATAATATAAAACCTGTGATATGATGGCTTGGTATACATATTTAAGTAGATAAATTTTTTGTATGTGCCTATTCTCTTCGTATATTCTTTTGTAAATGAGCCTACTTTATGTGTTGACAATTTAGAAACCTGTCAAGTGTAATTTAAATCATCACAAAACAACACCAATAACAACCAAAATCCGTGCTCACATAAGAGCTGTCAATCAGGGGGAAAGATAGAAAGAAAGGTGCTTTCTTTTGCAGTTTCTTGGAGGGCCAAGACAAAAATTTTTTTTAACTTTTATTTTAAGGAGACGATATTGTTTATTCAGTGGATATCTATGACAGATTATGAAACATTGTATATTTGGTCTGCTTCGTAACATTATGGTCATCAATCACAAATTTGAAATGACGTATTTGATGATAAAAATCTGTAGTTGAATTGACAAAATACGAAAATTTTGTAATGACATTTTATGGATTTTTAAAATTTTACTACCGAAATTTTGGAATGAAATTTTACGAATTTTGGCAATTTAACTATCGATTTTTATCCTTAAAAAGTTACAGAATTCCGGTGCTGAATTCCCAATCAAGTCTGTGAATATACTTATACATACATATGTATATCTCATCTCATAATTATAAACAAATCTCAGCTTAATGAGAATTGTTTCAAATATTTACTTCAGCTATCACTTTGTCTTTGCAGGCATTTATTGACTATTCCACACATAGACGAATACATACATAGATACATTTATTCTCTCAATAAATTAAACGTCATAGGTACGGTGGATGGTGGAAAACATGGGTTCAATAATACCAAGTAGAGGTAATAGTAAACAACGTCCAACAAAGGAACAACAACCGAATTTCGTGTTATTGTGGCAAACTAGTTGTTTTAAATACAATACAAATGTATACCAATGATAAAAGTCAACAAAAAAGTTCAAAATACATATAAATTTTTCAGTTCTACACCAAAACGACATAAAAAAGTTAAGTGAACATATTTTGTAACTCCATCTGGTGTAAGTTACAGCCAAAGTCACGATCTCGAAAGAAACCCTAAGCGAACGAAAGCTAGTCACTCACTTTCGTTCTTGTCGCAGGCTTTAAATGTTATTGTGTGATTGTGTGTTTGGAAAATCGGAAGCCACTAACTATTTTCGCTGTCGGCTAGGCGAACGAAATGTCACTTGTCTTCACTTGTCTTTTGATTGTCGTATAGCTGGAAATCAAATAAAAGCTTGAAACAAAAACAATTTATATAGCATTCAATGGAAGAAACACAATGGACAGGAAATAATGTCATTATAATAAATTTGTTATTAAAATATATTTCCATTTCAGCACAAAAACGCCAACTTTGCGGCACCTGCAGATACTGGTTCCTCGTACTCTTCTCTCTCGCTCCGAAATTAAATGGCGAACGTCAATTTTATATTGCTTTGAACAACAACCACACAAACACACGTAAAACCATGCGAACGACAAGTCGAAAGACAGTGACTCGCTTTTTGAAACGAAAGTGAGTGACTGGCTTCGTTCGCTTGGATTTTGTAGGACAGGGTGTAAGTGGGGTCCGATTTTGTACTGAATTGTATATGTTTACGTTCGCTTGTTAGTGACTCCGAAATCAGCTGTTTGTCGCATAGAAAGAAAGCGAACGTTAACGTTCGACATCGTGACTTTGGCTGTTAATTTTAAATTTAATTTGTCTCATTTCCACAAACCTACGACGAAGAGTGTGAAAGGAAACGTCAGATGAGAGAATAAATGTATCTATATATGCATTCGTCTATGATTCCATATTTCGTAATCTAGATTTTCTCATCAACAGCTGTTATATCCAATACAAATTAGTAACAGATGTTTTTGTAGAAATATAGTTCTTGAAATTTATAATTCGCGTGCAGTTAAATTGTTACTTAGTCTGCCTCTTTCCTTTACTCATATTAAATTACCATTTGTCGATTCAGAAATTGAATAACTCCAAAATATCACAGCTTAAAGCTAAATTTAATTTTTTCCCACAGTAATAAATTATAAGAATTTATATATCAAAGCAAAATTTATATTCATAGGAAATTGATTAAAAAATAAACCTGATTCCGCAAAAAATAATAAACGTCATAACTAGAAATTGATAAAATTCCCAAATACAAAATCCCCGAAACAATTCGAAATGCAAAAGATAAATGAAAACAAC
Organism: Phaonia tiefii; assembly: GCA_963931995.1. Lineage (NCBI taxonomy): Eukaryota > Metazoa > Arthropoda > Insecta > Diptera > Muscidae > Phaonia > Phaonia tiefii. Next base: position 9,620,757 of record OZ008370.1, read on the forward strand.
ATTTAAATGAAGGCATAACGGACTAATAGATGAGCTATACATGTGATAAACTAATATTGAAAATTTATCAGAAAATTAAGAGATTGAGACCGATGTAAATATCAACAATTTGTAATCAAATATGTTGTGAGATCGTTAAGGTGGGGAAAATATATGATTTACAATTTAATAGTCAATTCGATTTTATAATTTTTTTAACACAAAATATTATATAAAATAAAATAAAAAAAAAATATAACACTAATTTCAAATAATTTCAAAGAAAAAAACGTATTTCTAAATTTCAAATAAATTCTAGCTGAGACTATCTATGGCATCTTTAAGTACACTGCTGGTTTAAGCGTATTCAGTTCTTATCCAATTGTCATTCCCATAAACAAGTAAGTGTATAAAAAATTACGACAATTTCGTGAACCGAAAAATTGTGTCACTTTTATGCAGCTTTTTACTCTTTGTAAATATTCCGTAAGCAAAACCAATTACAGGGTTGTACGTCAAAGATATTTCGTACGAAAACAATTTTTTCATAATTGTTTGGGAAAGAACTTTTGACATTTCGATAATGTCCAAAAACTAAAGTAATATGAGTTAAAAATAAAATGAAATTCGCAGGGGAGTTATCAAAAATGATTGAATATAGATAGACCAGAAATAAAAGTGAGCAATTTGGAAAAGAGAAAAAAAAGTTGCTACAATTCACTCAAACGCATTTCTCCCTCGCGTCATAACGTGATTATTTCATACTTTTTACATACTTTATGTAATTTTATTTAAACACGGTTGGAATATTCCACACCATCAGTAAATTTTCTTCTCTACTTCCGTTCATCCTCTTTGTAATTATTAGTGAAATATTTGCAAGCTAAATAAAAAAATATTTACTAACTCTCAGCAACAAAATTTTCTGTTTCGAGACTATTTCTAACGAAAATATCGCAAGAACTGAATACGGAACTTTTACAACAAACAGCAAAGACAATCAAAAGGTAGACGAGCAATAATAGTGCGCACTTTGGCAACCCTCATAAGAGAGAACCAAACAGCTGTCACAATTCACTCAAACGCATTTCTCCTTAGCGTGATATCTTGATTATTTCATACCTTTTACATACTTTATTTAAGTTAACTTAAGCATAGTTGGAATTTAAATAGTTATACACAATAACATTATAAAAAGCTATTGAAATATTCAATGCAGAGAGTAAGAGAGAGAGAGAGAGAGAGAGAGAGGGAGAGAGCAGAGAAACGCAACGCTTCACTAGTTTTGTTGTTGGCATTCGAGAGGAGAGCAAAGACGATCAGAAGATGTGCGCAATTTGGCAACCCTGGTAAAAGAGAACCAAAAAGTGCTAGAAATTCACTCAAAGGCATTTCTCTCACGCATCATATCTTGATTATTTCATACTTTTTGCATTTTTTATGTAATTTTACTTCAACATGGTTGGAATTTGTATAGTTATATAAAATAACACTATCAAAAAGCTGCTCGTGTATTGAAATATTCAATGAAGAGAGTAAGAGAGAGAACAGAGAATGATTAGGGTTTCACTTGTTGTGTTTGTTGGCATTTGAGTGAATAGAAATTTTGACTGTCTACTTGTACATAGTTTTTAAGGAGGGATCAAACACGGTGTACTAAAGTAGACAGTCAAAAGAGCAGCTTTTTGATAGTGTTATTGTATAATAACTATACAAATTCCAACCATATTGAAGTAAAATTACAGACTCTATACAAAAAGTACGAAATAATCAAGATATGACGCGAGAGAGAAATATGTTTGAGAGAATTGTGACCACTGTTTGGTTCTCTTTTACGAGGGTTACCAAATTGCGCACACCTTTTGGTCGTCTACTTCTTGATCGTCTTTGGAGAGAAACCAAAGAATTTTTACTTATGGATTGTTCAAGTTTTTATTGTTATGAAGACAGTCGGAGAAAGAGCAGAGAACGTAGCGCTACACTCATGGTAGAATTATCTATCAGGTTAAGCCGTTTGAACAGCTGATTGCATTTTTTGTAGCATTTTTAACTTTAGTTGTCAAATTGATATGTATTATGTTTTTGGACTTTTTTTTATTCTTGTATTATCCTACAGAAAACAGAGTAGATAGGCGAGAGAGCAATAAGCAACCAGACGCAAACCATGCAGCAAATGAAGTGTAAATAGTATTTGATTGATAATAATGACATTAAGTTGTTTTAAGTTGGTTGCATCGAACGAAAATACGCATTCCCTTTTATTTCGAACGCGAACATTAAACTCTTGCCAAAGCTCAAACATGATGTGATACCCTTACTGGACCATTTTCCATAGTTACCAATAGTAGGGTACTAAATTTTTTATCGTAAACACAATTTAAGCGTTAAATGAAATTAAACTAACCAATGAAAAAACCGCTAAATTTACCACCAACCGATAACTAAACAAAAACAAATTGTTGTTGTAGTTTTTTTCAAATTATTTAGTTTATTTCTTTTAACAAATTAAGCGGTTAAATAGTTTTTTGATGAGATCATCAGAAAAAACGTCTAAACTACAACGATTTTCACTGTCATATAGAAGACCTTGCAACAACTGCGAAATTTTTATTTGTTTGTTTATTTATTTCTTTTTTTATTCTGACACCGCGCGTCATTACCAGAACTCAAGAAACACACAAGCGTTATAATAAATGCAAAATGGTCATAAATTCCACAGTTAAATTTAATAGAATTTGTAAGTTTTTTTTAGCAAAACTTGCCTGTTGCTGCTGCAGATACTGCGAACGTGTAATAGGTGCACCTCTTTTCAATACCGTCGACGAAGAGTTGCGACGTTCAAATGACGGTGCAGCTGGAGGCGGTGTTTGCTCGGCCGCCGCTGGCCTATGTATTACCAGCGACTGCATTTTAGGTGAATCGGAGGCAACACTGGTATCCTTATCTGCGGTGCCCAAACGATTATTGCTTATATTATCACATATTGTGGACGCATTAATATCACAGAGCTCCTCTGGCGAGCTATTGTTAGTTGATTTCTTTTGTTTTACACTAGTATGTTGATTGTCTAATGACACTTGTAAACTATTATTGGCACTTTTGTTGCTGTTGTTGTTGTAATTATTATTATTGGTTAATATAAAATGATTGTTGTTGTTGATGTTATTATTTTCATTATTATTGTTGTTAGTTTGGCTGATATTTGCCATTGTTGTGTTAGCTGCATTGTAGTTGTGACCATCATTATTGATGTCAGACACTGGCTCTTTTGTAGCTATTAACGCACTATTGTCCGCCACTGTATTCTTGGGCAACAAGAGTGCAATATTATTGGCATTGTCTATGTCAGTGGTTTTATTCGTGTTACCATCAATGTTCTGAGTTAAAACACCCGGAAAGTTGTCCCGTAATGGACGCATTGGCAATGTGGTCTCATGTTGCGGTGGTTGATTGGTGGTATCAAGGGTTATGCTTAAGGTTGACACAACCATTTTGACGCGTTTTTATATTTTAACATAAGGGTCTGAAGGAAATTTTATTGTTAAATGATATTAATAATGAAACTAAACAGATTATTATTTGATACACAATTCATCCTATGGCTTCACTTTTGCCTAACAAACAGGAAATTGAAAACAAATTTCCACCTCGGTCATTATGGTTATGTCGGGTAGAAATTTCTATCACTATTGACACACTTAGGCCAATGAGCACCGTTGTGCTACCACGGTACGTTATATTCCATCCCCATCATTGAACCTGCACGCTAAAAAATCTGTAATATTTTATTGTTTGGATGCCAATATTACGTGTTTGTAGGGTGTCGCAAATATAGTACACTTGTGTTCAAACATATTGTGTTGACAATTCAATATAACTTGTTGGAGACACAATGATTAGTAGGTTATAATATATATTTTTGTGACCCAAATGCGGCTTTTGTTGTTGACAACTGCTGAAAACCAAAACATGACAGACGACAAAAGAAATAAAAAGGAATAGATCATCAATTCATGAAAAAAATGCTTGCAAACATATACATGGTTCCTGCAATAAGTTGCAGGGCCCGCTTTTTCAGCGTGTGTAAAGTGGCATGGTACGGCTGAGAGACACAGATATACTCCACATATATTAGTCCACGACAAACCAATAAGTGTTCTATAAAACGGCCTTAAGATGATTCAGTACAACCACGTGAATGTCTCTTAGATTCAACATGATTTGGTCCCCTACACGCTGAAAAATCTATATTTTTGTTGTTTGGATGCAAATATAATGTGTTTGTAGCTTGTCTCAAATATATTATACTTGTCCCCAAACACAAAGTGTTTGCTATTCAATATCACACAATGTTTAATAAGTTATAATATAAGTTTTTGTGACCCAAATGTTGCTTTGTTTGTTAAAAACTGCTGAAAACAAAAACGTGACAGGCAACAGAGAAACAAAAAAAGCACCAGATCTACAATTCATGAAAACAATGCTTGCAAACATATAATATGTTGCGTATGTAAATTGGCATGATATGGCTCAGAGGCATTCAGTCCATTTGATGCAAAGTGGCTGAAGAATATACACGTACATTAGTCCTTGATGAACCAATATGTGTGGCCAAGAAAATCTGAATGTCTGCTAGATTAAACATGAAGTCAGATCCCGGATTTGGTCTCCTACTCACACAAAAGGCCCGGCAGTTGCATAGGAGCTGCTCAACGCTCTCGTCCTCCTCTTCATCCCATAACTACTACAGTAATCATGAGCTGATATTCCAAGTGTAGAAGCAGGTCTGCCTTAGAAAAAGTGTCCAGTAATCACCCTTACTAGCACAGAAGTTTAACGTACGATTCAGGTCACTACTTGACCATAGTAGTCTGGTGATCCTACATTTTGTGCCTTCATTTAAGCATGACCTTCCATGCTGCGGCTGTCGGTGGTGCAATGGTACCTCTTGTCACCTATCTTAGTGATGGCGACACTATCGAGTACTTAGCCATGGGCATGGTTCTGAAAATTCCTTTCGGAACCGGTGTAAAACAGTAGGTCCCAGTCAGTGAGTGTAAGAACTAGAAAACACATAGATCACTGGTTGTGAGAAGCTCTCCCAAATCTTTCATGGGGCGTAATTGAAGCCCATTTTTTTAGGAGTTAAACGAAGCTTTAGAGGTGAATATTAAGGAATTCCAGTGCTTTCTATAGCTTTAAAAAAATTATCTTTATGAACTAAGAATTTGAAAACGAAATAAGCTTTTGAAAGCTTTCAGCAATTTTCTTTTTATAGTAGACAAAATTAAGCTTTCTAGGTGAAATGTAAGAGTCTCTGTGTAATCTCTAAAGCTTTAGGAAAAAGGTTAAATTTGAAAAATTAATTTTAAAAAGTTCGGTCTTTCCAAATACTTCAGTTTTCCATTCTATAGTAGACTTTTTAGCTGAAAATTAAGGGGCTTCGTGCGACTTCTACAGTTTTAGAAAAACAGTCTATTTGAAATTGGAATTTTAAAATAGATGAGCTTTTGAAAGCTTTCAGGAGATTTCAATAATTTTATACAAAATTATATATATGTAAAATAGGAATTTGCAAAAGAATGAGCTTTCCTTTCTGTAGTAGACATTTAAATAAAAAATATTAAAATATACGACATTTTGAAACCACCAACAAAAAATTTCGTTCTATAGTAGACAAAATTAAGCTTTCAATGTGAAGAGTAAGGGACTTCGTGTGATTTCCATAGCTTTCGAAAATTTATCTGTTTGAAATAGTAATTTTAAAAATAACGAGCTTTCTAAAGCTTTCAGGAATTTCAATTTCTATAGTAGAGAAGGCGAAGCTTCTACGTGAAAAATAAAGGGTTTTCTAATAAATCTATGATTTTCGAAAATAATGACCAGTTTCACAGTTCAAAATTCTCAATTTAAATTTGAATGCCCGAAGTTTGTCATTCAAATGTCATTTAATATGAAAATTGTCTGTGAGCATTTAAATTAAGGTTTTAAATGACGAGTGTGAAACTCGCCTTAAGTCTATTTGAAATAACGACGTTTCTTCTATAGTAGACAAAACGATACTTTATCGGCGAAATGTAAAGGGCTTCATGTGGTTTCACTAGCTTTAGTAAACGAATATACTTGAAAAATTAATTTGCAAAAGAACGAGCTTTCGAAAACTCTCCTATCTGCAGTTCTCCTATCTGTAATAGACAAAGCAAAGCTTTTTGGGTATAAACTAAGAGACTGTGTGATTTCTATAGCTTTAAATAGCCTATTTGAAATTGGAATTTCAAAATGATCCAGCTGTTTAATGGCCAGTTTCACACTCGAAAATTCTCCATTTAAATTTACTTTGAATGCCCGATGTTTGTCATTAAATCTCATTTAATATGAAAATTTTCTGTGAGCTTTTAAATTGAGCTTTTAAATGACGAGTGTGCAACTCGACCTACGGCTTTCAGCAATATTTGTTTCATCATCAGGAAATCATAGATAAAATGAAGGTTTCAAGGTGGAAAGCTAAAAACTGCGTGTGATTTCTATAGCTTTCGAAAAATAATCTAAATCAAAAATTTATTTTAAACAGACCGAGCCCAAGAGCTTTTCAGAAATTGTTCTTTCTATAATAGATAAAATTAATGTCCAATTTCACAGTTGAAAATTCTCCATTTAAATTGAATTTAAATTCCCGATGTTTGTCATTAAATCTCATTTAATATGAAAATTTTCTGTGAGCTTTTAAATAACGAGTGTGAAACTCGACCTAAGGCTTTCAGCAATGTTTCTTTCTATAGTAGATAAAGTGAAGCTTTCAAGGTGGAAAGCAAAAACCTGTGTGTAATTTCTATAGCTTTCGAAAAATAATCTAGTTGCAAAATTTATTTTAAACAGACCGAGCCTATGAGCTTTTCAGAAATTTGTCCTTCCATAATAGACAAAATTAAGCTTTGTAGTAGAAAACTAAAAGACTTCGTGTTATTTCGATAGTTTTATAAAAAAAAAATATATACTCCTATTTTAAATACGAATTTGAAGAAGAATGAGCTTTCAAAATCTTTTAGGAATTCTCCCTTCAAAGTGAAGCTTTCAAGGTTAAACGTATGAGGCCTTCTGTGATTTCTTGGTGAGAAGTAAGGGTCCTCTTGTGATTTTTATAGGTTTGGAAAAAAGTATATTTGTCAACGAATTTTAAAAAGAACGATCTTTTGAAAGCTGTTCCCTTACTATAGTAGAGAAAACGAAGTTTTGTACCGGCCAATTAAGGGACTTCATGTGATTTCTATAGTTTTAGGAAAATAATACATTTGAAAAGGCAAATTTTAAATAGAACGAGCATCCGAAAGCCTTCAACTATTTTCCTATCTATAGTAAACAAAATCAAAGATCATAGAGTAATTCTATACCTAGGGATGCCATCTAACTCATGTGATGCTTCATTTCACAGTCTTGGTGGTCGGTGCGATAGAGAGATTTTCGACATAAATTGACTTACACTAGGTGCAGTTACAATATCTATAGACTCAAATTTGTTATGTCGTTTTGGTTGAGAACTGTGATATTTAAACGGATTTTGGACTTTTTTCATATCTTTTATTGTCAGAATAGCACAAAAGTGTTGTTTTTTCTTGCTGGTCTGCTATTATTAAAGCAATAATTGTCAAAATGCAACTTCCATATGCAACCAAGCCTAAACCCACAAATTTACTGAGAGAGGTATATAATTACTCTATGCGAGTGATTTTATATTACCTTTATACTTATATACAAAATATAGCTTTTTAAGGGATACAATTAGTGTAAATTTGTATGATACTTCTGTCTTTGTATTCCAACTATTAATCGCCGCTTCGTGTTTCTTTTGAATTTTTAAGCCATTTATTATTAATTTACTGCATTTGTCGTTAGTCTGTTTATGTTTATTTATTTAATTTCATTTGTGTTTTTTAATTATTTAGAAAAATTTATTACTTGTTGTTTTTATTTATTATTTGCCAAGTCGATTCCAGTTTGTTGTTAAACCCGTTGTTTTGAAATTTATAATTAATAAATAAAAAAAAAACAACATTCAACACTTTTTATTCAATATTTTGTTAACATTTTCACTTCCCCTGTGCATCTACAATGAAAATGAATTTATTGTTAAACGACCAGATCTTCCTACTCTTTATCAAAATGCGTCAATGGATCTTACTTTACCTACAATACGCGAGTTCAATTGAGAAAGTACGTGTTTAGCATTAAATTGTCAATAATGTACGTTTGTTTTTGTTAACTTTGTATTTTTTTTATTTAAAAATATAAACATTTAATGGCTATTGGATTTTAGACTGTCATTGTTGGTTGAAGTTGTTTTTTACATACATCTACGCAGTTTTTTCCCCGGAAAGTTATGAGTCACTCTCAGGTGGAGTGTCGGGTTCATGTGATAGAGCTGGAGGCAGAGCTTTTTGTTTCTTTTTTTTTGCATATATCGTACGTACGTCCGTATGGCATAAAAAGTAACGCAAATAATGACAATATTGAATTGAATACCGAATTTTTAATTATATTTTTTTGTTGAACAAAAACACACAACAGTCAGGTCTTTACCCCGATGTGCAGAATGATAAGGATGGTAAAAGAAAGAAAGTGAAATACGAGTATAAGGGAAATCATAAGAGTTCATCATAAACTTTAAATAAAAAATTTAATTGCTATGATTTTAGTCCATAATGTACTATGATTTTAATTCATAATGAGATTCGAAATCATATTTTCGGTCAAAAATTATTTAATATTTTTAAACGGAATAATTACTCTAAATTGTGTGACATGGATTCTCAGATGATTAAAGCATGTCTCTATCTGATTGATTGATTGATTGATTTGGTTTTATTGTCAAAAAATTCAATTACAATTTATAACTAATAAGATTCTTATAATAATATATCCTTACATACTAAACCGAACTGATTGTCTACTAACACGCCGCCATCATCGATCTTGTTACGTATTGCCTTCGCTATGAACGTCTCCAATAGTTTCCCTAACGGCGAGAGCAACGAGATCGGTCTATAACTATTTGGGCGCTTAGGGCCAGCCGGCGGTTTCAATATCGGTATCACCGACGCCTGCTTTCCATGCCTTTGGGAAGTAGCCAATATTAATGCAGTGGTTTAGCAACGTTGCCAAAAAGGTCCACGCCGAAGCATTAATCCTACGAAGGACAATGTCGGGAATGCCGTCAAGGCCACATGACCTCTTGTTCGGCGCATAAGGGCCCTGCCTACATCCTCAGACCGTATCAGCCACTCAGGGCCTGGGTCTGAGTTTTCAGCAATGCTCATACCATCCGCTGTAATGGACCGACCAAATAATAAAAGCGGCGAATTATGCATCAATGACGATGTCTCCATCTGTCTACTCTTCAAGCTTATATGGATAAACAAAACTCATCTATATGAGAATTCTTTCAAACAATTAATAGTGGGAAACTATCCCTACAGAACTTCACCTAAACAAGAATCTCATTACGATCCTGCCTCATTGTTTTTCTCTTTTGAACAACAACATATATGTATGCACTGATTTTCAGTGAAAGCCTGCATCGACAGAAAACTTGTGAGAGTATTTCTATTATGGTAAAATGATGCTTGGATGTTATCCAATTACAAGTAGCAATTCACATTAAGTTAAGTTTTGTTTACATAAAAGTATATTCAAATATAAATTGATCTTATAAATTACAATATAGTATCCCATTAATGAGATATGATAATGAGATTTTCTTTTACAAATTATTAATTATTTTCTGAAGGACAAATTATTCAAAACCTTGTGAAATTAATTTCCTTGATATATATATATTTTTTTTTTCATATTCAACCTATAAGCATAAACAAAAGTCAACTCAATGAGAATTATTACAAACAATTATAATGTTTTCCAACACATGAATCTTCACTAGGTCCCGTCTCATTGTTTTTATCTTTTCAAGCAACATCATCTAAGCACTTATCGTCAATAAATCTCAGACAGACAGAAACTTGTGGCAGCATTTGTATTTTGATAAACAATCGTTTGGACGTTATCCTACTACAAAATGTTTTGTAGCAGTTCTCATAAAGTTTGACTTTACTTTACTACAAAAATATATACAAATTAAATGTTAATCTAATGAATTACAGTTTACTTTAATTTTAATTCATAATTATGTTCCGATCATATTTCCTGATGAAAATTATTAACTAGGAAAAAGTTTTTTAAAAACTAGTGAATCTCCATTCTTTGAGTAATGATTAGAAATAAAGATATTTCGATAACCAACAAGACATCCCATCAACACTAATCTCCTCAAGAAATTGCGTATATTATCTCAGCTTATAAGACTAAACAAAACTCAATCAAATGCGAATTATTCCAAACAGTTGCTAGTTGGAAAACATCCAAACAATACTTTACCATAACATGATACCCACAAGTTGTTGTCGTGTTGTTCCTCTCTTTTGAAACAACAACATCGTTGGACTGGCTGACAGTGAAAGCCTACATAGACAGAAACTTGTGGCAGAATTAAAAATGTTGATAAACTAGTCTTAGAATGTTTTCCCACTACAAATTGGTTTGAAGCAATTCTCATTAAGTTAAGTTTATTTATCATTATAACTTGCCATTATATACCGAAATAGAAGTGGAGAAGAGAGCTGATGAAAAGTCGTCCATCAATTGAATCGCTGATTGGTTTTTTATGCTGTTTCCACATTCTAAAGGAGCACTTACAGAATGAGTAATGAGTTTTTTCTTGCGGGGTTTCCTTAAGTCGCAGTTCTATGCCAATAAGCCGCAAACGACTGGTGATCTGAAAGTCAACATAACAGGTGTCACCGCTCAAATTCAATCTGACCTATGCGCCAAAACCATCAACAATTTAATGAAAGAAGTTGCGTGAGATAAGCCAGCGAATGTTTTTTATTAGTTGAAAGGTCCATCAATTGCATTATGTGTGGAATATGACTTCGTTATAATAGACGTTGCAGTTCCACTGGGAAGCTTATCTCACGCAACTTCTTTCATTAAATTGTAGCATCTCACCAGCCCCATTGGAAAACCCTTTTGTTGTTAATTGATTTGCTTCGAAGAATACATGAGTTATCTCCCATTTAAACTGGAAATATAAATTTACTTTACAGCTTATTATTGTTTTTTTTTTTTTTTAATTTAAATATAAAAATGACTTCATCTGCTTAATTTCTCTATTTATATTTTACTCGTAGTATTTGCACTCAATGTTAATTGATTGCGCATGCGTACAATTTCTCCCTCGTAAATGAAGGAAATGTGTGAAATAGATGATTAATTTGACTGTAAATGCAAGACTGATTCAATGAACTCTCAATGAAATTGGATGTATTTCAATATTGGCTAGTATGTTGAGCCAAACTACTTCAATCTATGAGGGTTGCCATTTATATTTCCGGCCTAGGCCATTTTTATACGGCATAAAATTTCCCATACAAAATCAAAACTTTAAATTAGCTCATTTCAGTGCATTTCAGTCAATTGAATTCATATCAATTCAATTCAATACAATTAAATTCAATACAGTTAAATTCAATGCAATTTAAATTAATTCAATTCTAATCAATTCAATGCAAATCAGTTCAATTCAATGCAATTCAATTCAATTCGATTAAAATCAATTCAATTCAATTCAATTCAATTCAATTCAATTGAAATGTAATCAATTCAATTAAAATCAATTCCCTTCAATTTAATTCAACTGAATTCATTTCAATACAATTCAATGAATTCATTTCAATTGAATTAATTTCAGTTAAATTAAATTCAGTTCAATAAAACAATTCAATTCAGTTCAATTCAATTCAGTTCAATTCAATTCAATTCAATTCAATTCAATTCAATTCAATTCAATTCAATTCAGTTAAGTTGAGTTCAGTTCAGTTCAGTTCAATTCAATTCAATTCAATTCAATTCAATTCAATTCAATTCAATTCAATTCAATTCACTTCAACCCAATTCCATTTAATTTATTTCAAATCAAATCATTTTAATCCAATTTATTTCAATTCAATTCAATTCAAATCCATTCAATTCAATTCACTCCAATTCAATCGAAATCAATTCAATTTAATCCAATTTAATTCAATTCAATTCTATTCAATTCAATAAATTCAATTCAATTCACCCCAATGCAATTCAATTCGATTCAATTCAATTCAATTCAATTCAATTCAGTTCAATTCAGTTCAGTTCAGTTCAATTCAGTTCAATTTAATTTAATTCAGTTCAGTTCAATTCAATTCAATTCAATTCAATTCAATTCAAATCATTTTAGTCCAATTTAATTCAATTTAATTCAACGGAATTCAATTCAATTCAAATCCGTTCAACTCATTTCACTTCTATTCAAATCAATTCAATTTAATCCGATTTAATTCAATTCTATTCAATTCAATTAATTCAATTCACTTCAATGCAATTCAATTCGATTCAATTCAATTAAATTCAATTCAATTCAATTCAATTCAATTCAATTCAATTCAATTCAATTTAATTCAATTCAATTCAATTCAATTCAATTCAAATCAATTCAATTCAATTCACAGTTTTTGCCAGTCTCTGAATCCCAAGACCGGTTTTTCGCGAAAGTGAAAGTAAATGTCGGTTCTCTGTTCCAGTGTGTATTTTGTTTCTCGTGCTGTTTGTTAAATTTGGATGCATTTTTGTTTTTTTTTGGATTTTTAGAAAATTTGTTTAATTAAATTTTTAAAAATTAATAATTTTTCCTAAATTTTTTTCCCAATTTGTTAGTGTTTTTCATTTTAAAAATATTATTGAATTTGTTAGTGTTTTTCATTTTAAAAATATTATTTTTTTGGTTTGATTTGAAATTTATATAATATAATTTTTAAGAAGAATTGCCAAAAACTAGTATTTATTATTTTTTTTTAAAGAAGTGCGCTTTCTTAAATCTTTTTCTAAACAACAAAATATTTCTAATTAATTTAGTTAATTTGTTTCTTTGTTAATTTCTTCCTTAGTTTTTTGTTTATTCCATTTGAACGTTTCTTTTTTTTGAATAAATTTCACTTAATTGTTTGGGGGTTTTTTGTAAATTTTTTGAAGAATTTGTTTTTATTAACTGGAGTTTAATTTTATTTTTCTCGTGCTCTGTTTCAATTCATGATTCACTTCTACATTATTTTAAATATTTAAAATTTGCATTTTTTTTTTAGTTTGAGTTTTAAACAAGGCTTTGTTGTTAAATTCATATGTACTTCGTTTTTCTCTTTTTAGTCATATGTGGCCTAATTTTCAAATATTTTACTATAACTTTTTTTGAGTTTTCTGTATCCAGTTCATTCACTTTACCACACATACTCGTATACTTAACGAAAATCGGAATGACAGCTCTAAAACATTTAAAAAACCGACAAAAATAAACACAAACTTTACATTATTCTAGATTTTTTTTAAATTTTTTTATGGAAGTAATTTTGTTGTTTTTTGTTTTAACAAAATCTCCATAAAACCCCGCAACGACAACGCGCACACTTCATTTCATTTAGCGGTAATTGTAGGCAACAAAATTTAACGCTTCTCGTTGCTCGCCAACCGTCGTCGCACTTAAGGTTTTGTTTAGCCAAAACATCGAACGTTAACTGATTTACCTAAACGTTGAAAATGTTGTGCATTGCACAGGCCTGGCTAGCACAATCAGCCAGCCAACTTGCATATGTACGGCCAGAACAACCAGCCGACCAGACCGACCGTACTCTTCCATCCGTCCTCCCATAGTATGTGTAGATATTGAAACTTAACCATCGACCAGAATGGGGAGTGTAGTCAAGTGTGAATGAGCGTGCAATCGAGTGAGCGTAAAGCTGACTGACTGACTGGCTGGCTTGTAGTATTTAGTTGAGAGCGCAGCACCGCACATGTGATATTTAGAGATAACCATGAATTCATATACGGCTGGTTGGTTACATTTTTAGCCGGGTTGTTAAGCTACAACGTACTGTGTGCGGCGAGGATGGCATGCCATGGTAATGATGTTAACGTAAGCAAAGGTCAAAACGGGCGTTCGAAAAATTACAATTTTATCAAAATTGTAAGAATATTATTTCCTTTATATGCTCGTCTTGGTACGTGTTTGGAGTCCATATAGGCAACAAAAAAAACTAGTCTAGAGTGGAAGACTCAACCCTCACAAAAAAGGGTTTACATTCCCGTAAACAAATCTTCAATAAACAACATCTACTACCCATCTCCCAAAACAATTCCTTTTCAGGCCACCCTAACACACACGGCAAACAAACACCATATACTCGCAAAACCGCTCGTGTGTCCCTAGACTCAGCCAACTAATATAAATATTCATATACACACCAGAGTATAATTACGAGTAGTAGGCGATGTTGTTTTCGGAGTTGTCGGAGTGAGTCAATATAAACAATATCAACACTTAAACAAACACAAAATGACATTATCATTTTGACATTTTTCCAACATTTCGGCTTAAAAATAGATAAGAGTACACAGAGAAGAGACGAAGAATTTGAGAGAGAGAGAGAGATCTTGAAATAACTAAACTATCCAGCAGTGGATTTGACGTTGATTACTAAAAACTAGAACTCCAAATACTCCAATTCCTGATAATTTACTTGTACACCAAACATGCAGAACTTTTGTGAACAAGTGCAAAATGCATAACTGTACACTCAAAAAGTGTCCCATGGCAAGTGATGAAAAGTACGCTGCACGTATGGCAATGCTTCAGTCAGCTGCAACGTGAGCCGCTACGGAGCGGTATAAGGCGAAGAGGATAGAGCAAACTCGTTTACTTAAGAAGAAAAAACGATTGCGGAGCGGTATAAGGAGAAGAGGATAGGAAGCAAAATTAATCTAACACATGAAAGAATACTTAGAATAATTAGAATACTTAGGAGGCCCCAAACAACCCAGAGCGGTCAAGGGCCTTACAAAATTGAGATAACATGTTCCCCAACCGGAACGATCTTCTAGTCCAGTTGGTAACACCAAGCTCCCTCCCAAGCTTCCAGCGAAATCGTGGTCGTCCTCTTTTCTGATGCCCTTCGAATACGTCTTTGAATACCTTTCGGACAGGTTCATTCTGATCCCTTCTACTTACATGGCCTACCCAGTTTAAACTCGGAAATCGCTATTTAGATACGCATAACTACACGCAGAACAATTTGTCTTTTCTTGTGTTTGGATGCAAATATAACGTGTTTGTAGCTTGCCGCAAATATAGTATACTTGTGTCCAAACACATTGTGTTTGCTATTCAATAAAACATTATTGGGGCACAATCTGACATAACATTATCTGCCACAATAAAGAAACAAAACGCAGCAGATCTTTAATTCACGAAAACAATGCTTACAAGCATGTACATGGTTCCTGCAATATGTTGCTGGGGCCGAAATTTTTCAGCGTGTACATCGATGTCAGGATACAGATTGTTCAGCTCGTGGTTCATCCGTCGTTGATACTCTCGGTTTTCCATTATAAAAAAGTAAAACTGGTTTCCCATTACACCACATTAACGGATTGGGGAGAGCTTTTCAGATCCAGTGAGCTGTGCGTGTAATAGCAAAAACGATGTACAAGTAGACAGTGAAAATTTCTCTTCACTCAAATGCCAACAAACAAAACGAGTGAAACCCTGGCCATTCTCTGCTCTCTGTCTTACTCTCTTCAATGAATATTTCAATACACGAGCAGTTTTTTGATAGTGTTATTGTATATAAATGTACAAATTCCTATCATGTTGAAGTAAAATTACATAAACTATGCAAAATGTATGAAATAATCAAAATATGACGCGAAAGAAAAATGCATTTGAGTGAATTACTGGCACTTTTTGGTTCTCTTTTACCAGGGTTGCGAAATAGCGGTCATCTTCGGGTTGTGTAATTCTTCATCGTCTTTGGTTATCGTTTCACACTCACTGATTGTGACCTACAGTTTTACACAGGTTTCGAACTGTATTTTTGGGAAGCTTTTAATGGTTGAATACTCGATAGTGTCGCCGTCACTAAGCGTGATGATCGCCGTCGAAATAAATGTTAGGTGGTCTGAGCAGAGATCGAACACACGTACTCCATAGTACCACTAATGGCCACTATTTTCTATGCAAGCATGCATCTACGCTTGTAATCTCAGCTCGTGATTACAGCAGAAGGTGTGCAGAAGGTAATTTCATACTATTTGCATAGTTTGTGTAATTTTACTTAAAAATAATGTACTGATGTAGATAGGAAAAATTTCTCTTCACTCAATTGCCAAAATACAAAGCGAGTGAAGCCTTAATCATTATCTGCTCTCTCTCTTACTCTCTTCATTGAATATTTCAATACACGAGCAGCTTTTTGATAATGTTATAAACAAATTGCAACAATGTTGAAGTAAAATTACATAAACTATGCAAAAAGTATTAAATACTCAAGATATGACGCGAGAGGAAAATACGTTTGAGTGACTTGTGGTTCTCTTTTACGTGGGTTGCCAAATTGCGCACATACTCTGGTCGACTACTTCTTGGTCGTCTCTGTTTTACTCAAAGAGGATGTACAGGTACTTGACCATAACTTGATTATTTCATACTTTTTACATACTTTCTGTAATTTTGTTTAAACATGGTTGGAATTTCTGTAGTTAGATAGAATAATATCATCAAATAACTGCTCTGGTATTGAAATATTCAACGAAGAGAGTAAGAGAGAGAGAGAAAATACACGAGGTGATTCATTCCCGTTCGTTGTTGACATTCCACTCCATGAAGAAATTGTTTCTCTATCTAAAATTCCATACTCTTTGATTTACTTCAACATGGTTGGAATTTGATGTACAATAACACTATGAAAAAGCTGCTCGTGTATTGAAATATTCAATGAAGAGAGTAAGAGGGAGAACAGAGAATAATTAAGGCTTCACTCGTTTTGTTTGTTGGCATTCGAGTGAAGAGAAATGTTGACTGTCAACTTTGGTACATCGTTTTTGTAAAAACAATGCGTTAGAGTGAGACGCATAGACTAATAAGTACATAGATACTTTTATTCTCTCATCTGACATTTCGTTTCACACTCTTCGTCGTAGGTTTGTGGAAATGAGAGCAATAAAATTTAAAATTAACTTACACCAGGTGGAATTACAAAATATGTTCACTTAACTTTTTCATGTCGTTTTGGTGTAGAACTGCAAAATTTAAATGTAATTTGCACTTTTTTTGTTGACTTTTATCGTTGGTATACATTTGTATTGTATTTAACACAACTAGTTTGCCACAAAAACACGAAATTCGGTTGTTGTTCCTTTGTTGGACGTTGTTTACTATTACCTCTATTTGGTATTATTGAACCCATGTTTTCCACCATCCAATGTTTACTTTCCACCGTACCTATGACGTTTAATTTATTGAGAGAATAAACGTATCTATGTATGTATTAGTCTATGGTAAGACGATTATATGCATGGTGGCGCAGAAGTTGTCATCCTATCGGAATATACTATAATTTTTGCAACTGACGGCAAATGCCAATTCTGCTTTAACATTTGTGAAGTAAACAGATACAAAATACGCGTCAGTAAGATATGGATCGCTATACTCGTCAATAACGGGGAAAAATTGTCTCAATTCGTCGGGGGCGTTGGCGCAGTGTGAATTTCGTCGGCACTGACTTCATGGTCGTCCGAAACTACCTGGGCATTTCTGCACTCGTCTCAAAGAGTATGTGGCCGTCGGTGGTTCAATGGTAGTGTGCGCGGCTCTGGTGCATGAGAACGTGGGTTCGATCCCCGCTCTGACCACCTTAAATTTCTTTCGACGGCGGTCACCCCACTTAATGACGGCGACGCTATCGAGTACTTAGCCATGAAAAAGCTTCTCAAAATAAAGTTCGGAACCGGTGAAAAATTTTAGTGTAGAACGCGCACAGCTCACTGGTTTGTGGGAAGCTCTCCCTAATCTCTTAATGGGATGTAATGGGAAACCATTTTTTTAAGAGTATGGGACAACACGAGACGCTGGCAGATGTGACCGACACCGGAGCATCCGTTCTGCTGAGAGTATCGCAGCTGTGGTTTAAGATGTCGCAAAGGAATCCGCAGTATCGACCAAATGACGGCGACGCAATTGGGAATTGGATAATCGCTTGCTTGTAACGAAAATACACCTACTCCACTCTCTCACATCTACTCTCTTAGACGGTGTTTACTTCTCGCTTGAGCCTCGAGATCGAGTTTCTTGACGTGGGCTGTAGTGCATTAAAAGAGGTAGCCAAAGTCGCACAAAATTAAAATTTTTTTCTCTATACCCGCTCATAACGCCTCTCTTGTAAACGTCAAGTCGTCTCGTGTACACACAGTCTTGATTTGATTTAGTTTTCTACCGCATGACTCTTTTACATGTTATACATGTTCCTTTACCTCAAATAAATTCCTCGATTGGTTGTCTAAAATTTCGTTTGTGCGGAATGTTCCTTTGCTTGTAGTAAACAATTTTATGTTTTAACAATAAATTTTGTCTTAAATCTGATATCATTGTTTTTTCATTTACAATGTTTAAAAACAATTTGTAAATATTTACCCACAATTTCTAAAACGTCATTTCAGTGCTGCTGGCTGCTACTTGCTGTCTGTTAAGAGGTGTGAATGTTATGTGTCACATCAGAACTGTCCCTTCGTCAACCATACCTGTAGTGATGTTGCATATTTATGAAAATGGGTGTTCCTATGTAAATCGTTGCAATGGAATGGCTTGGTTTAGATTATACAGATTTTGAGTGTTTAGCATAACGTGTCATTTAACCGGTCGGTCTAGAAATAGTGAAAATTTCTATCATCATTGTCTTCAGTCCCATACACAGATTGTATGCTAATTAATGCAGGTGTCAACTGTAGTCGAACGTGGCTTATAATTTCGTGGATGGGTGGGGTGGGGTGGTTTGTTGGTCCAATTTTAACTGATTCTCACATCAAGAGGTTAGTTAGACACACAAAATAGTATGTAAAATATTTGTGAAAATGGGAATGGTGATGTAAGTTTGTGTTTTTAAACAGAATTCACCACAATGTATTTTTCAAACTCTCGAGGGAGGCACAACGTTACGTTTGTATTACGTTTTTGTTTTTTGTTGTGTTTCATCAAACCTTGACCTGAACGTAAAAGTGTAAACAAGTGTCAACCAAATGCCGCAGTTATGCAGGTGGTGGCGGTGTGATGGTCTCGGTTTCTGTTTACCTTATGACACTAATTTCGTACCAATCAGGCCATTTAAATTTGTAGGTTTTCCTTGCGTTTTTTTGTAACTAAAATTTTACCCGGTTTTAGCCGAATTACGAATTAAAATAAAACACACAATGAAAGCTAAAGTTAATTAGCCAGAATACAAAATTAGATGATAGTATAAAAAAATACTATAAAACATTATAAAACTTGTAGTATCTAGAAGAACCTGTTAAACGGCTTCTTTAGAAACTACAAATGTTTGTTTTTTTGCATTCAAGTGAAATTAAAATAGAAATGGAAATTTAACAAAAACACATTCAGGTTTTGTGGCAAAAGAAAAAAAATAAACATTAAAAAAATAAATCTCCAAGAACATGTAAATTGCGTGAGAATTAGTGGCCAATAAATGGTATGCACATATAACCCAGCAAACAAATTGTTAGCCAAGGAAAAAAGAAAAATTCAACTTTCACTTTACAGCCACGAATAAATTGACAGCGGATTTTATGCAAGAAAAATATGTTGCAAGAAACATAACATATATGTATATGTGAATAACACTAGTTTACAGCCAATTGTTTTTTTATGTATTCCGGCCCTATAATCTCGGGTAAACTAATAAGTAACATAACTTCTGTAAATCGAAGGCTATTCCAATAAGATACGATAAGAAACGCAATCAAAAAAAAAAACAACTAAACACGATATAATAAAGAAAGAGTACAGAAACTAATAATAAAATCTTAATTTTTAATTCTTTATAGATCAGAACTTCTATATGTGCCCATCGAATTCTTTCAGGTGTGATTTGTTTTCCTCGTTACGATGCAAGCTATGTAGTATATGAAATACAATTTAAAAAAACTTGTCCATTTTCCCGATTTTTCTTCGTGTCTGGATTTTTTTTTGAAAATAATCAAATATTTTTCCAGCTCATTTGCCAGCATAAATACACTTTAATACAAACTCTCTGCTCTACACCGACAAAAGTTTTTGGGGACAAGTTCAAAGAGTTTTCTTTTCCCCTCCCCCAATCGGCCCAACTTCTTGAGATATAGGCCCTTAAAGCTTGAGTATATAATCGGTCATATCTCAGATATTTAAAATCCGATTTGCTTCAAATTGATGTCATTACAAAGACCTTTTTGAACTCTATAAATTCCTGAATAAATATATTTCGTTTTATTAACACATTGGGGGATAATTTACAAAAAATGCCTGTTAACCTCACTTTTTGTTAAAACTTGCCAATTTCCAAAAAAATCCTAGTATACTTATTTTAGACTTTGATTTTAGAAATTGATGATTTTAGAAATATTTTAGAAATTGATGTCATTACAAAGACCTTTTTAAACTCTATAAATGCCTGAATAAATATATTTCGTTTTATTAACACATTGAGGGATCATTTACAAAAAATGCCTGTTAACCTCACTTTTTGTTAAAACTTGCCAATTTCCAAAAAAATCCTAGTATTCTAATTTTAGACTCCGATAAGATAAAGTTCAATTGCTTCGAACGGTGGCGAGTTGATGTTAATGGCTGCTCGAATACACGTTCAGCTACAGCGACAATATTTTCTGCTGATCCCACTGGACGAGCACATGCACGAGTTATTTTGTCCAATAAGGACACGGATTCACGAAGTCGCTTTACATATCGATCCACAAACTGTGATGATATAATCTCTATTTCTACCGAATTCATTTCGTGGACTTCTTACAGTTCGAGTTGAAGACTCTTAGAACTTTGGATGAAAGTTTTTATTATTTCCCAATTTTCTTCAAGCTTTAAGTAACACATTTCGTAAATTTTTAACCTTTAACTACTAATCTGTCACTTCATAAATGCCAAATTGCTCAGCTGCTTCGAAATATCGACGGGGTTCAAATTCTAAATTTGTGCTGTTACTATACGTTGAAAAATCTGCCCTTTTCGTTGTTTGGATGCAAATATATTGTGTTTGTAGCTTGTCGCAAATATAGTAGTATTGTATCCAAACACATTGTGTTTGCTATTCAATATAACATGTTAGAGATAAAATGATTAATAGGTTCTTGTGGGCCACATGTGGCTTTGTTTGTTGAAAACTGCTGAAAACTACAACGTGACTGACAACAAAGAAACAAAAAAATAGCAGATGTGCAATTCATGAAAACAATGCTTGTTACCATGTACGTGGTTCCTGCAATATGTTGATGGGCCCGTTTTTTGCAGCGTGTACAAAGGTTAAGTTTAAGGTTAAGTTTATTGAGTCTTTTAAGATTTGAAAATTTTCAGGAGCCGACGGTAACGCAATTACGATGTAAATCTATATATAGCCATGCGGACTGAATTGTCCTTACCGGAAGTTGACGATCTGGATTTCGAGGGCATGTGGTTCCAACAGAACGGGGTCATTTGTCATAATGCACGCGGCTCAATGTGGACGTTGAAGGATGCCTTTCTAGAGAGTGTAATCTTGAATTTCGGTGATTTAACTTGGCCAGCCAGATGTCCCGATTAGACAGTCCCGAACTTTTTCTTCTTGGGATATTTGAAGTTGTTTCTGTACGCTAACAAGGCTCGCACTTTGGAGGAATTAAAGATCAACATATCATTTCATTTCATTCGAGCCAAAATTGTTCACGTGACCAGTACAAATACAGTTATGCAAAATGAAATGAGAAGAGCCCAAGTTTGCATCAACGCCGACAACGGACAACCCAGCAAAAATAAATCGAAACGTTTCTAAAGGAATCTCTTCTTCACCAATTCCGAAGACGCATAATCTGCATATTAACCGCTTCCATAAAAGCATTTCTATAACACAATCAAATCTAAGAAAAGAGTGTGGTTCTCACGTCTTTAATCGTTAAATATTTTTAATCGAATTTTTAATTTTTTTCATTATTATTTTAATAATAATTTTTAAATTTGTAATAAACTTCAGGTGAAATTAATTACAACTGCCCTTAAGATACAATAAATATGTAACTTTCAGCATCAATGGAAAAGTGTATCAAAATATATGAATTTTCACTTCTTCATTTCCATCAATAGAAAAGTTTATCAAAATGTATCCATTTTCACTTCCCCATTCACCAGCGTAAAAATATGGTGAGGAAGCACCACAAAAAAGTGATACATTTTTGCGACACCCTATATTCTCTAGTGATTCCAGACTCATTCAGCGGTTCTACTTGTGATATCTTGCTGATTTTGTGCTTCTTTGGATGCATCATTTTTGTTGGGAATTAATTGCAATTCAATTTATAAGTGCGAATAAACATAACCAGTTCAAATCCAACTGAGTTGTCACTAAAAAAAAAGATATTGCGAAAGAAAATGCAACGATGGTTTTTGTCTCACCCTGTATTAAAACGCATTCATTGTTATTATTGGTTCAGCAAATGTAAATTGAAAAACAAATTAAGTACCAATTTTTGGAATTCTGTTAAATTGACATAATTCGGAAATTATGTATTGAATTTCGGCGATAAAAATTTGAAGTTAAATTGACAAAATATTGTATTGAATTTCGACGATAAAAATTTAAAGTCAAATTGACAAAATTCGAAAATTTTGTATTGAATTTCAACGATAAAAATTTGAGGTTAAATTGACAAAATTCGGAAAATTTATATGGAAATTCTAGGAATTTTGACAATTTATCTACCTATTTCCATAGATCAAAGGTTAGGCTTTCCGGTGCTGGACTGGTTTTTTAAGCGAACCACTGACATATCATTCATGGGCATGTACATCAGCTATCGTTGACGTTTAATGTCGGTTAATCGCCCTTCTTGTGAACAAATAAGAATGTTATCGAAGTTGTTCACATCAATATCATGTTTACAAATTGTTTTGTTAATATTTTTTCAAATTCATCAGCCAGATAAAAAGTTATCGACCAAGCTCATGCTCATGAATGATAAGTCTGTGGTTCGCTTTAAATTTCAAAAGAATTATATTTTTATATTTCAAACGTACGATGTTTTGAATTTCAAAATAATTGAAGAAATTTTTTTTCAATGTTTGGTTTAATTTTATAAATTTTCTTGAAAATGTGGTTCCCTTATTTTTTTTTTGTTTTCCAACAAATTTCCCATAATACTTAAATTCTTGTGTGATTTTGTGAGAAAAATCTATTTCAAAATTTCACATATTTTCTTACTATATAAAGTTCATAAACAAAAGTAATTAACACTTGTTAAAAACAACAACAACTATAACAACTTTCGTCCATTTCTACAACAACCCTGTAAATTACAAAAACAACAAAAAGTAGCTAGTGTTACCATATAAACCATATGAGTAACGTCAGTACTATTGGCAACAAGAATAGCTTGAACTTAGTAAATAAACATCTGTAAAAATATGGTCAGCAAACAAGTGCATTTGTCCAAGTAATGTACGAGGGGTGGGTAAACAGGTTTAGGTTGACAGCAAGATTTAGTAAATAGTTTGTTGTTTCTATATGTCCTTCATTTATTTAAACAAAATATAAAAATATAAAACCATATTACAATACAAAGTTTAAATAAAAGGTTCATGAACATCACAGGGCGTCAACGAAGTCTCTCCGTCAATTTCCGTCCCTGGCAAATGATTTAATTTGGTTCCATGATAGACGAGTTTGTATTCTTCTTCCAGACACCGCTTCTGGTGGTCTTCCTGGACTTCGACAATATAGTGTACTTGTGTCCAAACACATAGTGCTTGCTATTCAATATATCATGTTTGGGACACAATGTTTTAGTTTATAACATATGTATTTGTGACCCAAATGTGGCTTTGTTTGTTGAAAACTGCTGAAAACACTGCTGTCTATAACATTAAAGAAATAAAAAGCATCATATCTTCAATTCATGAAAACAGTGCTTGCAAACATGAACATGGTTCCTGCAATATATTGCTGGGGCCGTTATTTTTCAGCATCTAGATTGTGTTATAACGAATTCACGTCATCTCTATACTTGCTGGTCTGGTGATGATATCTCCGTGCCATCATTAGGTTTTAACGATGCAGTAGTCTTAATGTTGTAGCCGCTCAGTCTTTTTCTTGAAGAGTACAAAATACGTTTGTATGTTATTCATTGTTGCAACGCAATAAATTCATTGGAGCAAAATAGAACTACTTATACATTTATCTAATGATTTTGTCGTTGCTGCAAAGAATATTTACGCTGCAGAGATGCATCTATTCATTAGCGCAGTTTTGATGAAACTGAGGATTGTAGAACATTTGGATGAAACTGAACCCTTTTGATGAAACGAAGGAATGTGTATATATCGTCGGCATGCTAATAGTAACATCTTCATATTTTTTTTAACACTGTCACAATATTCTTTAAACCACCCTCGTATAATGCATTGTTTTCTGTTTACAGAGACGATGGGGATGTTGAGTAATGGTGGTGCTTTGTAGATCTGGTCGTGTTGGTCGTTGGCTTGAACTCAAAACCATATGAATAAATACAGACAGAAAAGTAATTAAGAGTTAACAACAACACACTGAAATATTTAGAAAACAATGTTAAGAATTTCTCAGTTATAGAATTTCAAAATATATGAATGTATTTGTATTGAGATATGGAAAATATTTACTTTGCTGTCAACAAGTTTGGTTACGCTTGAAATTCTCATTTGGTTCAGAGCTGAGATTTAAAATTATTGTTTTTTAAATTTTCTGTATTTTTCTTTTTTGTAACATCAGTCAGTGTTATTAGCATTTGTGTTTTCATTCCATGTCATGCAAGTTTGTATATGCATAATATATTTTTAAGTTGTTAATTTCTTAAATCAATATATTGACATTCGAAATTTGACATTCGAAAAAGGTTTTTTTTTGTTAATACAATAGCCGCCGCCGTTGCCCCTAGATATGTATATGAAATTCAAAACTACCATTAAATGTTAAGATTTTATTGTGACGTTATTAAATATGTGTATAAAATTATTGAGGCAATAAATAAATCTTAACGATAAAACAAAAAAATTTACAACCAGTTTTTTTCATCGAAAAAAGAAAAACCTTAAAATATAAATTACGGCAGATGATTGCTGGTCCGAAAACGTTTGATTTTAAAAAATTTGAATTTGCTATGATTTTTATAAATAAAATCCACCGACAGACGCACAGTGGTTCCAAATAAGATTTTTGTGGAACAAATACGCTTCAACGAACATTTATTAACCGATTTCCAATATTGCTGCGAAAACTTGACAGAATTGGCAACAGTTCCATAGACGCAGATTCTTAAAATAGAGTTTAGCTAACTGTAGAGATCTGTGGCATGGGAGTCGGAGTTCGATTTTTGGAGTCGGAGATCAGGAAATTTGCGCGGACTCGGAGTTGGAGTAGATTTGCTCAGATAGACGATTACGGGCGCCATAAAAATCACGAAGTCGTCTATAAGTACCGCGAATCGATAACTGATTTTCAACGTAAATTTGAATAATTTCATAGCGTTGCTCAAGCCTACACGCTGAAAAATATCGGCCCAGCCACATATTGCAGGAAACATGCACATGTTTGCAAGCATTGTCTTCATGATATGAAGATCTGCTGCTTTCTAGTTTTTTTTTGTCTCTCACGTTTTTGTTTTTAACGGTTTTTAACAAAGAAAGCATTTGGGTCTCAAAAACATATATTACAGTCATAAATGGGGGAAATTAATTATATGACAATTTTTAATTTGTAGTTTAATTTGAATTACCTTTCGAAATGAAAATTCAAAAAAATTCCAATACCATTGGCAATTGTACTTATTTTCAATGCATTTCCTTCATATCTGGCAATTTTGGTTTTCAAACATTTTATACAGTACAGGTTTATGAATTTGAAAGTACTACGAGGCAATATCTATTAAAGCCACAAACCTCTACATATAATATACTTTAAAAACAGACTTGCCAGCAGTCAAACAAATTCAAAAAAACTAATAGCATTCCCATATTTCATTGCAATTTTCCTCCGATTCTACAACCTGCATTTGCATTGCCTGAGCAAATGCAAATTCAACAATTTTTAATTGCCATTGCGAACAATGATAATTCTTTTGCATTTGCATTAGACAAAGTAATGCAAATTAAAATCCAATGCAAATAAAAAAACATTTATAATTACAGCCTATTAATCATTGTGTCTCAAACATGTTATACTGAATAGCAAACACAATGTGTTTGGCCAAAGGTATAGTATATTTGCGACAAGCTACAAACACGTTATATTTGCATCCAAACAAGAAAAAACGACAGATTTTTCAGCGTGTGGATCTATTCATGACATTTTGCCAGAGTGTACTGGTCATAAATGTCAAAAAATGAGTGTAGTGTGACAATTCGTTTGACAGCTAACCCACTAGAAAAAACACCCTTTAAATTACGGAGAATACCCATATAATATATCCAAAACATGCAATCATAACATGTTTCTACAATTTCACGAAACATGTGAATCACTTTTTCCATGCGGATTGTATTGTATTTATGTACAGTCATTCAAAAATGGTAACCGATTTTAAAAATGCTGAGCTGCTTCTCTTCGGTTGAATTTTTTACCCGAATATTTTTGGGGTATGCAAGGATGTATGGGAACCAATTTGGAAACTAAAATTGTTGGTCTTTGGTTGAATTTTTCATTTGGCTGCATTTTTAATCATACATTGCTAGGTGATGTATGGGAAACGATTTTGAAAACAAACAGTTTTGATCAAAATGACCTTGTCCTCACTCCAATTTTTTCACAATCCTCTACAGTCCTTATTTCTTTGTCAATCTCAAAAATGGTTGTTGCGATATTCTGTATAAGTTTTTCTTAGTTTCACACTTAGAAATATTTAAGGGACCAAAAACAACGAATTTAAGGAAACATCAAATCTTAGTTTGTTGTTTAAAGTTTTTACTAAAATGTCCTTGTTGGACTAAATTGACAACAATAGTTTTTTAAAGAAACTCGAAATTAGAGGAAATTTTTAGAACTCGAGAAATGAAAACTTTTTTAATATTATTATCCAGTATCTTTATTAATAGAGATAGTTTTTTAAAAAAGAATTGTTTGCAAAACGCGTCCTCATGATCCCTGGCAAATCATCACTGAGAAATGAAAAGATTTTATATCTCGGATCCATTGGGCCCACATTATTCAAAAACCCGTCTCACCAAGTGACAACTAGGAATAAATAAGTGTTGGTACTCAAATAAAAGGTACATAGTACTTTTGTCAGGAATTGTATGATGCCATTACTTCTATCGTGCGATATCTGTGAGCACAGATAACCCCCTTTTAATATCAATTGGTCAATGACATATCGGTGTTGCCGACCACATTTGTTTCTATTTTCAAGCCTTTTTTAAATTATTTTCCAATCTCCATTGTAGTCAGAGATCTATCTCTTACTTTGGCGCCATCTAGTTGTTTCCAGACTCTTGCAGAAAGTTTCTTAGCGAATTCATAAACCGCTAGTGGTGAGATTGTAAATGGTATCACTCAACTCTCTCTGTCCCTAGAGTGATATACCAAAAGTGTGCAACAGCAATATTTCTAGGACCAGAAACCTTTTAAAGTCACTGGAATAGTTAATATTTAAAGAATTTTTCATAACAATATAATGCGAATTTTTGTAATAAAACTTTTCATGCAAACAATTTGTTGTATCCCATTATATCAGAAACCGTTGTTAGAGTCGTCTCGAACAGCTGACTTTTTAAACAAATTTCTTAGGAATTTCTGGCTATATTATTTGTTCTTCATATGGTAGTAAGCATATTATTTTAGTTTTTTTTATTATTCTCTTTGTAAAAAAAAATTCCTACAATTTCAATATCTTTTTGCTGACACATTCAAAGGCTAACATGTCCTTTTGCGAATTTCTGTTTCCTTTGCTGACATTTGCAGCAAATAACGAACTTATGGTCAAATCGAAGAGGACACAAGAAAATGCAATAAACGAAAGAACTGAAAAATATGCGACTCTTATAAAAATATATTTCAATTTGAAAGAAATGCCCACCACACAGTGGGTACTCGATAATACAATTGCCATAATATAATATGTATTGAATTTTGAGGCTGACACTTTCAGTACCCACACAAGATTTGTGAAAATCATATATAAAAATGTATATTCAACGACAAAAATGTATCTTATATACAGTTTCCACTGTAATAGTTATGTGAAATTCATATGTAATCATATTTTTGTTCAAAAAAACTTTGTATTTTTTTTGCTGAATTGATTTTTTGCATTTTAAGTTCAGAGCAATAGATGACACATATTTGTCATACTTTCTCGACAATTTTCTTAAGCGACAATTTTTTCATCCTGATTTGTGTGCGTGGTATTGTTGCTGCATGCCCAAATTTCTTGTGGTTTGCAGAACATTTCATTCAATATCGAGATTTGTATATGAACAAAATTGCAAGGACTCATTTTGTTCGTGTCGAAGAAAGCAGATGGAGATTTCAGAGAAATTGTAAAAGGAAATAACTGCAAAGATCAATGTAGGGGCATTTAAATTATAATATCGGTTTCAGTTTAAACACGAAGATTAATAACTTTTTACTTTACTTTTATTGACTATTTTACACATATTTATACATATTAATCAAGCAAACAAATTTCAACATATTCTTCCAACTGGCTCTATCCTTCGCCTCTTCTCGCCAGTTGATAACACCAAGGATACGGAGGGATTCTACTGCCTGGTGTCTGGATTAATAATCTTTTTATTAATGAGATTAACATTTACGCCCAAGTATCCATGGGATGTAATGGAAAAATAAGATAAATAAACAGAAACATAAATTTGTAATATTTCCCACAGATGTCGATATATCGGATTTGCATGATTCACTTTTGTCATGAAAATTTCCTGCTATTGAGGAAAACGAACAAGAAATACGCGAAAACTATTTTTATTTCAAATTCATCGATAACTCTCTCAGCTGCTATCGGAAAATTAAGTTTGTAGAAATAGATACCATTTTAGATTTGTTTCCATAAAATTGGGGTTTTCTGATAAAACAATAACAACCGGAAACTATTAATACTATTTAATACTATAATATTCAAATAAATCGAAAACACTCTTGTTTTTTACCAAATTTATAGTTTTTGTAAAGAATAATCGATTGCACGCTCGTTAATGGAAGTTTAAATTTTAAAAAATTTATAAAGCTTGTAATACTAATAGTCAAAAAATAAGCGAAACATAGTGTATTAAAATTTATCGATAACTCGCTTAGTTGTCAATCCATCAATAACTCGTAAGTCAAGAAAGATAGATACATTTTTTGATTTGCCCTATAAAATTGGTATTTTCTAATGAAACCGTAACAAACGGAAACTATTAATACAATTATTCGATAAATCACTTAATATCGATAAATACATTAAAACTAATCGGTAACACGCTTTGTTAATGGTAGCTTCAATTTTAAAAAAATTTAAGATGTTTCTGATTTTGTTGTATATAAAATTTCTAATATTGGAAAAATAAGCGAAAAAAAAGTATATTAAAATTTATCGATAACTCGCTTATTTATCAATCCATCAATAAGGAAAAATAGATAATTTTTTGATTTTTCTCATAAAATTTGGTGTTTCTGATGAAACAATAACAAACGAAAAGTATTAATACAATTATTCGATAACTCACTTAGAAATCGATAATCGATAAATAAATTAAAATTTATCGGTAACACGTTTGGAAGTTTCAATTATAAAAAATTTTTAATGTTCCTCATTTTGTGTTACTTATATATAAAATTTGTAATAAGTGAAAAATCCACGAAAAAGAGTATATTAAAATTGATTAACAACTCGCTTAGTTGTTAATCTATCAATAACTCGTAAGTCTGAAACAACTGATTACATTTTTGATTTTAATTCACAAAATTGCAGGTATCTGTAACAATAACAAACGAAAACTATTAGTACAATTCTCTTATAACACGCACAGTTATCTTTAGTGGATAACAGAACCAAAGTTAGTCGATTTCACGCACAGTTTGTAGAAATTTAAATTTAAAAAATTCGAATAGTATGTGATATTTCCCCCCACAATATTTTACTTTTAAGTAAGGCAAACATAAGCGAGAAAGATGGTCTTAAAATTTATCGATAACTTGTTGATTTGTTGAAAGTTGCAGTTCGTAGAAATCGATACAATTTTAGACATTTTTATTGATATAATTGAGATTTCCATATGTAAACAACCAACGATAAAAACTATATTGACTTTATGATACTAGTATCGACGTTAATTTCATACTTAACCTTTTGATATCTCGATAACTAACTACTTATAGTTATGGTTTTCGAAAATTTGCCTATTATGTTCAGCTTTTTCGAAGTTTTTCGTACCAGAAGGTTCATTAGATACCGCAAGCTTAGATATCATACTAACAAAGCAGAAATTTAAAATTTATCGATAACTCGTATTGTTGTCGAAATTTGTAGGATCTAAAGTAGGATGTTATACCCAAATGATGGAATTTAAATTCGATTTTCTGATAACTCTTAGCTGTCGAGTTATCGGAGGTCCGAATTTGTATAATCCATTAATGTATGAAAATATATGGTGGTATAATGAAGAACGGCGATTACCGATGACGGATGAACCACAGGCTGTACAATATGTATCCCAAAATTAACGTAGTTATGCGAATCAAGATAGCGTGTTTACACTTTGTAGGTCATGTCAGTAGATTGGATCAGAATGAACCAATGCGAAAGGTATTCAAAGGTGTATTCGAAGGACATCGTAAAACAGTACGTCCAAGACTTCGCTGGAAGACCATGTGGATTATTGCCTGCGAGAGCTTGGTGTTACCATCTGGAGGAGAAAAGCGGAAGGTCAAGCCATTTGAAGCAACATGTTATCGTCATTTTGTACGGCCCTTAGCCCCTCTGGGTTGTTTGAGACTACCTAAGGATGCTGCGCAACCAACTTAAAGCGAATCACAGACTTGTCATTCATGAACATGAGCTTGGTCGTTAACTTTTTAACTGGCTGTTGAATTTGAAAAAATATTACCAAAAATTGTTGTGAACAAGATTGTGATGCGAACAACTTCGATTACATTTTTATTTGGCATCAGATCGCTGTGCCTTGGTTATCTTGTTCTTGTGTATTTACTTTCGACGAAGATATACTAGAAATTTTAAATTGATCGATATCTTATTTAGTTACACAGTGCAACACGAAAAAAAATAACCATATACGGACACCACTACGTGATAAAAGACTAAAAAAAAGACCCGTGTCTCCAAATTGTTCCCAAAGTCATGCACTTTTTTTTATGGGCCGCCAAAGATTTGGGGCCTCGGTATCATTTTCGTAAAAATGTGATCATTTTCTCAGGCTCAGATCTTGCAAACCGTTCAGAATTTCGATTTACTCTCTGAGGCAAAGTTGTAGCTATTGTCATAAAGAAATTGTCAGTTGCCAATGTTGTGTGCGAATTATACTGTAGCACTTTCACTTTTTTTACTTTAACTTTCACTTTATAACTTTCACCGCTGAGCTCTCGTTGACGTCGCGCTGTGTAATGCCTCGATGTGAGCGTCGTGTCGCTTTTATATTGTGTGCTGCGTCCCTTGTTGCGTGTGCTGAGCTTACTGCATTGCCTGTGCTGCTGCTGTCGGTGCATGATCGCGTGATACCTAAGCGCTACCTAAACGGTGTTAACCCTTGGACAAACACATGGTTCTGGCCAGGCATATTTCATTTTTTGCTACCTATGGACCTGAACAGGAGAAAAAGGTAAAAAAAATGAAATTAAAAAATTTTCGGCAAATTTTTCACTTTTGCGTGCTACCTAAACAGTGTTAAGAATCATCTCTAGGAAGTTTATATGTTCTAGAAATTTGTTTATTGAGATCTTAGGTACGTTTTTGTTGTTGATGGTTTCCTTGAATTTTGAACGGTTTGCTACCTATGGGCCTGAACACGGGAAAAAAGGTAAAAAAAAATCGAATTTTTTTAAGTTTTTTGCGATTTTGATCTGGAAGGTGAAGTTTTTTGATTTTATATGTTATGACAAGAGCTACAACTTTGCCTCAGAGAGTAAATCGAAATACTGAACGGTTTGCAAGATATGAGCCTGAGAAAATGATCCCATTTGTACGAAAATGATACCGAGGCCCCAAATCTTTGGCGGCCCATAAAAAAAAAGTGCATGACTTGGGGAAAAATTTGGAAACACGGGTCTTTTTTTTAGTCTTTTATCACGTAGTGGTGTCCGTATATGGTTATTTTGCCATGACTTAAAAAATTACACACAGTGTTATCGTAAGAGGGGGTTTGCAAAAATCGATAACATGTTAGAATTTTTTTAACGTAGGATTCTCTAATGGGATAAGTAAAGTAATCAACAAAATTCTTAAATTTCGGAGATAGCTTGATTAGTTATCGAAAATTTAAATAAGAAAAATGGATACAATTGTTGCGATTTTATCGTAAGTGTTGGCGTTTCTAGTCAAACAATAACAATCACAAAACATTTTGACAATAACTCGCTCAGTTACCAAACGCCGATAAAAAATTGAAATTTTAAAAATTTATAAAGTTTTTGATTTTCCCCCCATTAAAATTTAGCTTTTCTATTGAGGATAACACAAGCGAAAAAGAGTGATTGAAAATGTATCAATAAAAATAAGTATCGATAAGTTGTTCAAATTATCGATAGATGCACTTGCAAGAATCGATAATATTTTAATAGTTTTTTAATACAAATAGGACTACCAATTGGGAAAATAAAAACATAGGGAAAACAATTATTATACTTTAAAGGAAATTTAAGTGAAGCAGTAGCATAGGTCTTCACTGTTCGTTTATAATTACGTCCAATTGGCAGCACTTCGTAGTAATATTAATCAGTATCATAGTAACCCACCTAATATACAAATGTGTACAGTACTGTGAAGTTGATTTACAAATCAACATCTGGCAGCTCTTGTTGAATATGTATTTAAATAATTTGTAGCTAATACTCAGAGCATACTTTCAGGCGAAAGATTTAATTATAAATAGAGTGGCCTATTGGAATTTCATAGGAAACCAGAAAATTTGAAATATAAATACAAAAAATGTGTATCACTTACCTGATATTTTTTAATACTATCAAGCTGCTCCAGCGTGGGCTCTATTATTTGAGCTATTTGCTGACTGTTCGCCGTTGGTGTCCCTCGACGGTCGGGCAATTGTGGCGGTTGCGGGCTACGCTCCACACGTATGGTATCACGTGGCGGTGGCACAGGTTTTATTGAACCATTTAACTAAAGTTTCGTTTGAAAGGGAAATGAAATGGTAAATTAAATTTATATGGAAAAATGTAACAACTTTGGTTTAGTTTTTGTAAAAGTGTTGAGAATGATAGTAATGTTGGTTTTTGGCTGTTTGTTTACTTGGGTATTAGTATTTTTCAAATAAAATAAATGGAAAAATGAAAATTAATGGAAAATGAGGTTGAAAGGAAGGATACCAGTAAAGAGGACGCAATCCAGCAAGCACATGAAAAGCAAAGGTAAAGCTAAAATAGTTTTATTATTCCTGCAAACATTTCTGTGTTTGTAGTCTAACTACGAAAAATGTTTATTGTTTAAATTTCTACTAAATGGTAAACTTTAAATTCTTTAAGTTTTATTACATATTTTTATAATTATTGTTCCCCATAACTATACCTACATACTATTTTATTCCTGCCGCAAATCTCTCTTCCTCTAACTGCACTTGAAAACAATTACAAAAGTCGAGACAGAACCATTTTGTAAATACTCTAAGGAGATTTAGTTATCCTAAATAATCTCATAAAGATTTTGTTAAAACAGGAAAAAAGGTTTCAAAAATCTAAGGACATTCAAGTACAGCATGATTTTTATTTATTTTACACTCTCTAATACTCTCAGTTAGTGATGGTCGATAAATAAATTAAAATTAATCGATGACACCATTTATTAATACAAGTTTAAATTTTAAAAAATTTATAAAGATTTTGAATTTTTTTTATATAAAATTTTTCATAAACAAAAAATTAACGAAAAAGAGGGTATTAAAATTTATCGATAACTCGCTTAATTACCAATCTATCAATACATCGTAAATCAGGAAAAATAGATACAATTTTTGATTTCATTCCATAAAATTGGGGGTTTTTTGATGAAACAATTACAAACGAAAACTATTAATACAATTCATTGTTCGATAACTCACTTAGATAACGATAATCGATCAATAACTTAAAATTAATCGGTGACTCGCTTTGCTAAAGGAAGCTTCAATCTTAAAAAGTTTGGTATGTTCTTGATTTTGTTTTATATAAAATTTTTAATAAGGAAAAAATAAATTGTAAAAGATTGTACTAAAATTTATCGATAACTCGCTTAGCTGTCAATCTATCAATAACTCGCAAGTCTGAAAAAATCGGTAAAAATTTTGTATTTATGTCATAAAATTGGAATTTTCTATGAAATAATGACAATAATCGATAACTATTACTACAATTTTTCGATAACTCACTTAAATATCGATAATCGATAAATAAATTTAAATTAATCGATAACGCCATTTGTTAATACAAGTTTAAATTGTAAAAAAATTATAAGGATTTGGATTTTGTATTATGCAAATTTTTTCATACGCAAAAAATAAGCGAAAAAGAGTGTATTAAAATTTATCGATAACTCGCTTAGTTGTCAATCTATCAATAGTCAGAAAATATCGATAAAGTTGTTGATAAAAATTGGGGTTTTCTAATGAGATAATTCACTTAGACATCGATAAATAAATTAAAATTATTCGGTATACGCTTTGTAAATGGAAGTTTCAATTTTAAAAGATTTAGCATGCTTCTAATTTTGTTGTAGATACAATTTTTAATAAGGAAAAAATAAACAAAATGAGAATATTAAAATGTATCGATAACTCGTTTAGTTGTCAATCTATCAATAAGTCGTAAGTCGGAAAAAATCGATAACATTTTTCATTTTATTTCATACTAGTTTGGATTTCTTTTGAAACAATAACTATCGAAAACTATTAATGCAATTCTTCGAAAACACGCTCAGTTATCCGTAGTCGATAAATAAATTAAAATTCATCGATACTTTTGTATTAACTATGCATTACGAAAGGGCTTACACCTGAACTATTACATAAAAACTACGATATTAACTGTAGTTTTTTGTAACATTTGCTATTATGTTAAGTAACATTTACTGTTAGGTAAGACTTATAACCTCTTGCGGAGAAGGCAATTATGTTATTTTTGCGATTGGACGCACCCTTTTCAAGTTATGGACATACATATTTAGATTTTACTGATTAATTTATTTTATCGATTTTTTGAAAATAAAAATCCATATGAATTGGACCAACTTTTCTGAAACCCTTGGAAACTGGACAAAATTGGGATGTTTTTTTGAACGCTGGAATAGTTGGAGTTCGCATAGAGTTGTACTTTTAGATGTCAAAACAAGCCTTATACATAATTGAAAGACGAGAGTGGCATCTATATTTAATTGTTATCATTATCGAATTAAAATGAAACCATCTGAAACTAAAATCCATAGCAATTCCTGCTGACAAACAACATATCTATCAGCTGTAAGGCAAATGGGAATCTGCGTATGCTGAAATCAGCACTTAGTGTTTCCAAGGAAGCACTCAAAGAAGTCCTTCCAGTAAAATTACTCTCTTCCATTTTTAAAAAATACACATCATAGTTGCTGTAAATCATATCCCAAATCACATTTGTGAAATTTCCCCCGTGAAACCGTTTTCACATGAACCTAATTACTGAATATTATCGCCCTTTTCGTGTTGTGGGTGGCAGCAAAATTTTCCAGAGTTTTCCAATTAACATATCACACTTAAATGTTGATGAGAGCTACTGACTGCTGCTCCTGCCGTTGCACTTTATGTACGATGATTCAACAGAATTTAATTAAATGCAACTATTTAAGCTAATTACTGTTAAAATTAACAAGCACTTGGTATATAAATGTTTACACATACATATGTGTGCTATCCATTATCATGATCATATTTGCGAATGTCATCAGCAAAAATTTTGACACTCTTTGGCAAAAGTTCAAAGGTTACAACAACTACTGTTGGCACAAACTCGCCCATACATGTGTGACACATGTGCCAGCAAGGATATGCAAAATTTGCCTGTTAATGCATATGATTGACATTTGCAGGAGGCGGAAATTTATGGAAATCTTATTTATGTTTTGAGTGCAAATTGAGTAAATTAATTACAAAACTAAATAGATGAATAAATTTAATAGGATTTTATTTTAAATATATACAAAATATATGTATAAAATTTCCAGGACGTAGCATTAAATTATCCAAAGTTAGGAAATTCGAGCATGTTGGTAAGTGGAACAGGAAACAGTCACAAAATGCTCAACATTAAAGTAATTGAAAACGAAGGATAGTGTTTCTGAGACATTATTAAGTGTATCAGGTTTAAGGAATGGCATGAATCCTTTTTTACTCTTAAAAGATATTGTTACAAAAAAGTGTTACACTTACAAGATTTTAAAACAAACAGAGCGTTGAATATATACTAACATTAGTAGTGTGGTCTAAGGCTGTCGCGATTATGACAAACAGGTTGCAAGCTTCGATAATAAATGTTACCAGAAAGTACTAGGTTGTTGTAGAAGTTAAGTCCAGACCCAAATCCTCTTCAAATATTAGCAGTGTACTTTAAAGGTTATGATAACTTTAAAGTATAGGTTATGATAACTTTAAAGTATATCGTATATCACAAAAAGGTTGAAGACTTCGCTAAGAAGCTGTTTATTGTAGAACATGCTTGAAAGTACTAGGTTTTTGTAGAGGGTTATTCCAAACACTTTTATTTTAGTAAAATTACTAATTTTCCAATTGTAATTCAGAAAATATCAATAACAATTAATAAAACGTCAATTTAATAAATGAATTTTTAATTAAAATGCAGCAAATATTATTAAAATTCAGAATTTTCAATTGATAATCAGAAAGTATAAAATTCAAATTAAAGTTCTGAGAATATCAATTGAAATTCAGAAGGCATCAGTAGAAATTCAGAAATTGGGAATTAAAATTTAGGAAACATAAATCTAAATGCAGAAATTGGGAATTAAAGTTCAGAAAACATCAAATGTTATAAAGAAAATATCAATTGCAATTCATACAAGTGTATATAATGAGACTAAACTTTCAGAAAAATTTCAATTGATATTTTCTGAATTAAAGTTGATGTTTTCCGAATTTCAATTAATATTTTCTCAATTTCAATTTATATTTTCCGAATTTCAACCGATCTGTTTCTGAACTTCAATTGAAGCCAATTGATATTCTATGCACTGTTCATTTTAATATTAATGTGAACAGTGCATAGAATGCCATAGGATCAAGGACTTTCAAGCAATTTTATGGCTTCTAATACATTTTTTGAGTTTGGAAAAAATCGCTTTCGGATTTCTTATATTTATTTTCCCCATTTTTATTGCTAAAGGGTTTTTCAACAGAGACGCTAAAAAAGTAAATCGATAGGGACAGCAAACGACGCCATATTTTTCCCCGCTCTTTTGACATTTCTCTTCAGTAAGGTTTGCCATTTCATCATGGAAAGATATACGACCCAACAACGAGCCGAAATTATTAAAATTTACTACCGAAATTTGGAGTCAGTGACCTCAACTTTAAGAGCGCTACGTCCAATTTATGGTCGTCATAATCGTCCTACCAGATCAACAATTGAGCGTCTAGTGGAAAAATTTGAATCCACAGGCACAGTACAAAATGTTCCCGTACCAGTGAGACAAAGAAGTGCCCGTAGTGTCGAGAATATTGCTGCCGCTGAGGCTTAAGTTCAAGAAAGCCCAAATGTGTCTCTCACACGTCGTTCTCAAGCGTTGGGCATCTCTGTGACGTCATTGTGGCGAATTTTTCGAAAAGATCTTGGCCTACATCCTTACAAGATCAAATTGACGCAAGAACTGAAGCCGCTTGACCACCATAAGCGTCGTATGTTCGTGAATTGGGCTGAGCAACAACTTGAAAATGATTCGGATTTTCATCGGAAAATCATATGCAGCGATGAGGCTCATTTCTGGCTGAATGGCTTCGTCAATAAGCAAAATGTGCGTTATTGGTCAGACAGCAATCCACACGTAATCCATGAGTCATCATTGCATCCCGAAAAAATTACGGTTTGGAGCGGTTTATGGGCCGGCGGCGTCATTGGGCCGTACTTCTTCCATGACGATCAAGCCCGGCACATTACTGTGAATGCGAATCGCTACCGTTCAATGATAACCGAATATTTTTGGCCCCAATTGGATAATATGAACTTGGAGGACACGTGGTTCCAACAGGACGGCGCCACAAGCTACACAGCGAATGCCACAATCAATTTATTGGAAACCAAATTTGGTGAACGTGTTATCTCACGAAATGGCCCAGTCGATTGGCCGCCTCGGTCGTGCGATTTGACGCCGTTAGATTATTTCCTGTTGGGCTACGTCAAGTCTATGGTCTATGCCAACAAGCCAGCGACGATTGATGAACTTCGTAAGAATATCGAACGTGAAATTGCAGCAGTATCGGCCGATTTATGCTTGAAAATCGTCGAAAATTGGGTTCAGCGTCTGGACTTCTGCAAGCGTGCCCGTGGTGGCCATGCAAAAGAAATCGAACTACATACATAATGGCATCGAACGTACTTTCACAGGAATAAAGAATTTCAGTGGTATCTAAAACCGGTTTTGTTTTATTTAAAAAAACTTTTGTAGCGCTCTTATTGAAAACCCCGTTACTTTCAGTTACTAAAAGAAAAAACTTCCAAAATATTTTATATTATGTTGAACTTTCTTGAAGGGAAATTTCATATTTCTATTTGAATTTTGGGACTTTTCATGGGAAATTTTCTTAAGGAAATTACTTGAAGGGATATTTGTTATTTCACCCAGAGCTTTTGTTGTTAATGCGAATAGTGTACAAAGTGGTAAGAAGACAAAACAGTTAAGACATTAGACTGAAAAAATTATGAATGTTTTGAGCTTTTAAAACATTTCCCTTTTGGGAAACTTTAGTTTGCTCATTTTTTTATATTTTTCGAAATACTGAATTTCTTACATTTTAAACAAATCTTGGAGACAAGTTTTATATGTCTCTTTGAGTTTTTATTTTTACTATGAATTATGAGTAATATGTCTTGTATTTAATGAATTTCTAGTAGTCTTGGAATTGATTTGGTAAAAGAACGAACTTGTCTAAATTTTTAAACCTCCTCTTTTGTGATTATTGTTGATGATTTTTTTATTTTGCCCGTTTTTACACCTTCCATATTGCTGGTTATAAACCTGCGTTTACACGAGACAAGACAATTAAGAATACGTATTAGTTGCCGAATTAATTATGTTCGAAATGGAGAGCGTCAGGAAAACAATGAGCGAAGTGTGAGAGTATTAGTAAAACAGTGTGAATTGATTGCTATTGTCTGCGCAAAACTGTCTCGTGTAAATGCAAAGTTAGGAAAGTTTTAATTTGAAAAAGTTATAAATTAGCTATAACTACCGTTATCCAGTGCACTTTCAGGGTTGCCATCAATATTTTTATTTATCAGCGACAACAGAAAATTATTTTCACCACAGTACAAAGTCCAGAGATAGTAGTTTACTAGAGACATTACAGAGAGCTGCTACTTTAGAAAGAGTATTACAACTACATTTAAATATAGAGAAAAGGAGAGTCATAGGCATTTCAAGGATGTGATAATCTAACAAACATCACATATTTCTATACAAATATTGCATGGAAAGATGTATTTTTCGAAAGCACTTATTGACATTACAAAATATAGTAAGAGAAACTAACAGCAATGTCGAAAATGCCAAAGTGATTGGATATTCGGAGGTTGGCAATGCCACCACAGATTAATAGAGACGATTTTTCAGTAGGCTGTTAAAGCCCTTAATAAGATCCAGAGTTCACATGAAATTTTGCAGAACTCCATACAAAAAACATTACTGCGAAATAACGACGACATAATTCCGCAAGAGTGGTACTAAGTTGCCTGCGGGAAATATCAGCAACATGTATCAAGCAACATTTTAATGTATCAAACACCATTTTAATGTAACACGCAACATTTTAAAACGGGCAACATTTTAAGACTCAACTCAGAAAAATGTAACGACCAATTAAATTGTAGGAAGAAATTATCAATGTTGTCAACTGTCATTCAATTTCTCAAAAACCGAAATCTTTAGTGCAAAAAAGATCTTGGAAACAGAAAAAAATAAAGTCGCAAATGCTGATGTATTGCTGGCCTATTTCACAGCGAAACATATTTATGTTGCTCAATATTTTTCACGCGAATGATCTTAGTACTCCAATAAAGAAGAAATGTTGCCACTAGACCACACTATTAACCGTGTTTTTTATTTCTATTTGCGCAAATCTAATATCTTGCCAACCGGTTAAGTGACAACACGAACCCACCGGTGTTACCAATCGTAAAATGTTTACAGATTTCAATATCATTTCAATATCATTAGGCCTTTTTCTATTCCTGATGTATTATTGGCCTATTTCACTGATACAAATTTTTATGTTGCTCAATATTTTTCACGCGAACGATCTTATTACTCCGATAGAAATAAAGAAGAAATGTTGCCACCAGACTTGAATTGATAATCAGCGTGTTTTTTATTTCTGTTTGCGCAACCCTAATATCTTGCCAATCGGTTTAGTAGCGACACAAACCCATCGGTGTTGCTAACAGTAAAAAGTTGACAGATTATATTAGGCCTATTTTGTATTCCCTGCTTAACTAATTTTTCGACGACTTTGTATTGCGAATCGTTTTATATCGCATTCCTCTCCATACAAAGTGGTCAAAAAATTAATTTAGAAGGGAATTAAAAAAACAGGACTAATAATATTTAAATCTTTAAACATTTTCCGGTTGACAACACCGGTAGGTTGGTGGCGTCACTAAACCGGTTGGCAAGACATTACATTTGGGCAAATAGTAGCAACGCTACAGGAAAACAATGCAAACACAATTATTTTTCTTGACTACAACAACATTTAAGCTGTAATGCTAAAGTTTACTCTTAGATGCTGAAAATTGGCACAAAGTGCTTCTTTAGATGTACCGAGAAAAGTAATTCCAATGGCAAGACTTGAAGCTTAATCTTTTAGATTCTTTAAACATTTTTTTAAAACTATAAGACTTATAGTTTTTTTCAGTAAAGTTCTGAGATTGTCAGTGACTAGAAATCCTTGAAATGCCTATACGCATAGAAAAGTGTTCTAGCATCATTACAGGTTTACACACACAGTGGAAGGAGGAGAAAGAGAAAGCCTTGTTGCCAATTTTTCAAATCTTTTGTTTTATTGTTTTTTTTTTTGGAAATTTTAGACAAACCTCATCCGCCCGTTTTGCTGTAGTGCTTGCCACCTGTGGCTGCGGTTTCTGAGAACCCGATTGTTGTAACTGCTGCTGCTGCTGTTGTTGGAAATCCTCAAAGGAACCATTTAAGGACATGGTCGATATCATGGAAGTCTCTTGTTGCAATTGGCAATGGTGTTTCAATGATTGTGGCGATAAACTCATATTATGTGACTCCGTATTGGAATTATTTGTGGAATTAATACGGGTCAGGGTAGTATTTGCCGTCGAGGCTGAGGAACACGAGGATATTTGTGACGACAAAGAGGATAAATGAGCTGGTGGTGGATAACGTGGTTGGGTTTTGACAATTTCTATGAAACTATCTGGTACATCGACGGGTAATTCACGATGCTTAATCACAGCGGGTAAAATGGAATGTTTGTTAAGGTTCAACTCTTTCAGCTCGTACTCCGGAGGTGGAGTAGAACTTGAACTGTTAATGCTGGGCAAAGAATCGCCACTGCCACCACCATTGATGACCAATGCTGCATTGCTTAAGAGACTTGCTGTAGCGGTTTTATGATTCGACGAGGATGATGACGAAGAGTTTGACGTCGAATTGGAGTTATGATGATGGGCTCCCTTGGTATTCAGATTATTGTTATTATTTTGCAGCTGGCGATAAGAGATGGAATCATAGGATTCTGTTGACTTTTTACTCAGAACTTCACTCTCATACGATGAGGAATGTGAAGAGGAGCCTTTGCGGTATAACGCATCCACCATAAGATCCAAATCATCCTGCGAGCCGGTCAAAGCGCCGCCGCCATTGGGATTATTGGCTACAGCCATTTTGCCCCCAGGGATCTTAGACGCACCCGAGCCGGCGTTATTGTTGAGTTTCTGCTGTTGCATTTCCAATTCCAAGCAGTTTTCATAGTTTTCGATTTGATCCAGTTTCATTTGTTGTTGGGCATTATAGGCATTTTGCAATTGCAATTGATCGGTGGTGTCGTTCAGTTCCACCAACGAGCAAGTGTTGTACAACGACGCAGATGTGGTGAATTTGTTGTAAGGATGATGTTTGTGGTGGTGGTGGTTGTGGTGGTGTTGAGATGGATGATCATAATTTATTATTAATTTTGTATTATTTTGCATTAATTTAGCGGTGCATTTGGGCAAGGTATTGTTACATGAAGCGTTAAAATGGAACTTTGTGCGGATCAGTGGTGAATTTTGAATAAAGCCTGAATTTCGATTACTATCAACACACAAAGGTTTATGCTCTAAGGATGACGAAGATGATGATGATGGGGTTGATTTTGGGTATGGAATTGGGGTAATGGAGGATAAACAGGTTGTGGTGGTAGTGGTGGTGCTGGTTATAGTTACTTTGGATTCCTTTGTATGGGGATATGTTTGTGTTAATGTGGTGGTGGTACATGATCTAAAGGACAATGAGTGTTGTTTCTGTTTTGATTTTGGTGGTGATGTAGGAGTTGTAGTGTATTGAAGATACTCTTCGTGTGGATGATGGTGTATGGGTGCTTTCTTGTGTTTTTTTCTTATAGAGCCTTTGGCTAAGGTTACCTGTGGTGGACGGGGTGGCGGATAACGTGGTGGTGTCTTATTGCGTGCTATAAAATTATCTGGACAATCAACAGCCATCTCACGATGTGGTCCTACATAATCCAATAAATGAAATTAATAAACATTTCCGCCAACATATATATAACATTTCCGACTTACCATTATCTTGATTTATGGACTTCAACATGGTTGTGTACATTTCCTGATCAAACTCTTGGGTGTCTTCGTTTGCCTGTCGTATGTGTGGTATATTGTTATAAACATCGGGCAGACACGGCTTCAAGTCTTCACTATCTAAAACCACTATGCTAGAGCCGGAACGGCGCCGGGGCCTAAAAAGGAAGAAGAATAAAAATAAAACAGATTAGAAAAAATTCCGTAATTTTTTTTTAGAGAATTTGTTAAGACTTAAATATAAAAATTGTAAAACAAAAATTGTGCGAAAAACAATGTTGAAATTTATTGTCAACTTTTCTCTTTGTTATATGAAGATTATTTTACAGTTGTAGGAGAAAAACCGTACATATGTATTTTGCCTAAGTTCGCACCGCTTTGCAATTGTTATGCATTCCTTTAATAGTAAATAATGCATTTTTGTAGTTTTTATAAATTTCCCTTTTGGGAAATTTTTAGGGAAATTTTTCTATTCCTTATTTTTCAAAGTTTTGACAATGCCATAAAACAAAAAACAAAAAATTTCAGAAATAGTTCATTAAAATATTTTACAATTTACCTAAAGTTTCCTTCGGGAATAAATTTCTCGTTTAAAAAACACTTTTTACGAGACAAGCAATTCTAATAAAGATTTTGTTAATCTCTTTTCATAGATATGTCTGTTGTCCGTTTTTCTAACATTTTTTATGTTTCTGATATTAGAAAAATGCTGGAGGACTTTTGGAAATATTAAACAAAACAACGCCATTTTTATTTAATTTTTATTACCCTAGATTTTTTTCATAACGAGAAGAATAGACTATATCTCACGCAAATAATATATTTTTTTAGTTTTTATTCATTCCTTAACAACAGGGAATGCATTTTCAGAGTTTTTAAAAAATTTCCCTTTTGGGATATTTTAGGGAAATTTTTCTTTCACCCATTCTTCACACTTTTCCCATCATCAGTGTTGTATGTCAATAGGAGCAACATACAACACTGATGATATTTCTTATATTTGATATACATTTCTCTGAAGGAAATTTAATTTTTTTTATATGAATAATAAGCAATAAGGCAAGTAAACATTGCATTTCCTTAGCTTATAACCATCATTTTACAACAAAAAAATGTTTAAAGTTTTTCAAAATTGCACCTTTGGGAAATTTTTCTTTTGCTCATTTGTGAACTTTTGA
The DNA here is from genome assembly GCA_963931995.1 of Phaonia tiefii. Classification (NCBI taxonomy): domain Eukaryota; kingdom Metazoa; phylum Arthropoda; class Insecta; order Diptera; family Muscidae; genus Phaonia; species Phaonia tiefii. Next base: position 9,665,305 of record OZ008370.1, read on the forward strand.
TATAATACTTTATAATATAGCCAAACCTTCTCACATATATAAAAAAAAACAGTCAGGGAAATTTTCTATTTTCAATATGAGTAGGTTGGGTTAGGTAGAACTGGCTATCACTATTGACACACGTAGTCCAATGAGAACCGTTGTGATACCACGGCACATCATATTTCGTCCCCAACGTGGAATCTGTACATTGACTGTTATGGTTAAGGGGCATTCAAACCATGTGATACTTAATCCCGATATTCCGTAATGTGGATGTGGATAATGAGAGAAGATAGTTCTTGGTGAACTAATCAGTACTCGGGAAAAGCTGCTACGATCATTCATCTTAACATCCAGAATGTCGGTTAGATCCAACATGAAGTAAGATGCTGGATATAGTTACTCCTACAAAAGGACGGGCAGTAGCATATGAGATGTTGGAAGCTCTCGTCCTCCTTCTCGTCTCCAGAGCTTCTACAGTAATCTGGAGCAGAGATTCCAAGTCTAGATGCGTGTCGACCTATTAAACAGTACCCAGTGATCATAGCTACAGGCTGCAAAATCTGTCTGTTTTTTGTTGTTTGGATGCAAATGTAACGTGTCTGTAGCTTGTCGCAAATATAGTATAACTGTGTCCAAACACATTTTGTTTGCTATCAAATATTTCATGTTGGAGACACAATGATTAATGAGTTATAATATATGTTTTTGTGACCAAAATGTGGATTTGTTTGTTTGAAAACAAAAACGTGGCAGACAACAAAGAAGCAACAAAGCAATAGACCTTGAATTCAATAAAAAAAAATAATGTTTGCAAACATATACATGGTTCCTGCAATACGTTGCTGCGGCCGTTATTTTTCAGTCTGTACGAGATACCTTGTCTAGGAAGGGATATCAAGTTAAGCGAACGATTCTGGTCATCACCTGCCAGCTGATCCTGCATTTTGTGGAAGGAAACTTTTTTAGCACTTAGAATTTAAATTCTCATGTAAATTTATTGTTAATCAGTCAGTGAAAAATCAACTTCAAGAATTTTTAAAAAATTTCCCTTAGGAAACATTTGACATCACTGAGTTTATTGGACCAACACTGAGTTATTGCTGAGGTTATTTGACGAAATTTCATCCATTAAAATAAATTTATATCAGGGTAATTTTTCATTAAGAATTTTTTCATTTACAATTTTTATTTCTATTATATCCAGTGCACAATGAGTTTTTAAGCAGTTTTATTTAAAACCAATGAATTTTTAGTTTTTAAACAAATTCCCCTTTTGGGATATTTTTAGGGAAATTCTTTAATTGTCAAATTTTGCACACTTTTCATCGCACTGAATGCTATTAAAAACAGTGTGATTTTTAAAATTTTTCGTAGATTTCTGGAAGGGAAATTTTTTAATCACTTAGAATTTAAATTTTAATATAAATAATGAACAATATATTATACGAAAAATCGATTTATAACATTTTTGAAAAATTTCCCCTAGGGGATATTTTTTGGTAAATTTTTCTTTGGACGATTTTTTGGACCTTTCGATTTTGCTGAGTTTATGAGAAGAAAAATTAATGAAATTTCTTATATTTTTGTGGAAGGGAAATTTTTAATCGCTTAGAATTTCAATTTTAATATAAATAATGAACAATATATTATGCGAAAAATCAGTATCTAGAATTAATTAAAATTTTGTTTAGGGGATATTTTTTTGGGAAATTTTTCTCCTGACGAGTTTAGACACTTTTGATATTGTTTAGTTTATTGGAAGACAAATTTGACGATTTTTTTTATTAAAAAAAATCTATATCCGGAAGTTTTCCATTTAGAATTTTCATATCTTATATATCAAGAGCACAATGTGTTTTTAGAGCTTTTAAGCATTTTTGTTTAAGAAACAATGAATTTTTATAGTTTTTAAAAAATGTGCCGTTTGGGATATTTGTAGGGAAATTTTTTATTTGTCAATTTTTGCAGACTTTTCATCGCACTGATTTCAATGCTATTAAACACACTGTGATTTTTACAATTTTTCGTAGATTTCTGGAAGGGAAATTTTTTAATCACTTAGAATTTAAATTTTAATATAAATAATGAACAATATATTATGCGAAAAATCGATTTATAACATTTTTGAAAAATTTCCCCTAGGGGATATTTTTTGGGAAATTTTTCTTTGGACGATTTTTTGGCACTTTCGATATTGCTGAGTTTATGAGTAAAAAAGTTACTGAAATTTCTTATATTTTAAGGGAGTTTCTTAAAGAGTAAATTTTAACTTGACTGACTATTCTTTTGTTATAAGGGAAATTTTGTACATTGCTTTGCTGTTTATTTGAAAAGCTTACAATAATTTGTATTTGTATTAAAGTTGCGTTAAACTGAACAACCTACAATAATTAACAAAAAATAAATATTTTTTAAATTTTTCTTATCATGCTTCCACATACAAATCCTATTTCAGCTTAAAATTTATAATTTCCAATTTGCCCCTTGTGTTTCCGTATGCTGTTTGTTTTTCTTATTCTTTAAAAAATATCAAAATTTCTCATTCTTCTTGTTTCTTAAAAACTAACAAAATTTCTTCTCTTTCTTATTCCTTAAGAAAGTAACAACATTTCTTGATTTTCTTTTAGTTTTGTTAATAATAATATGGCCCGGCTGTGCTGCAGCTCATGCTAAGTAAGTGAGAGCATGTGACAAAGTAGCATCGAAATAACAAAACATGACATTGCCACTACAACCATATTCACGCAGTAAGGGAACAATATAACTGGCATTTGTTATCACTAAAAGCTAAAGTTTCGGAAAAAAACATTTGGCTAAAATCTACAGAGACTCATGAGTTTGCACATGGCATGTTTTTGCTAGATGGCTGGCTGGCTGGTTGGATGTGTCACATCCTAGTGCCATCTATTAAGGATTCTTTCAAATCATGTCGAGCAATATGTGCTCTCACAAGCACGAATCTAACAAATGATGTTTGTTTGCAAAATTTGAAGTGACATGGGAGTTGGGAGGATTTAATCAGTCATTGGGTACATATTGAAAAGATTTCTTGTTAAAGAAAATTATTTTATAAAAAAAAAATTAACTATTTAAGGAATTCTTTTTAGCAAATGTTTTTGGTAAACTTTGTTTTAGTTTTGGCCAAGCAACTTTGGCAATTTGTTAGCGTAACTTGATGGCAACATGCTGTAACTACTACATTTTTACGATCTAACCGCCTCAGTTCTATTGAACATAGAATACTACCATACCAGTACAATGGTGTTCCAGCTTAGCCACATACGGCTTTTTACTTAGAGATTAAAACGAGCCCTGTCTCACCGCCCCTCTGTTGCATTTTACGAGCTGCTTCTCTCACTTTAAGATCTTTACGCCGTCTTCCCTTGTGTGTGTGTGTGTGTGTGTGGAAAAACACTTAGGGTGCTTATATGTTTGTCCCAAGGAGCAACTTAAGTCACGTACAACATATGTTTTTGGTATATTTTATGGTTGAAATGTTGAAGTATGAATGTGTGCATGTATACATGTATGTATGTGTCTTTACATATTTTAAGGGATATTTGCCGACATTTGACAAGTGACAGCTGCAGTTTTGTTCTTCTCTTTTTCATTGTTCGAAATGTGTTACCTTTTTCATTGCGAAATTTTGTTTGCAGTAGCTAGATTATGTGGAAAAAATGCATATACAATTTTGTCTTTTAGACAGGTAGCTCACAGTGAGACGAAGATCTCATTGTGTTTGCATAGCAACCGTGTAGAATAGTAAATGGTTCTAATGCCAAGTAACGACGGCAAACATGACAGCATCCAATTCTAGGAATTGCATATCGTTAAGGAAAATGATTTTTGCAAATGAAATGCATTTCAAATCTTTACACTACAGGACAACAAATAAATCACACCAATAAATACATTTCACAAAAATCCACAAAAGCAGAAGTTTAAAAACCAATAAGACATTTGCTACTGAACGATTTTGGACATAAATATTAGCAGGAGACGTTCAAATGTGCTGTGAAACAGACCCCATAGCAAAACTAAAATAATAAACAACAAAAAATTAAAACGAAAAAATTTTGAATATTTTGTCTTATAATAAACAGTAATATTTTTTTTTAATTGAATATTTTTTCTTTCCAATTACAGAAAACTCAAAGAATCTTACTTAATATTTAGTAGTTTTCCATTCTTTATAAACGGCAGTGTTAAAACTCCTAAAAATTACAAAAACTAAAAATTTCCCTAAAAATATCCCAAAAGGGAAATTTTCAAAAACTGCTGAAATTGGTTAAATTTTACTTCTCATACAATTGAAAATGTAAATAACACAATTTAAGCTCAAAATAAAAATATCCCTATAAGGAAATTTTTAAATTACAACTTATTAACCATGTCTTTCATATAAATTTGAAATCATGGGAATTGTTTTTTTTATACGACGCATTAATATGTTTAAAAACATCAAAACAAAAAATTTGCCTTCAAATTTACCAAAAGGGAAATTTTGCAACAACAGCGGATTTATGTTAAATCCTATCCAAATAACATTTGAGGTATTCTTTTTTGTAATTTACGATTAAAATAAAAATATCCCACAATTGAAATTTTAAAGTTGTTACTTATTAACCACCATTTTTATGTAAAAGGTAAAGCATTTGACATAATTTTTATACACGTTATCAAACTTTTTAAAAACATCAAACAAAAAGTTTCGCTTAAAATTTCCCAAAAGGGAAATTTTCCAAAAAGAGCAAATTTTTGTTAAATACTGTCCCAACTAATATTTGAGGTATTATTTTTGTAATTTACGATTAAAATAGAAATATCCCACAAGGGAAATTTTAAATTACTACTTATTTGCCATCATTTTCATATAAAGTAAGAAGCATTTGAATTTTTTTTTTAAAATTAAAACAAATTACAAATTTCCCTAAAAATGTCCAAAAGAATAATATTCAAAAAATAGCTGAAATTTGTTAAATTGTACTTGATATACTAACTAATATGTAATTAAAGAAATTTTAGCTTAAAATAAAAATATTCCAAAAGGGAATAGGAGTTTTAACACATACCCCACAAAGGAAATTTTTAATTTACTACTTATTTCGCATAAGTTTCATATAAAATGTAAAGCATTTGACATTTTTCATACACGGCGTAATTAAAAAATTTTAAAAGCAGCAAAAACAAAAAATTTCCCTTAAAATTTCCCAAAAGGGAAATTTTCTAAAAACAGCGGATTATTGTTAAATACTGTAATAAATAACATTTTAGGTATAATTTTTGTAATTTAAGCATAAAATAAAAATATCCCACAAGGGAAATTTTAAAATTGTTACTTATTTACTACCATTTATATATAGAAGGTAAAGCATTTAACTTTTTTATACACGACGTTACTCAAAGATTTGAAAAATATCAAAAACAACAAATTTCCCAAAAGGGAAATTTTGCAAAAACAACGGCATTTGTTAAATATTGTTCCAAGTATCATTTGATGTATAGTTTTTATAATTTAAGCATAAAATAAAAATATTCCACAAGGGAAATTTTGAAATTATTACTTATTTACCATAATTTCCATACAAGTATTTGGTTTTCTGTAATCAAAATATTTTTAAAAAAAGGCAATACATTAGACTTTTTTATAAATTTTTTTTTTTTAATTTTTAAGAAACATCTGATTTCTGTTAAATACTGTAACAAATTGGTAACAAAAGACATAATTTTTTGTAATTTAAGCATAAAATAAAAATATCTCAAAAGGAAGATTTTAAAATTACAGATATTTTTCAATTTTTTAATAAAAACCCCGAAATGTTAATACCGCGTGTTAACTGTTTGATATTAGTGTAATAATTATAAAAAACATAATTTTTATAAAAAATATAAAAACTATAAGAAAATGTAAAATCATTTAATATTGTCTTTTGGAATGTTTTTTAAAATGCATAGAAATGATTATTAAAATGTTTATTAAAATGATTTTATTAAAATGTTTTGTTAAAACGTTTATTAAAATGTTTATTAGAATGCTTATTAGAATGCTTATTAGAATGCTTATTAAATATTCATTTACATATTTCATTTAAATTGTGTTTTATTTGAAGTTTTTTTACTAATGGAAAATTGTTCATCGTTAAATTTAAATTATTTCTGTTAAATTAGAAATGGAAACGGTTCATTTTCCTACCTCCTAACTGATGTCTTCTAATGCCATTTGAGTAGATGTTTCAATTGCTATTGATTATGCTGTTATTCATAATTATGCTGCTGCTGCTGTAAATAGTACTACATGTTGTTAGCATTGCCACCAATTGCTGTAGTCTGTATAAGAGGCTTCATTATATGTTTCGAGTACGTGTTTAATCAAATACCAACTGCCAAGTGGTTTCTACGAACAAACAATTGCAACAGGTACAAGTTCCAATGTTTCGGGGTAGAGAGAGAATAAACAGAGAGAGAGATGAGACAAAGAGAGGGCACTTTCCGTCAATACCTAGAATTATTGGCCCTAAAGGAAGAGGGAGTGCCGCCTCAACCAACCCTAACCATTTTGGCTACGTGGTTACATGTTAAGCATATTTCCCCCCCAGCTCTCAAATTATGAACATGAGGAAAATATTTGTACAATAATTGTTATTAATGATTTGCAACATTTTGCATGGAACAGTCTCCCAGTTTGTACCACTTCAAATGGAGTATATGACACACAGCAACAAGTGGTGGTGGGTGCTGAAGCTATGCTGGATTCTACACCAAAAAACTGGGACCTACATACATGGAAATGAAGTTGTTATCGTTTATTAAGTATGCAAGGCACATAGCACGACCCAACATATAAATATTCCCAATAAATGTTCTTGTCTAACGGACGGACACAGCAACATACTCGCAGTATCGCTCTCTTGCATGACCTATTCATTGTCCCTGGTAACGAAGAGTGATAACCACTACCTCCGGGACTTTGTTACCTATCCCTTGAAATTATGTAAAATATCACAGACTACATGAAGCGTGATGGTTTGCTGGTAGAAACTATACTAGTTGTCTGTTATTGTTGTTAAAATAACCATAATAATGTGCACATAAGGGTTATCTCAATACAAAGGTCAAAATACAAACAGATTTGTTTTTGTCATTCAACGAGGGAGGGGAATTTGTTGCCCGGTAACCGGATGATATACTCTACTCTCCTGTGCTGCACTTCCGCTTTTAATTGGTTTAATAGCTCAACATACGAGCAGGTTGAATAGTGGTTAGCAATCAAACAAATGTTTATTTGTCTGACTTTGCATTTGACTGAGAAGGGGAATTTATATTTATTCCCCTTTCGAAGGAAGATAAAATGCAAAAAACACCTGTTGCTAACAAATGTATGAAAATATTTTACAAATGTGCCTTAAGACTCTACAAATATAAAGAAAAAGGGTTATTGTTATAAAACTCCTTATTAAAAACTGCAGTAAATGAATAAGGTGCAAGTAAGGGTACTATCTTTATTGCAAGTCTAGTACAATATCCCTAAAGGAAAATTGCTAGTTATGGATTGAAATAGAAATATCTGTTTGAAACACATTTGTTTATTTTACACTTAAATTACGTTATTTATACCTTTAATTTCCATAAAATATAAATTTAAACAAATATCTGCTTAATTTTTAAAATTTTCCTTTTTGGGATATTTTTTATTATAATTGGCTTCAAAACTTTAAAACAAAACTTTAAGGGAAATTTTTCTTTTCCAATAATTTGATCAATTTCTATATCGCTGCGGGTAAAAAATAAAAATTCTTCACAATTGATAGAAAATGTTGGGAAATATTGGTAAATAAAAAATTCCCTTGAGGGATATTTTTACTTTACAACTTAATTTCGTCATTTATAGCTTAAATGTTATCACAAACAAAATTTAACAAATTTCCGCAGTTTTTTTAAAAATTCTCCTGCTGGGACATTTTAAGGGAAATTTGTATTGTACTCTTAAATATTGTTATTTATAGCTTTAATAGTATAAGAAATAAAATATAACAAATTTCCGTAGTTTTTTTTTAAATTTCCCCTTTGGGATATTTTAAGGAAATTATTTATTTTGTAATAAATTGCGAATTTTCTCTATCGCTGTGTATAACAAAAGAAAAGTTCTTCACATTTGATAGAAAATAGTGGTAAATATTAGTAATCAATAAATGTCCCTTAAGGAATATTTTTAATTTACACCTAAACTTCGGTATTTATAGTTTACATGTTATCACAAACAACATTTAGCAAATCTCCGCAGAGTTTTACAAATTTCTCTCTAGGGAAATTTATCTTTTTGATATTTTGAGAATTTTAAAAATCGCCATGGACAAAAATTAAAAGTGCTTCCCTAATGGGAAATTTCTATTTTGTACTTAAATGTTGTTATTTACAGCTTAAATGTTATCACAAACCACATATAACAAATTTCCGCAGTTTTTTTAAGTTTTACCTTTTGGGATATTTTAAGGGAAATTTTTTCTTTTAATATTTTGAGAATTTTAAAAATCACCATGGACAAAAAACAAAAACGTTTCACATTTTATAGAAAATTATGGTAAATATGTAGTAAACAAAAAATTTCCCTGATGGGAAATTTCTCTTTTACACCTAAATTTCATTATTTACAGCGTAAGTGTTATCACAAACAACATTTAATCAATTTCCGCAGTTTTTCCAAAAATTTCCCTTTTGGGATATTTTAATGGAAATTTGTATTTGCCAATAATTTGAGAAATTTCTATATCGCTGTGCATAAAAAAACAAAACTGCTTCACATTTTATAGACAATGCTTGCAAATCACTGTAAATTAAACAATTTCCCTTATGGGAAATTTTTATTTTACACCTTAATAGTCATATTTACTACTTAAATGTTATCAGAAACAACATTTAGCAAATTTCCGCAGTTTTGTTTTAAATTTCCCCCTTAGTCTATTTTATTTTGTTTTAAATTTTGTTTCTTTTTTGATGTTTTAAGAAATTTGTAAATCGCTGTGGATAAAAACCTAAAATTGCTTACATTTTATACAAAATAATAGTAAATATCTAGTGAATACAAAAATTTCCCTTGAGGGATATTTTCATTTTACACCTAAATTCATTATTTATAGCTTAAATGTTATCACAAACAATATTTCAAAATTTTCCGAAGTTTTTCAAAATTTCCCTTTTGGGATATTTTAAGGGAAATTTAACTTTTTTGATATTTTGAGGAATTTTGTATGATGTGGAGAGAAAACTAAAATTGATTACATTTTATAGAAAATTATGGTAAATATCTGGTAAATAAAAAATTTCCCTTGAGGGATATTTTAATTTTACACGTAAATTCAATATTTATAGCTTGAATGTTATCACAAATAATATTTAACAAATTTCCGCAGGTTTTTTCAATATTTCCCTTTTGGGATATTTTAAGGGAAATATTAATTTTCTGATATTTTGAGAAGTTTTTAAATCACTGTGGGTAAAAAATAAAAATCCCTAACATTTTTTAGCAAAATAATGCAAATTAGTTTAAATTAAAAAATTTCCCTAGTGGGAAATTTTAATTTTACACCTAAATTTCATTATTTATAGCTTAAACGTTTTCACAAAAAATATTTAACAAATTTCCGCAACATTTAAAATTTTCCCTTTTGGGATATTTTAAGGGAGTTTTGTTTTGTTTTGATATTTTGAGAAATTTGTAAATCGCCTTGTACAAGAAATAGACATATTTCACTTTTTATAGAAAATTATGACCAATTAGTAAATATAAACAAGAAATTTCCCTAAGGGAAATTGTAGAAAAATTATCAAAATTTTCATTTTGTAAATACACACCACTGCGGTGGCTTAACGGGCTAGACGCTGCTGAAGATGATGCTTCACAAACATCGAAACGATCGTCCAGCGAATGTGAGTACGAATCCCACCCGCGGCATTTACATTTTTTTCACTAACCGGAGAAAACATGATCTCTTATAGCCTTAAGGGAAATTACAACTTTAAACATAACGAGGATCTAAGACACCTAAATTTGAAACATATGGTAGGGCCAAACCAAAAACAGAACGAGACAACTACAATTAGAATAATTCGTTCTATAAATATAACTTTCAAAAACTTCTGCATCAGTGCGTGTAAATAGGAAAGCAATGTGTAAGTAGCGACAATAATCGCTCTGCACACAATCAATAAATGTCTTCGGTTAGTGACTTGTGTAAATACACACTGCAGTGGCTTAACGGGCTAGACGCTGCTGAAGATGATGCTTCACAAACATCGAAACGATCATCCAGCGAATGTGAGTTCGAATCCCACCCGCGGCATTTACATTTTTTTCACTAACCGGAGAAAACATGATCTCATAGCCTTAAGGGAAATTACAACTTTAAACATAACGAGGATCTAAGACAACTAAATTTAATTTTTCAACTTTTTCAAGAATATCAAATAGTTGCAGTATTATGTGTAAAATCATTCCTAACAAGTAAAAACAGGGAATATTTGATTTTTAACAGAAATCCCATAAAGGAAATTTTTTGAAAAATTTAGAAAATGTACGCATTTTAACATTAAAACTGTAGAAATCAAAATGGTTTTCCATTACATCCCATGAAGGGATTGGGAAGAGCTTCCCACACCTTTGATCTGTGCGATTTCTAGTTTTATACTCACTGATTAGGACCTGCAGTTTTAAACCGGTTCCGAGCGGTATTTTGAAAAGCTTTTTCATGTGAAAAACTATCAAAATTTTTACTTTTTATCTTTATGACCATCATAAAGGGCCAGAAAGTTTCTATATGTCAGGTTTTATTTTCATATACATATCTGTAAAAGCACATGGATATTTATTTTAAATTTCTCACTTATCACATTACCCTTTCTGAGTGTTTTCTTATGCCTTGTCGTCCGATCTCTCCTCCAACCGGAAATGCTTGAAATTCCTTACGCATGACTGTAGGACGCCCACAAAACGGTCCAATATGCATTACAAGTACTAATTTATAATTTCGAAGGAACACAGTTTGTTGCTGGCCGAAGGTGAGTGGGAATGAGTGATAATATTTTTTTAGTTAATCAAAACAAAACAAAAAATCCAGCACAAGTTTTACTCTGTTCTCAGAGAAGTCGCTGTGAATTTTCAATGCATTTGGTCAACCATTAACTTGGAATGTCATTAAAAATGCCCGGCACGATAGATAACAAATGCAAATATGAAATGAAAGACAATTTACGAATATTTAATAAGATAAGTTTAGAAAAATTTTACTCAAAAGGAAACACAAACAAAAAACATGTACAAAATGACAGATAAATGTCATAAGGCGCCATGTGCATTACATTTTAAAGTGATTGGATTTAGACAAATTCCTTAAAGTTGTAAGTTCAAAATTGCGGTAATAAAAAAAATCGAAACCAATAAAAAAAACCAAACAACAAAGGTTGAATTTCATTAATATTTTCATAAAAACTAACGATTTTTAAAGTATTATTTTTGAATTCTTAAGAGTTAACAGATTTTATGTATTTTTTGTTTTTAAAGATTTTATAAATTTCACAATATTTATGGCATTAGCATCAACATTTGGGATATTTTCCGGAATCGATTGAATTACGTATTCGCTTTCTTGTCTCAGACTATTTCCTCTTCCAAATAAAGGCTGGTACTAACTTCATTCTTATGAGAAACCTAACCTAACCTAACCACGAGAAACCTGTAGCAACATCAATTTGTTTCATTTAGCAAAATCAACATTAGAAACATCAAATTGTTTCACAGCGAATTTGGTCAGCAACATATTAGGTGTTGCCAACTATAGTTGTCTCTGGTTTTACTTTTTTCTAGACTAAAAACTTACATATTTCTTTTTCGAAAATTGAACGAGAATTGGCAACAAGGATAATTTCATTGTCTTTTTTCTTGTTTTTGAAAAATTTAAAGAGATTTGACAACATGAAGCATTTATTCCTAGAATTTGATTGGTCGTTAAAATTGTTCTTAGAAACATTAATATGTTGCTAGACACATGTTGATATCTCTTGTTCGAACTTCTTAGAACTAGACAGGAGGAATTATTTCGGCCCTATTTCGCAGCCATATGCTGGTAAGGAATTTTGTAAAACTTCGCTCGAATATTGATCTTAACGTGGGTGATGGTGGCAGTTGATGACCGACTGCATTGTGGTACCACGAGCTAAAAAGACTAACCATTAGCCCAAGCGGAGACAGATTTTGTTTGTGTCAAGAAGCTCAAGATCTTGTCCACGTCTATCTGAAATAATTCTTCCAGATCCCTAAATAAAGGAGTTTGTGTTTGCTTAGACGGAACTTACGACAGAATTAGCTGTCAAAGGAATTCTCAAACTACTCTCACTTTTTAACATGTACTCGTATGATCAGTATACTCGGGCAAATAATTATGAATAGATTAACACTTAAGCAATGCTACCAAACTATCTAAATTTACTTTGAAAATCAGTCATCAATTCGCGCATCTTATAGACGACTTCTTGATTTTTATAGCGCACATAATCGTCCATCTGAACAAGCCATCCATCGAACTGTGGATAGATTTCATACCACATACTATCTAAATGATGCAATAAAACCAACACGTCGAAGGAATATGCGTACTAGGCATCTGCACAAGACGTCTTGAATGACCCATCAAGACATTTGTTTTTTGTCAAGACATGTACTGTAGCGAGGTTGCAACAACCAAGTACTTCTGTCGACAAAGCCTTCGTGTATGTGTGTTGAATGACCCATCAAGACATTTGTTTTTTGTCAAGACATGTACTGTAGCGAGGTTGCAACAACCAAGTACTTCTGTCGACAAAGCCTTCGTATATGTGTGTACAAAAACACAATACGATGTGATGTACTTTAGATGTAGCTGCATTCGAGTTTTTTGTGCTCTACAGCTTCACACACATACAGGAATAATTTTGCTTCAGAACACTGCAGTATTTGGTTGCCGAAACTTCGGTGCAGTCAATGTCTTGAAAGAATCAAATGTCTTGAATGACCGTTCAAGGTGTCTTGTGCAGATGGTACAGTGCATGTCTTGAAAAAAGCATATGTCTTGAATGACCATACAAGGCGTCTTGTGCAGATGGCTAGCGGCCACTGAATAGAATATCCCCGCTGTAAACGAAAGTGTGCAAGAAGATCCAAATTTATCGATTCGTCGTCGGTCGCAGAAATTGGCCTCTGTGCATTCACTGCGTGGAAAATCTTGGGCAAAGATCTTGGACTACACCATCATATGCGTCGTTATTTCGCCGATTGGCCTCTAGAGCAGTAGGAAACTGACCCGATGTTTTATCGCAACACTATGTTCAGCGATGTTCGCAACACTATGAACACTATGTTCAACGGGTTTGTTAATAATCAAAATTACCGCATATGGAGTGAGATCCGCAACAGATCCTACAGAATCCATTACATCCAGAACAATAACCCGTTTGGGGTGGTGTACACGCCGGTGGTATCAACGGACCATATTTCTTCAGAAATGAAGAAGGAGCTCGCGTTACGGTCAATGGAGATCGTTACCGCACCATGATTAAAATATTTTTTTTTGAAAATATGCATGACATTGATCCGGGCGAGATGTGGTTTCAACAGGATGGTGTTATGTGCCATGCGGCGACCGCAACCATCAATTTATTGAAATCAAAATTTGGCGATACGTTGATTACGAGAAATGGACGTGTCAATTGGCTTCCAAGGTCGTGCGATTTGACAAAACGAAAAAAAAAATTTAAACAAAATATCGAATTATTCTATTTTGTATGAGCATTTGAAGATATGAGAATGTGAAGATAAAATTGCGTAAAATTTTTACCAAACAATTTCTCAAAAACGGGAAATACTTAAAATACCATAAATTTCGCATCGATCGATTTGCCTATTATTTGTACTATTATCAAATTCTCATAAAAAAGTAACCAAATTTATTTTCAAACTTTCCTGCTTTTTAAATTGTTCCTCTTTATATAAAAATTATATTTTTCCCCATCGGTTTGATTTAAATCTTTCCGTTTGTTCTTTTCAACAAAATTATTAAATAGCAATTTGTCAAACACTTCGTTAATGCTGTTACATTGTTTCTTCTTGTGATTATTCAAGTCCCTCTCTAAAGCCGCCATAGTTTTTGTTTCCCTTTCTTTGTGTTCTTTTCAGTGAATTTAACAATTACAATTTTTTTCTGTTTGTTTCAAATATAAACTTCCGCCATTATTTTTAAGATTCTTCGGTATTCCCTATATTCTTAACCTCTCCCCAGTTATTACTCGCACTTTGGTGCCGTTCACTGTACCTAGATTTTCGCCTGCCATCATCATCTGTGATAATGATGAGATGAGATGACTCAATCTGGATTTTTAGTAATGTAACCTTTCGGTTGGCAGCCAAAACTGTTCACAGACGTTTCACAGACTAGTTCGTTGTCGTCTGCTGTTTCTTCTATTTTGTTTTTTCCCAATTTTTGTATTTTTTTTTCTTGGTTTGGTTTCAAGTTCAATGGCCATTGTTAAGATAATTATGCACTTAAACCAAAGTTGAGGAAACCAAAAACAAAATTAAGATAAAGATAAAGAAACACAAAACTGCATTTCCTTACCAACAACCGTCAGACAGAGGGACGGGTGAACCAGACGACCTCTTGTCACAGGGCCATTATTCATCACTCGTTTTTGTCTGCCGCCCTGAGAAAGGGACTAGTCAGGTCAATCACTGGAGTATGTGTGTCGTTCTTTGTTTTAAGTTAATTTGAATATCGTGGTAATTGATGAGGTTTTTATTTTCATTTTTTGTACAAGGAGTTGGTTACAGGGGGGCTAACACTAATGGATTCTGTAATGGCTTAAGAATGACAACCAAGCGAGGAACAGGAAGATTAATATGATTTACGGAGAAGCCCCTTAAGCAGATGGTTAAACACAGAACAGCTCAACTAAATACAAATACTAGCACTCCTTTTCTAGAGTCCCAGCAAAATCTTAAACATATTTCACAATCTGCCCAGCAAAAAAGAAATCGAAGCGTTTCGACAAGAATCGCTTTTTCAGCAACTCCAAAGATGCATAATATGCATATTAACCGCTTCCATAGAAGTATTTCTATAATACAATCAAATCCGAGCAATCGTTCAATGATTCTAATCAAATTTTCGCAGGTTAAAGTAAAATTAATTAACTCAATAAACATATATATAACCTTCAGCACCAACTGAAAAATTGTATCAACATATAAATATTTTCACTTCTTCATTTCCATCAATGAAAATGTGTATCAAAATTTATGCGTCTTTACTTCCTCATTCGCCAGAGTGAAAATATGGTGAGTCAGCATCAAAATCAAGTGATTATTTTCTACGACAACTGCATTTTAATTTCACCAATGATTATGCACTATTTCATTGCTTCTACCTTTGATAACTCGGTGATTTTGTGCTTCCTTCGATGCATTCTCCCAGCGGCGGAATTCGCAAGGCCTTCCACAAATAAGGCATGCGGAATGCTTCTTTTGTAATGCCTTCCTAACATAAGGCCTGCGGAATGCATGAATTTTTTCATCAGATATAACCAAGATGAAAATTTCTTCATTCCCCTTGCGGGAGTTTTTACTCGGTCTGTTTTCTAAACTTACAATTTTCTAAATTTTTTCAAGCTCAAGACCTTTGTAAATAATATAAAGCTTATTTATTAGCTTTATATTATTTTTAAAATAGTCGAGCACAAAAATGTTCCAATGATTCCAAGGCTGTCTGTATAGCAGACAGCAGACGTTTTTGGAATGTTTTCGGTGAATTCATCAAAAATATACATACTTATATATAGAAACTCTCATCATATTACTGAGAATTCCTTTACGCACATGTTTGAAGAATACCAAGCACTAACATTGGAACACTTTCATGCACAACTCTTTTTATCATGTCGAAAAATAATTTGTTTTCAAACAGGCATGATTTGTTTTTGTTTTGTCATTTCAAAACAACAAAACAGAGGGTTGCCATCAACAATATTATTGTTTCAAGCTCGCGGTGCTCTTCGTCAACATTCATCATTTCCCTTGCGGGAGTTTTTTCTCGGTCTGTTTTCTAAACTTCCAATTTTCTAAATTTATTCAAGTTCAAGACCTTTTTAAATAATATAGAGCTTGAATAAATTTAGAAAATTGCAAGATGAGGATTTTTAAAATATTGAGAAATTTCTTTGCGAATTCTGTTTTAACCGTAATTTAATTGGAAAATTTCATACAAATTTTAAATTATATTTTTTATTTATTATTTTTCAGGATATTTTTAAAATTTTAGAGGAAATAAATAAAACATTTTAATTTTATTTTTGTTTAACAAAAATAAAGTTGAGTAAATGCATTCTACGGCTTTCCTCTTTGCATGCCTTCAAAAGGCCTTCTTTAGGCAATGGGCAAGGAAGGCCTTGCCTCCCAATCCCACGCAATGTTAAAAAGAAGGGAGGGGGTATTATGTAGGCAAAGCCTTACGTATTTTAAAGCAGGCTTATTTGGTCATGATTTCGGGCCTTCCAGGTATGACTTCCGCCGCTGGGCTATTGCTGGGTTATTATTAAATAAATTACTTTTAGAGGAAACCCCAGATAATGATCGAAAAACATAAGAAATGTTTATTATAATAAATGTAGTCAAAGCATTTTAAAATAATTTGCATTTTTAGCACCAAAATATTAGGCTTTGTAAAATCTCCCTTTTTTAAGAAGAACCTAGGTAGAACCTCAATTTTTGAAATATTTTGCTTCAATGTTGTGTTAATTTATAACATTTATAAAATATTAGTTCCATTTGCGCTTTTACCTCAAAATATTAAAAGATTTTAGTCTTCCTACCAGCTAACAGATCAGTATTTTCTATTTCGATGAAGTTTTGTAAAATTTCCTTTTGGTAAATTAAGGGAAAATTATGTTTTTATTGATTGTTTCTATAAAGTTTTGGCTTAATTTAAGTTTTGGCTCGATAAAATCAAGTATTGAAAAATTTCCCTTTATTGACTTTTGTGAAAAATTTAAATAAAATTTCCTTTATTCCCTTTTTTGTGAAATTGTAACTAAGTTTGAGAATTTAGCACAAAAAATTAAGTTTCGTAAAATTTCCCTTTTTGGGACATTTTTGGGAAATTTCAATTTTATTGATTTTTGATGAAATAGTACCATAGATAAATAAAAAAACATAGATGGTGAAAGATAAGTGGTGGATTTGAAACTAAAGGAAAATTTTCTAGATAGCGCCGGAGTGGTGGATATGGGCAAATTTCCCTGGAAACAAAAACTATTGAAACAACTATATAACCATGCCTTTTGTATTGTGAACAAATATCAAAAGCGATATGCTTTTCTATTATTTATATTCTATTTTCAAATTTAAGCAACAGAATCGAAATAAAAATGATATTTGAGTGCTTTTTCGTCGCATCCGAGTCACAAATGGTCGCACGGAAACATTTTCACTGTTAAGCAAATGAATCATCTATACTTTTTATTTACCTATGATAGTACCTAAATTTGAGCTATTAGCACAACAAAAATCATGTTTAGAAAAACTTTCCTTTTTGAGATACATATTTGTGGGAAATTTTGATTAATTAATTTTTTTTTATGAAATTTTAACTAAACTTGAGGGTTTAACACCAACAAATATGTTTTGCAAGTATTGGATATAGTGGGATATTCCATTTGTCGATCATTTTTAAGTTTCTGTCTTCTAATCAACACATTTCACTCAAATGAACACGATTTATCAAAAAATTTCAAAGTTTTGATAAATTCCCCTTTTTGGGAAATTTTTTAAACATGATATTTTTTAACAATTCCCGGGATTTTATATGTAGAGGACTAAAAAATTTCTATAAAAACTAAAATATTTTACAAAACTAACAAATTTCCCTTGTGGGATATTATTGTTTTTGAAATTTTTTGACATTTCAGGCTTTTAGTCAGTCTATTTCACTTAAATAAAGGCAATTTCACAAAAATTTAAAGGTTTTGCAAAATTTCCCTTTAAGGGAAATTTTTGGGAAATTTTTAAATATGACCGATTTTCAATATTTTTTGCCCTCTAGCAATAATAGGCATCACCAATTGATAGATTTAAAAAATAAAGCGATTTTTAATATTTCCTCTTGCAAAATTTGTGATTTTCCGCAATTTTTCCACTAATTCTGGGAGGTTACAATCTAGAATTCTCAGAAGATGGCATGAGAATACATTTTTCATTAAATTTATTATTTTCTTTCCTTCCTTTCTTTCTCCCGAGAAATATAAATTAAACACCGATCTTTTGTCGAATGACAATACAAACAAATTTAGAGCACAAATAAGGAAATGTTTTACAAGAAAAATCTCAGAACCCAAACTCACTTTACAACATTACAACCCAAAACAATCTCAAATTCATCTATTAAGTTCCTAAAACTATTTGTACTTCTTGTTCAAAAAAAATATGTACGTATTTCGAAATCTTTTCATACCGCTTACTTGTACCGCTCCAGACTTCAAATTAAACAATCAATATTTGAACAAATGGAAAGAACAAAAAGAAATCAAGAAACGGATGTTCAAATCGTTATGTTTCCTTAGCCCAGTGAGTGAGTATACGAGTAGTACGTGTGAAACAACACTCCCTCCACTGCTCGCAGTTGCAAATGTTTGCTGAACATTTTTGCTGGTTAGTTTTTGCTGAATTGTAGTTGTTGGAATTTGTGATTATTTGCTTTCGTTATCAGGGTATCTTTTTTCTATTCTCTATCTTTCATTGTCCCCTTCCTGCTTTTAGGCAGAAAGAGATGATGACAAAGAAAATATTGAATTACCTGAACAGGTTGAATGGTTGGTTTAGCTGGCGGATTGAATGTCGGTCGGTCGTTTGGCATTGCGTTGTTAGAGCAGTTTTTTCTTCCATCCATTCTGCGTTGGCGTGTAATTAAATATTTATTTTTAATGTTTTCAAAAATGAAACAGAAAATAACGGAAAACTCAAAAACATACACGCACACATTAAATGAAATGGAAAATGCCTGTTAATCAACAATAAAAATCGAGGAAGTTTTCCCTTGATGCATTGCATGCAAGAAGAAAGTTTTTTGTTGTTGGTGAGCAGAAAATAAAATCTTGTTTACAGGAGATATAAAATAAGTGAAAACCCATAAAAGATTTCATAAATTGAAAACTAAAATTTTGATTGAGGTTTGTTAAGATTTAAAATGAGATTGTAGAGATGTTGCAGTTTAAAAATAATGTTTTGCTTAAAGTTTTCTGCGTTAAAACAATTAAAATGTTAGAAGTGGATGCCTTAAGCTGATTCGAACGCCTGATTTGAAACAAATCCGTATAGCAAAATTTCAGTATTCCACTTTTTTAGCTGTAGAAGCTTAGAAGCCCCAAGAATTCCTAAAATTTTCAAAAAATGTCCTTTCGCAAATTTCTTGTTATCGACTTTTCAACAAAATAGTTATTAATAGAATTATAATATAATAATTATAAATATATTTATTAATAATATATTTAATATGTAAAATATTTGTTTTTAGTAAAATCTGCATGATATTACAAAATTTTTACAAAATCATTGGAATAAAAGCTTTAATTGTTAAGTCTTTTAATTAACCTAAAAGGCAATGAATGATTTCCTTCAGTTTTAGCAAATATCCCTTAAGGGATATTTTTCATTTTGACTTCAGGACAATTTTAAAGCTTCCAGAATGCTTTAAAACAAAGAACTAATGATTGAAAACCATTTTTAGAAAATTTCCCTTTTGGGATACTTTTAGGGAAATTTTTATTTTCGCAAAATATAAAGGCCCGTAGTAGTTTTTAGTAAAATCTGTATGATATCACAATTTTAATCCAAAATTTTTACTAAAGCATTGGATTTAAATGCTTTTATTGTTAAGTCTTTTAACGAACCTTACATTTTTGGCAAATATCCCAGAAGGGATACTTTTTCTTTTGACTTCATGACAACTGTAAAGCTTCCACAATGTCCTAAAACAAAGAACTATTAATTTTAATCCATTTTCGGAAAATTCCCCTTTAGCATATTTTTAGGGTAATTTTTATTTTCGCTAAATATGAAGGCCCGTATCAATTTTTTAGTAAAATTTGTATGTAAACATAAGTTTAATACAAAATCTTTACTAAATTATTGGATTTAAAAGTTTTAATTCTTAGGTCATTTGATGTGCATAAAATCCAATGATTTCCTTCACTTTTTACAAATATCCCATAAGGGATATTTTTGCTTTTGACTTCACGACTATTGTAAAGCTTCCAGAATGTTAGGAAACAAAGAAATAATGATTTTAAGCCATTTTTAGAAAATTTCCCTTTTGGGATATTTTTGGGGAAATTTTTATTTTCGCTAAATATGAATGCCCGGAACTAGTATACTAACAAAATGTGTGTGGTATCATAAAATAAATGCTATTTAGTTAATAAATCACTCGATTTTCGAACAAAAATTTATAAATAAAAAAAATATATATAAAAATTATTTTAAAAAATTTTAACATTTTGATAACTTTTTTTTAATATTTTTCCTTCCAATTTCTAAGCTGCTGGAAATTTAAGGCAGTAAGGAAACAAATTAAAATTGTTTTAAAAAAATTCCTTTCGGAACCGGTGTAAAACTGTAGGTCCCCGTCAATGAGTGTAAAACTAGAAACCGCACAGCACACTCGTTGTGAGAAGCTCTTCGTAATCTGATCATGCGGTTTCGATTAAATAATAAAATTCCAAATATTAAAAATATGAAGTTACATTTCCCATAATTTAAATTTTTGCTTTAAAAATATGATTCATATTTTTATAGCGTAAGGTTGGTGTGTAAATCGTCGTCATTTTGACGAAGTATGGCCTTCCAGGATTAAGAAATTCTTTAGATTCTTTTTGAGTTTGCAACATTGTGGCTTTTAAATACTCTGCTACATTTTTCCATCGATGAAGTTCTCTAAATACATGTCAAATATTTATGACCGTCTAGAGAATGTTTCTTGTGCGGAATTTATAGAACTTAAGCCGTTTACTACTGCACCACCATGTTCCTTCGTTTTCGCCGTTTTTCGTGATTACGTCTCTACCTTTCTCTGGTTGTTGTGTTTTTTGTTGTTGTTTTGGTTTCTCTCCCAGCCTTTGCAATCACCTTTGTTCCGCTGAGCTGAATTTCAGGTAGAGACGGGCGCGAACCACGATCATTTCGTAAATCTGCTTGTAATACAATCTGCTCATAATTTTGTTGTCATGTCATAAACATTAGTGTCTTCTCGGTCTTTACGTTTTCATGTGTATCTATACATTTAAATGCATATGCATGTAGATGAGTTGTTGTTATTGTTTATTGGGTATAACATATCATAAAGGTGTTAATGTCAAGGCATATTTATGGCCTCACCTTAATTTGCCTGTAGACTTGAAATCTGGGACCACCTCGAAAAACACGATGCTAAAAACAGATGCAAACAAAAATTCTTGCAGACTAAAAAAAAATGTTGAATTCTAATATGATAATTTAAGAAATAACAAACTTTTCGCTGAGTGCAAATGCAAAGATTGAAATTTTATTTGGAATAACTAACGCAGAATTGATTTTCGGCAATTGATAATTAATTAAATTTAAATTTGCGTCTTTAACATTAACGTCTTTTTTATTATGACAACTTAAGAAATTACAAATTGTTTTCTGTGAGTGTAACTGCAGGGATGAGAATGTAAGTACAATTCACACTGTTGCGTGAATTAACAGAAATTGATTTTTTTTACATGACAACTTAGGAAATGTCAATATTATTTGTTCCTTACTGTAAATGGGCTCAAAAGGCGACCCTAGAATATGTACCAACCATCGTGGGATACGCTTTTTATCTATCGCATACAAGGTCCGCTCGAACGTAATGTGTGAAATTCTAAAGGCGTTTGTTGCATTCCTGATTGGACTTTGTCAGTGCGACTTTATGTCTGGAAAATCAACTATTGAATAGATATTCACATTACGACAAATAATGGAGAAAACCCACGAAAAACAAATCGTCATGTACCCCTCTCTGTGTAGATTCTAAGGTTGCCTTCGAGAATTCAATTCAATTCAATTCAGTTTATTTCATTTCATTTCAATTCAATTCAATTCAATCGAATTCAATTCAGTTCAATTCAATTCGATTCAATTCAATTCAATTCAATTCAATTCGATTCAATTCAATTCAATTCAATTCGATTCAGTTCAATTCAATTCAATTCAATTCATTTCATTTCATTTCATTTCATTTCAATTCATTTCAATTCATTTCAATTCATTTCAATTCATTTCAATTCATTTCAATTCATTTCAATTCATTTCAATTCATTTCAATTCATTTCAATTCATTTCAATTCATTCCAATTCATTTCAATTCATTTCAATTCATTTCAATTCATTTCAATTCATTTCAATTCATTTCAATTCATTTCAATTCATTTCAATTCATTTCAATTCATTTCAATTCATTTCAATTCATTTCAATTCATTTCAATTCATTTCAATTCATTTCATTTCATTTAAATTCAATTCAATTCAATTCAATTCAATTCAATTCAATTCATTTCATTTCATTTCATTTCATTTCAATTCAATTCAGTTCGCTTCAATTCAATTCACTTCAATTCAATTCACTTCAATTCAATTAAATTCAATTCAACTCAATTCCATTTAATTCAATTCAATTCAACTCAATTCCATTCAATTCAATACTAATCAATTCAATTCAAAAATAGGACGACCAAGACTTGTCTGGAACGACCAGGTGGACAATTTCCAACTGTTACCAACTGGAGGAGAAAAGCTAAACATTGAGCCAGTTGCACGCTGAAAACAAACGGGCCCAGCTACATACTGCTGAAACCATGTATATGTTTGCAAGAATTGTTTTCATGAGTTGAAGATCTGTTGTTTTTTTGAAACTAAGCCAGAGTTGGATTACAAAGAAATGTATTATAACCTATTAAACATTGTGCCACCAACATCTAATATTGAATACCAAACACATTATATTTGCATCCAAACAACAAAATTGGGTTGTTTGAGGGCGCCTAGGAAAGTAAATTCACATTTTGTCAATTAAATGCAAGTAAGTTTGAATGTGAGTGAAAACTGGATAGCGCACAGCTCAGTGATTGTGAGAAGTTCTCCCCAGTCCCTTCATGGGATGTAATGGGAAACCATTTATTTTATTTATTTATAAGTTTGAATGTATTGCTATTGTCTCCAGTAAACTGTCTCGTGTAAAGGCCAAGTTAGGTTTTTATACTAAATGCAGAGATGGGAATATGATGTACATACATTTTAATTTTTTATTGCTTGCTGGCATTTTTTCATATATTTAATAATCTCTTAATATCCTGTATAAAATCAGAAATACAAAATAATTTCCAAACATCCGAGTTATTGGGAAGTTCATTTATTTGTAGCAGAAATTTGTTATTAACATAATTGGCAATGCTTGTTGACCTTTACAAGAATGAAATAAACTTTCCACAGCAACGATTCCTTGTGCATCATGCTCTTCCAAAGATTGCAGTTCCCTACTACCATGTATTCAACAGAAATGCAAGCATTTCCTAGTAAAAAGGCAAAGCATTGCAACGCAAATAGCCTGTGTCTCTCCTGACACTCATCCCTTCCGCCTGTCTATGACTGTATTCATACTCGTAGTACAATCATCATGGTGATGTGATGGCCTTCCCTCCTTATGCTCTACGCTACTATTTTAGTCTATGAGTACCATCCTATATGCTGTCGTTGATGGAGATGTTTTCATTACGAGTTCCTACTGCAGTTGAAAGAAAAGTAGAAGTGCATTTGTTTGAGTACTGGAGAAGCTACGTACATATGTACTAGCAAACACAAAGCCTCTGGGGTCTAACCTTAGTTAATACATTCACAGTAGGTACTATACTACTGAATATGACGACATACGACCACTTGCCACATAGTCAAGGGTTTTAAACTATGGTTGAATGAACAACGAAACCTGTAGTAGATAGAGTATAGTATTTCTAACCAACTTTACTTATGGTTAGAGTATAACGAGGGAAGTGTGGAAACAAAGGGAATTTGGAAAACAAATTGCAGAAATTTTATGAGAATGTTGTTGCCATTTCCACTCAAACATCTACGAATCTGATTTGGTTAATAGTTCGTCATTGGTTGCTCGTCAAAATTATCAAGAATTATGCGAAAATAAAAAAACATCCCAAAAAGGGAAATTTTTTAAAGTTGAACAAATTTGAAAGATTTGAAAGTTAAAATATTAAGGGTACAAAAAATTACAACTAAAACAATATTTTCCTATCTCGTCCACAAAATTGATTCTTATTCTGCCTAATAAAATAATACTAAAAAAAATACGTTCATGGGATATTTTTATTTTTGATAAATTGTTGAGGACTTCCTGTTGATTAAGGATATTATAGAATATCCCATATGAAATCTATTCACCTGAAATCTATTAGTAGAATTTAAAAATGTCAAAATATAATTTATAAATGTCATACTCCCATGAAATGGTTGACGCATAAAATTTATCCATTTCTTAAAATGATCTTGTGATTTTCCATTAAATAATCTGCGAAATATATTTTTCTGGTAGTAAATTGTAATATCTTAAGTTGTGTTTACTTAGTTTAAGCATTTTAAAAAATTTCCCTTTGGGGATATTTTTTGGGAAATTTTTACTTTGCGGAAAATGTTGATAATTTTGGCTAACAAACAATAATGTGCTATATAGGAAGGCGGATTTAAGCATTTTATGCAATATTTCAAGTAAAATTTCGTACAAAAATGTATAAACAAATTTCAAAGTTCCAAGAAATGAGTGCCACAAACAAAATTTATATATTCAAAGTTCCAAAGAAATGAGTGACGCCAAAAATTTTGAATTTCTCTAAATTTTCTTGTCAAAATCTTACATTTTGCTACATTTTATTTGTAACATTTTTCTTAACTCAAACATAATCAAATTTTAGGTTTTTACAAAATTTCCATTTTGGGAAATTTTTGTTTTCTCTAAATTTTTAAAAATTTTGATTAAAACACAAAAATTTACTACACAGCGAGGCAGATTTTAAGCTTTTTATAAAATGTCCACGTGATTAACACAGATTTTAAGATTTTCATTAAAGTTCCCGCGTGAAATTCCTTATATGAAGAATTTATTAATGTCAAAATTCCAAGAGTTGAATGAAGTGCAACCTTTATCAATTTCTTAAAATTTTCTTGTGATTTTTCAAACCAATTTTAGTTTGAAAACAGGCATTGGAGTCAACAGAGAACCATTTAGCTAGTTCGCTAAATATGTATGATCCCACAATAGACATCCTCCTGCCGGCTAGTGCTGGAGGCGTGCAAAGAAGATGTTCAGTGGATTCTGCCGCTCTCTTGTTACAGCTCCTACAGAAGTCATTAGCCCTGACCATTAAGTCTCGCCTCATGTCTACCAATCAGATAGTGTCCCGTCAAAATTGAAAACAATAATTGATACCTTGGGCTTGGCTAAAGACAAAAGGTTCATGGTTCTGCTGCTATCCACTATAAGCCAGATTTGTCATGACTGTACACTATCTGTGCCCCTGCTTACAAATTCCTAGATACCTTCCAACAAGTTCCAGTTCTTGTGGGACCTGTAAGGTAGTCCCTAGTCAGGCTAGAGCATCCGCTCTACAGTTCCCCGGGATTTTCCTCTGGCCTGGCACCGGTATGAGGTGAGTAACGTACTGTTGGGCCATATCGTTGAGATATCTGCGGCAGGCAGTCCTGGGCAGATGTTGAGTTCAGGAATAGTTATCCCAAGAATTTTATTACCGACTAGCTGCACGAGAAGACATAAACCCCCACGACTGCTGGACTTGTATCATTGAGATAGCCGGTCACTTCCCAATTCGGGGTAGCAGGGATATCTTACGGGCGGCGCTAATAGCCATATCTAACAAGTTCTTGGTGGAGCAGTGGTCACCTTTGTTTAAGGACTTCACGTCGAGAACCACATTAAATCATGGGGACTCTGATAGACGGTAGGGGATTTTTGGATATGCACAGTTCCCGTTATATATATCAAGAATTAATTATCAGCCAGTGTACGTGAAACAAGAAGGAGATACAGGGTATACCCCGTATCCTACCATATCATTAATTTTCGACCCATCCGTGTGGAAATACACATATCCGTCTGTGGAGGAACTGCGCAGTTCCAGAAATTGCCGTCCAGTATGAGAATGTTGAATTTCGGAACAAATAATGGTGCCGCATTCGCGAAGTCGACAAATTCAGGAATGATGCTCTCATCTCATCTCAATCTTCCAGCAATGTTCCATGGTCGATTCCGACCACACCCCATTGTGAGATTTGACTTAATCTGATGGCAGAAGTATAAGTAATCTGTTTGCCTATAAGGTCTATCGGTAACAAGTATAACATTACATATAGTGCATCAGTGGGAGTGGTGCGCAGAGCAGCAATTCTCTGAACCCTAGTCCGTAGCGCACAATAGGTGGGTTCCCCAACTACCTGCATCCACACGATAACAGCGAAGGGCAATATCGGTCTCACTACCGCTGTATAGATGCAGTGAACATTCCTCGGAGAAACTCTTCTTTTATGACCTATAGCCCTCTTGTAAGTGTATAGGGCTATCGTCGCTGTTTCGCCCTTTCCACTATGTTGGGTCTGAAACTAAGCCTGCTGTCCAAAATATCACCCAGGTATTTTGGCACACCCTGCAAACTTACTTTCAGAATCATTCAAAGTGTTTAGTTCCATGGTAGGTATTTTATATCTTCGGATAAAATGGTTCAGCTCGGTCTTGGCCAAGATTACACCTAGTCCATTTTCACACGCCCGTCTGCCTAAAGTCCGTAAGCTACCTTGGAAAATGTCCCTAAGGGTACTGGGATACTTGACCCTTACAGCTCTTGCCACATCGTCCGCATAAGCAACAATTTTCCGAACCGCATTTTCGAGAGTGACCAGTATTCCATTCAGCGCAAGATTACATAGAAGTGGAGGCAGGACTTATCCTTGAAGTGGTAACATGCTTTATAGAAGATGAGATGCCTGATTCGGGTATGACACGACTCCAGTTGAGAATTTCGGATACAAGCCATGTCCACCGTAAGGACCAACATTGACGATTCCATCGCAATAGGCGTGATATGATTGAACGCATTCTCTACGTCAAGAAAAGCGAATAATGCATTATCCTTAGCTGCCAACGATTTCCCACTACACGCTGAAAAATCTGTCTTCTTTTGTTGTCTGGATGCAAATATAGCGTGTTTGTAGCTTGTCGCAAATATAGTATACTTGTGTCCAAACGCATTGTGTTTACCATTCAATATAATATGTTTCGTCGTTTCCTCGTCCTCTTTCATGCAGCATCTACAGAGAGTAGAGTTTCAATGTCCCAATCTTAGGGCGTGTTTTCCTAGAAGACAATGTCCCGTAAGTGTTCCTATCATTGTGGATAACCTGCCTCTCGACAAGTTAAGTAGTTGCCTAGACCTCTTCCTGTCCACCTGTGGCCAGAGGACCCTGGCTTGTTTGCAAGTTGAAGTAAGTCTCCACTTGTCCTTGAACATATTATCGGCCCACTGCCTGATCTGCAAACGGCAGGTAGAGATTGACATACTACCACCTTCTTTTGCCGGAAGAACCTGTGCCGTAGTGCCCTGTCTAGCTAACGCATACGCTACGCAATTGCCTGGAATGTCGCTGTGTCCCGGTACCCAGATGAGCCTGATGTCAAAATACTCTGCATCACCCTAAGTTGATGAATGGCATTTTTTCACCTCAGGGACGTAGCAAACATGGCTTCCAGGGATTTTATAGCAGCCTGGCTGTCTGTGTTGATACATATTCTCCGGAGGGTTGTGACACTACTTTTCAGTAGTTCAGCAACCTCCAGTATGGCGGAAATTTCCGTCTGAAATACACTACAGTGATCAGGCAGATTGAAGGAGATATTTACATTTAGGTCTGGTGATTGGACCCCATAGCGTACTTGCTTGTCCAACTTTGATCCATCCGTAAAAAATATGATACTACTGGTATTCCCTTCCAGTAACTTTTCCCCGGTATTCCTGTTCGGAATAGAAGTCCTTAGATTTGTCGATGGTAGAAGGTTGAGGATACAGTAGTCCATTTTTACGGGAATAGAGTTGATCCGGTGTAGTAATTCAGCATGTCTGGAATGCCCCGAAATTAAAACGCCACAATCTCTGATTCTCACCCGGGATGTAGCGGCTGCCGATTCGGCCATGATATCAGGAGTACAGATGTTCAGGATAGCACTAAGTGCAGTACCTGACGTCGTGCCCTTTGCCCCACTAACGCTAATCAGTGCTGATCTTTGAATTTTCATCAAGGAATTCAGAATATTTTTCTTTTGGAGGGACCTCCACCAAACTACGACGCCATAGAGAAGTATTGGTCTGACTATTGCCGTATAAATCCACATGGTGATCTTAGGAGACCGTCCCCAGCGCTTTCCTATCGCCCCTTTACAACAGTAAAGAGCAACAGACG
Source organism: Phaonia tiefii (assembly GCA_963931995.1). NCBI lineage: Eukaryota > Metazoa > Arthropoda > Insecta > Diptera > Muscidae > Phaonia > Phaonia tiefii. The sequence continues at coordinate 9,693,890 of OZ008370.1, forward strand.
CCTTTTTCACCCTCTCCTCTACATTCGGTTTCCAAGACAGTTTTCTGTCGAGAATTATCGCCAGATCCTTGAACTTTTCCGTCAACTGTAATTGCATCCCATTAACTGACTGCAGTTCAAATGCGGGTATTATATATTTTCGAGAGAATACCTCCCATACCTCCTTACTCACGGAGAAAAATAAGCCAAGTGGTCCAATGTAGAAGGTATCCTTATACAAGAAACTTTTAGGCCTGAATATGAAGGAGAGCAAGAATATGACTGATTAGTCGAATGTATTTTCCGATCTTACAGAGAAGCTCGCCGACGTGGAATACCAATACAAAAATCACAACTATCTCAAAACAATCGTGTTTTTATTTTAAAATGAAAAAGTGCATTCTTACTGAGAGACACCCTTTATTATAAATAATGTACTGGAAATTCTTGCTTGGGAAGAAATGAGCTGATATAATACTGAGATGGGGAAATGCTGTTGCAATTGTAAACATTTATGTCCTTCTAATCAAACACTTTTCGGTGAAAGTGAAAATTAGAACACCTAGTACTATTATCAATAATTTAATAGAAATTCCATTCTGAGAAGAATTACGATGATTGAAGACATTCTTGCCTGCCGAGAACTGCGATGTTCGTAATCCTTTCACTAGTTTTGATTTTATGATTTGTTGTAGAAATTTCACAAACTTACCAATGCTTAAGTATGCGCATTTTGAGGGGCGTTTTGTAATCCAATTTCAGCTGCAGTTTATTTTAGAAATTTTTTTCAATTTCCTTTTTCTTGTAAATCACATTTATTTCTTGGAAATGTAACACATGTTGTTGTTGAGTAGAAAATGTTGTGTTATTTTTTTGAGATTTATTACTGGAATTTTCATAAAAATTTCCTTGAATTCGTAAGAAAACGAACTTGTGATTTTGGTTTGTATTTTTAAACATACACTTACAAAAATTTCACTGTAAATAAGGTGAAAGAGAACAAAATAATAACTATTTAGAAAATTTCTTAAAAATTTGTTGGTTGAAACATTTTTTTTATTTAATATTTTTTGTTTTATTCTTTTGTTTTGAGTTTTCTTGTGTGTTGTGCTTTAACGTTACGCATGCGCGATTTGCTAAGGAATGTTCAACATTTATGATGCCACAATTAATTTTATAGTTGGCAAAATATCGAAAGCTTTTTTTTGAAATCTCTTAGCAATTAAGATGAATGCATTTGGTGTTGAGCAAAAATATCATGATTTTTGCGATTTAATTTTCGTTATTTTTTCTTCAATCAACATTTCTTTTAATGTTTTATGGTCATTGTGGCCAATTTGAAGTAGTTGGTAAACAAAAAACTGCAAGAAATTTCAAAAATGTGGAAATTTTCAATAAAGCCATAAAAAGGTTTTTCCAAACAAGTTTCTGGCCATTTGCTAAGGCTTTTCATTACAATTTTTTTTGTTTTTCGTTGAGGTTTTGCAATGGATCAATGACTCTTGTAAATATAATACCAAAGACATTTTTCTTGTTGTTGTGGTGTGGTACGCGCCAGGGTGGTGGTCAACTCCATTTATTTTGCTTGATTTGGTTTTGGAGCTTAGAACTTAAACACTGTATGTTCGATTGCACTGCATTTTTTGAATTAACGGTTCGAAAATCAAATTTGAAAGTCTCATTACTTTTTGTGGTTTTCAATTTGTTTGTGATCTCCGGTTTACGTTTTCATTCATGTCAAATCGGGGTGTTAGCGTGTATCGAGTTTATTTTTGTTTTCCTTTTTGTTTTGGTTGCACGGCGGCGTGTTTTCTTTTATTCACTCACGTTTGTTGCACGGTCATTTACGTACTGATGTCGTTGGCATGGCAGCATTGCTTTACAAGTCCATAGCTAAAGTACGGCAGAGTACGAGTATTATGGCCTGGCCTGAGCTGAGCTAGTCTGGCTTGGCTGATGATTGCCTGCATGCCTGCCTGCCTGCCTGCCTGCCTGCCTAACAGACCCACGAAATCACTCGTACATCCATCCATACAATCCATTTAGCTGGCTGCCTTTGCGTCCGTCTGGCCGACTCTCCATATCATTGTTAAACTATCACAGATACAGCTACCTCGAACACACTAACTGTTGTTGTATTGCTGGAGTAGAGCAAGCGGAGAAGATATTTTCAACATGAACAGGTAGTTTACCATACCTGTTCGTTTGTTTCAGTGTATGTGTGTATGAAAGTGTTGAGAGTGAGAGAAGTTTTAGGGGCTCTCTTGTACCTCACTTCACATGTAGTCGATTTCAATTGTATCCCCTAGTATTAGTGTGAGGCTGTAGCCTAAGCCCAGCGCTAAGATAGTGGATGTTGGGTGTAAGTATTGGGCGATACAGTGCCTAACATGCACAAACACTTGTGTAAATCCACGTCGCTCTCGAGGTGGATTTACGTTATAGTCTTCTTTGATAATATCACTTACGTTTTGTTTGGTTTTCAAAGCCATCGAAACACTCAGAGAAAAATATCAGTTAAAAAATTTAAAATAGAATTTTAACAAATAAAAATTAAATAAAATCAATTCTTATCCCCTATGCTATGAATAGCCCAGCAACATTAATGCCAAAACTGTAGTCAACGTCATAGCAAACAGATTACTTCCATTCCGCAACTGGTTCCATGGAACACATACAAATATATCAGAAAATATTACCAACAGCTGATATGGAGTCAGCTGATATGCCAGAAAAAATGTGTTTCTCGTGCTGTTACTGCTCGTTTATTATTTTTTTTTTATTATAAGTGGCTTCAAAACTTTAATTAATCCAATGATTCAATACAAAGTCAATCCGCCTGAAAAATCAATGTGCCTGGGTTCGAAATCTGATCGGGGATTTCAAATGGTAATGGAGAAAACCACAATGACCCTTTTTGTTTGTATTCCACACTATTCCTTTAATTAGCTGTAGAATCTCTCTTGTACTCTAACTTTTTTTGATTTTCCAACTGTACTTTTTGGGTTAGAAATGCAACAAAATATACAAAAAACAAAATACCTGTGAGTGCTCAACGTTTAGCACCACCTGCAAAATGTTATGGTTTCGAGGTTGCTGCAGTTTTATTGTTTTATGAGGTAAACGTGCAAGATCGGGCAGCCAATTTTGGTTTAATTACTTAGAGTACTGAATAATTAAACGTGGGCAAGTATTATCTACTTCAATCAAACGCCACGTTTTTAGTTTTATTTTACCAAAGTTGAAAAAAAATTTAAATATGCTCTTTCTTCAAAAAGTAAAATGTTCGAGCGTTTGGTAGAATTTTTAATTAATTTTATTCTTCGATATTTCGCTACCCTTGGGGTAGCATCGTCAGCAAGATAAACAAAATTGTTAATTAGAAACAAAAAAAAAATTGATAAATAAAAGGTCGGATAAATCATCACTTGTGTCCCTTCTCTTTAAAAATAAATGGTTTCACACTACATCCCATGAAGGAATTAGGGAGAGCTTCTTACAACCAGTGAGCTTTCTAGTTTTTATACTCACTGATTGGGACGTACAACTTTACACCGGTTCCGAACGGTATTTTGAGAAGCTTGTTCATGGCTAAATACTCAAAAATGTTGCCCTCACTATGCGAGATGACCGCCGTCGAAAGGAATTTAAGGTGGTCAGAGCAGGGATCGAACCCAAGATAACTTGTAGAGTTTTGCAGATGAGGAAGGAACTTTTTCCCGGAACATAATCCCTGAAAGGAAATAGGGGAACCAATTGCTACAAACCCCGTTCAGTTGGTCCTAAGTTCCACTTATTCCTATGTTTTTTTATCTCTTTCTGTTTTTAGTGTTCATAGTTCCTTCAGCTTTACCGCATTTAATGCATTTATATAGATCTATCATGTAGACTTTTAGCGTATAAGTGTATTTTTCTCTTTTTCTGTTCATTGACATCTTTATTTAATTTTTTTTCTCTTTCAACCCATTTAGATCTCTACTCTCATTTCATTAATTCATTTTCCTTTCCTTATCCTGCCAAATAGTTCAGTCATATATTGGAACGAAGTTCCTTATCGCACGTTTTTTTTAACTACCCAGAAAAAATTAAAATGAAGTAGTTCTAGTAGATGATATTATTTTTGTAAATCTTCTGCAACACTATGTGCATATTTAATGCAATTTTGACGCTGATCAATAACAACTCCGAAAAATCTACATTTACATCACATCCATTATGAGTATTATGATGCAAATTTATTAAAGAGCTAAAGGGATAGTGGACAAGTACAACAAAGATGCCTAAATATATTACTTGTATTTAATTTGTATTTACTTTCTTTCAAATTGATTTTCATTTCCTTTCTTTTTCACCTGTTGACAGAAGCTTTTGGAGTACTAATAAAAGGACAATTAATAAAATAATTAGTTAAACCCTAAAGCTGTTGCTTAAAGTCAGAACTTTTTAATAGCATATCACTTGTTCCCAAGTTTCAAATGACAAGAAATTTACAAATTGTTGAAATAATAGTTTTGATTGCTCTTTTGCGGACGAAATATAGCATAGAAATTTTAGCATAAACTGCACTTCCAAACAGTCAAACAGGAAGTAGTGCTGCATTGGACAACGCAATATTAAAAGAAGTACTTCTGCACCTAAATTAGCACTACATCTTACCAAGGAGTTGTGGTGCCAATTCTACTTCTTGGTATACTCTTTTTTTGCTGGGTACTTTATTACAACCCATTATTATCAACTATATTGTGTACTTTTGGTTTGGTTTGGTTTAAAGGGAAGTTTTCTAGGTGGAGCCTGTGTATTACATATTGGAGTTTTGTACCCAATAAAAAATTACCTTAGAAAAGCCAAAGTGCAAGACTGGCAAATCCATGAAACACAACCCTCAGCATGGAATTATATTTGGCAGCACTTTAAAACTCGTACTTTTGGTTTGTGTCCAGACTAACATATTTCTTGTTTAATGGGAAATTTTCTAGGTGGAGCCTGTTTATTACATATTGTAGTTTGAACCGAATAAAAAGTAAAGTTAGAAAAGCCAAAATGAAATAAGTTTAAAAAAATAACAAAATAACAAAAATAAAAATAACAAGTAAAAGTGTGAAATTCGGCTGTGCCGAATCTTTGATATCCTCCACCTTAGTGTTAACCAGCAAAATATTAAATTTTAAAAAGGACCTTTTTTAAGAAAATGTACTTTTTTAAAAAAAATAAAAATAAGCTTAAAAATAAAAAAGCATTTTTTGAAGAACTGTTAAAAAAAAACCAATGGACCAATTTCGCTGATTTTCAATACCAAACTGCTCAGGAATACGTGGAACATTCTGGCCAAAAACCAAACCGCGTTATCGCCGATTGAAGTTGTGAGAATGTTTTCAACAGACGGACAGACGGACATGGCTATATCGACTCCGGTTGTTATAAGGATCAAGAATATATTTACTTTATGGGGTCGCAAAGCCTTATTTCTATATGTTACAATCAGAATGACAAACTGATATATACCCTCTATCACTTACAGTGGAGGGTATAAAAATACCTTTGCTTAAAAAAATAAATTTTCATACAAAAAGTAACTTTTCTTAAAAAAAGTAATTTTTCAAACAAGTACATTCTCTTAAAAAAGTACATTATCTTACAACAAATTGCCTTTTCTTAAGGAACTAAATTTTCTTTAAAGAATACCTTTCTTGTAAAACAAAATAACTTTTCTTGAGATGAGTACCTACTCTTAAAATTGTATCTGTTCTTTCGTAAAAAAAAGCTTTTCTTCAAAAAAAAATACCTTTTCTTACAAAATATACCTTTTCTTACAAAAATTCCTTTTCTTAAAAGTACCATTTCTTAAAAATAAAGTACCACCTTTTTTTTGTTTTCTTGAGATACGTAGCCTTCCTGAAAATAAGTAAATTTTCTTAAAAAATAACCTTATCCTATAAAGAGTACCGCTTCTTTAAAAGGTACCTGTTCTTAAAAAAGTATTTTTTGTAAAAAAAAACTATACTCTTAGGCTTTTTCTTAGCTTAGTGACGGCGACACTATCGAGTATTCAGCCATGAAAAAGCTTCTCAAAATACCGTTCGGAACCGGTGTAAAACTGTAGGACCCAATCAGTGAGTGTAAAACTAGAACCCGCACAGGTTACTGGTTTGTGAGAAGCTCTCCCTTATCCTTTCACGGGATGTAACGGGAAACCATTTTTTTTATTTTAATAAAAGAAGTACCTCTCATCAAAGAAAGGACCTTTTCGGGAAAATATAATACATATGTATTCTTTTTTAAAAAAAAATAAATTTAATAAATAAAAAATTTCATAACAAAAGTTTATCATTTTACAAGATCCATATAAATTACAGTATTTTTCAACAGGCACATCGGTGTGTTGGAACTAAGTAGTACATAATATATAGCGAAAGGAACTTCGTTCCAACCGGGTGTCTCCTGACACCTCATGTAATTTTTTTCTTATTCGCGCTTTTTTTAATTTTAAGTTTTTTTTTCGTTTCTGTTTCCCAAACTAGTATTGAAACTAATACGAACTGCGATCTAAAATATTGATTTGATCTCTTATCGTATCTGAATCAAAAGATCAAGATCCCTTAAAGGAACTAAAATGCCCAACTCTAATAATTTGTATTTGATCTCAAAAGAAGAAGAGCTGTATCTGAAACAATCATTAATTTCACCAAATGCTCCTACACAATTATTGATTTTTGTCAACATTCTTTTGTCAACGGTCAACTTTCTGCACCGCTTGAAAAATGTTTTGATTACAAGGTTGCTGCAGTTTCAATGCTTTAGGATATAAACGTGGAAGATCGGGCAGCTAATTGTGGTTTAATTAGTTAGACTATTGAATACTAAATCGTATGTAAGTAATATCTCCTAAAACACACAAGCACTTTTTCAGTTCTACTCCACCAAAGTTGAAAAAATAAATTTTTGTTTTAAAAAAAATTTGCGCCTTGTCGAGCAGACAGAAAATTTTTGCAGCTTTAAGCGGCTCCACAAGTCATAATTTTTAGCCGACACGAAAAATTACGGTAGAATTCTAAATTTGCCAAGTACATACCGGAACAAGTATTTTTAAATATAACTGTTCATACCCAACACCTCTGTGATCAAGGATATGTTATAAATTTCTAGCGAAGATTTACGCTAAATTAATTTTTTCTTTGCTTAAGGCCAAATTTTGTATTTAGGCAAATGACAGAATCAATAAACATTGGCAAGTTTTAGAAATTTCTAGAACAAATCATTAAAATAATTAATAAAAGGAATACGATCAATTCGTCACTTCCCAGGCAAAAATTTCCATTAAATTATTAATAATACCAGGTATTCTAAATTTCACTTTCACCTAAAAGTTTTTGTGCAGGCAGTTATAAATGTTTACAATTGCAACAGCACTTTCCCATCTCAGCATACGTTCAACTTATTTCGTCCCAGACAAGAATGCCCATTATATTATTGATTATATCAGGTGTTCTAAATTTCACTTTCACTGAGAACTATTTGTACAGGCATTTATAATTGTTGCAACGGAATTTATTTATATATTCTAAGCAACAACAGCTGTTCTTGTAAATGCAAAAAAGGTTCATGCTATTTTTGCAATCCCACCTGCCGAATTCAATATTTTGTGACTTCAAATACTATTTCAGTTTAAACGAAACTGAAATATTGAATACCATTGCTGTGTTGAGAATTTAATGCAAAATCATATTTCAAACAGATGTTCATAATTGAATGTTGACTTTAGACAAAAGATTTTAAGAAACAGCCGCTTTAAAATACTCCGCTTTATGTTTGCATGTTGTGCATATCCATATGCATATTTTATGCAAATATGCAAAATCAAGACACATTTTAAAATTCGTCAAATTGCTACGGAGAAAGGCATTTTTAAAGATAACTGGTCAACCCAAACGCCTCCTCGATGTTGCAGGAAATGTTATAAAGGGTGCCTAAGTTAGAGGTAATGATTTTTATCACACATCAAACTGAAAAACTTTCCTGATATTTTGGATCTGTATTATATGAATTTCTTCATCTTGAATATGCAAACTTTATGTTTGCATATTGTACATATCCATATGTACAATTTATGCAAATATGCAAAATAAAGACACATTTTAAAATTCGTCAAATTGCTACGGAGAAAGGCATTTTGAAAGAGAACTGGTCAACCCAAACGCCTCCTCGATGTTGCAGGAAATGTTATAAAGGGTGCCTAAGTTAGAGGTAATGATTTTTATCATACATCAAACTGACAAACTTTCCTGATATTTTGGATCTGTATTATATGAATTTCTTCATCTTTATGTTTGCATATTGTGCATATCCATATGCATATTTTATGTAAATATGCAAAATTAAGACACATTTTAAAATACGTCAAATTGGTACGGAGGAACAACTTTTGAAATATAACTGGTCAACCCAAACGCCTCCTCGATGTTGCTGGAAGTGTTATAAAGAGTGCCTAAGTTAGAGTTTAAAATTTGTATCACAGATCAAATTGACAATCTTTCCTGATATTTTTGATCTGTATTATATGACTTTCTTCATCTTGAAGTTTCATCTGTATTATATGAATTTTCATCAGCACCGTTTAAATTGTTGGGCTCTTGAAAAGCTTGAAGAAGATCCAATGTTTTTGATCAAAATTTTGTCCAGCGATGGCACTCATTTCTGGGTTCATGGTTACGTCATTTTGCGTTAAATTGCGGAATTTGGCCGGAATTACAACCCGAAGAGGTTGAAGAGCTGCCACTACATAACACAAACCAACGGGTTGGTGTGGTTTATGGGCTGATGGAATCAACGCTCCAAATTTCTTCAGAAATGAGAACGACTAGACATCAATTGAAATTTTGAAAACAACAATTTAAATTTAAAAAACATTAATTCAAATTCAAAAGATTTCAATTCAAATTTAAAAAACAGCAATAGAAATTTAAAACCCAACAATTGACATTAAAAAACATCAATTCGAATTTAAAAGGCATCAATTGAAAGGCATCAATTAAGAGACTTCGATTGAACTTTAAAAATTCGATTCAAATTTAAAACACAACAATTGAAATTAAAAATCATCGACTCGCATTTAAAAGGCATCAATTGAAACTTGAAACAAATCAATTGACGTGTAAAAGACATCAATTAGAGTTTAAATGCATCAATTGAAACTAAAAAGATATCAATTGTAATTGAAAAAACATCAACTAAAATCACATAAATATCACTTGAAGTTTCCCCGAAACCGATTGGATTTTAAAATATATCAATTGACTTCAAACACATCAACTGATTTACCAACAGTGCCAAAGACTGTTGAAAATGTCTTGAAAAAATGCAGCCGTGAAAAAAAAATACTCTGTCAACATTTTTAAAATCTCTGTGTCTAGTTGTGCTCTTCATGACACATCGTTTGAAACCCATATTGAACAACAAATAATCATTCTTTTTACCTAAATACACTAGGAATCGAATATTCAATGGCCGGTGGGGTCTATAATATCTCTCGTATACAAAAAGTTTGACGTTCTCTTAATCTGCTATTCAATACCCCTCTTTTGAGACTCCCTCCAAAAAAAATTTTTTCACTACACCCTACAGTACAATCACATATCTTTTATACACATATAACTTTTTAATTTTTTATAATTCTATTTTTCTATAAAAGAATAATTTCCAAGTTTTACTCGTCTCATCTCAAATTCTTTATTGAAATTTTCTTTTCGCATTATTACATTTCGCTTGCCAAATAAACTGTCTCAACTGTCAACAAGTTTGCTCACCCTTTTTCATGATATTTTTTTTATTTTCGTTTTCAGAACACTCATAATAGCCAGCAATTAGGAATGCCAAACTTTTTTTTTTTTAACCAACAGTGAATGCTCTAATGTAACCTCTCACATGACTTTCAAATTTGAATTCCACGCTCCCTGGTGCTACACGAAACCCTCACCAAACAAACCAAATAATCAAATTGATAAGAGGCAGGGTAATAGCAACGGGGACGGAGATGGGCTGGGAAAATAGCATCATTTGTTATGAAAAATAATTATTTTTAACAATCTCAAAGAAAAGTTCTATAAAAAATATGAAAAAAAACCAAGAATAACAGAGATAACAAGACAAAAAGAACAGCCAAAGAAAAATGTTAGTAACCATCAGCAATATTGCACAATGGGTTCTAAACTACTAGAGGGATTTCAAGACAGTTTAGTTTGTATATATTACTGGAAAAAACAAGCAGGGTAACGAAACAAAAATCAAAAAATCTGTATTTCAAAGGCCTTAAGGCCTTGGAAAAGTCATGGTTGCAGTATAGTAAAATATAAAGTATCACATGTTTGCAGTCGAAATATTTCCATATTCACAAAAAAACATGGTAAGGAATTCTAGGATACTAATCTTAAGCTGTCGATTTCGGCAGAAAATTTTAAAGAAATGTTGGCAAGGCAAGAATTGTTGTAAAACTTACACGTAAAGACAAAAGTTTCGAGCCGATTTAGCGAAAAATATTTCGTTTGCACCAAAAATATTTCGTTTGCAACTAATCTCATGGGTGACAGCGAAACATAATGCTTTTACCGCAAACAAAGAAGGAATTCTTATTAATGTGGTGAGTATTTCGAAATCTATAGTCTTGATGAAATTGCCAACACGCATACCAAGAACGTGTCATATTTTACTATTGCAAATTTAGTTTTGTAATTTTCGTTTGAAATTTTCGTTTGTAATTTCCGTTTTCGTTTGCCGCAAATAAAGAACCCCGTTTGTTATAAACGAAAAATACTATACACTCACGCACACACTGTAAGATGTTTTCTGTCATGAAATAATTCTCTCTTCTTCGAGAGAAAACAAATCTACCCAGCGGCGGAAGTCGCAAGGACTTCCACAAATAAGGCATGCGGAATGGTTCTTTTGTAATTAAATTTTTGCAGTAATTTATTTTAGTTGGAAAATTTCATAGAAATTTTAAAATTATACGAGTATGTTTTATTTAATATTTGCCAAAGTATTTTTACAACTTTCTAAGATAGATGCATACATACTTATAAATAAATATGTAGAAGTAGAAAATGATTTTGTGACAAAATAAATTATTTTAAGTCTATTTTTGTTTAACAAAAATAAATTAAAGTAAATGCCTTCTAAGGCCTTCCTCTTTGCATGCCTTCTAAGGCCTTCTTTAGGCAATGGGCAAAGAAGGCCTTGCCTCCCAATCTCACGCAATGTTAAAAAGAAAGGAGGGGGCAATGTGTAGGGAAGGCCTTCCGTATTTTAAAGAAGGCCTATATGGTCATGATTTCAGGCCTTCCAGGTCATGACTTCCGCCGCTGGGTATACAAACAACACACATACTTATACACTACACTGTCTCTTGAATTGAATCACACTTCTTGCAACGAATACAAACAAGCAAATACTAATTTTAAGGTATAGTTTGTCTGCGCGCAATGTAACGGGTGGTCCAACTACAGGTACCTTTTTAAATCATATGTTATTTTATCACTGGTAGAATTTTTCTGTTCGAAATATTGACCACCAGTCAGTATCTTACAATGGCCGTCGGTAGTGCAATGGTTAGTGTGCGCGCCTCTTGCACATGAGATCCTGGGTTCGATCCCTGCTCCGACCATATTAAATTTATTTCGACCTCGACACTATCGAGTATTTAGCCATGAAAAAGCTTCGAAAAATACCGTTTGGAAACGGTGTGAAACTGTAGCTCCCAAACAGTGAGTATAAAACTAGAAAGCCCACAGCTCACTGGTTGTGGCAAGCTCTCCCCAATTCCTTCACGGGGTGTAATGGGAAATAATTTATTTAATCAGTATCATACCTCCGCGAACCAAAATAAGCCGCTTTACGCTGGAACAACGTTGGGAAATACTGCAAACTTATTTCCAAAGTGTGTGCTGTGTTGCCCAAACTGTGCGTTTGTTGAAAAGTTGCGCAACTTTGTACAAAAACTACGCAAGTTTGTTCAAAAAGTACGCAAGTTTGTGAATAAAGTTCGTGAGCCTGTCTTGCTAGTGGAAAATAGTCATGGTCCCCATGGTCGTACGGTGCGTACCGACGACTGTGGCTGCTGTGACTGGTCATCGATCTCAACTCGGCATTTCACGCACCAACATGATGAGAATTTTGAACAAAGATGTCGGTTTATTCGCTGAAAAGGTCCAATTGACTCAGCAATAAACCACCTACTTTGTTACGGCTTGTCAATTTGGGCGCCACAGAAGTTCCAATTGGACAAAGAAAACATCGCATTTTTATCTCGACGGCTACGTCAACAAACAAAATTGCAGAATCTGGGGATCGGAAACCCCGTATTTCATTATCGAGAAGCCAATATAACCGCAGACAGTGACAGTTCCATGTGGATGTCTGAGAGGTGACATCATTGGTCCATTTGTTTTTCGAAAATGCTGCTGGAAACTCCATTTCAGTCAATGGCGTGACATGATTACAGATTTTCTTCGAGCTGAAATAGAAGATATGTAATAGGATAATCTTTGGTTTCACCAGGATGGCGCAACTTGTCACACAGCCCATCAAATAATCGATCTTTTGCGCCCTAAGTTTGGTAATCGCATTACCAGCTATGACGGCGATGTCAATTGGTGACGTCAGAGCTGCGATTTTACAGCTTTAGACATTTTCTTGTAAGATTCCATTAAAGCAAGAAACGATCCACACCCTTTATGCTAAATATCGTGTGAGCCATTTGTGAGATAGAACCGGAAACCGTCAGCAAAGTCTTAGAAAATTTTATTGCCAGGATGACCTACTACGAAGCCAGTCACGGCAGCCATATGATTGCACTCATGTTCCATAAATAATGGGAATATTTTTTATATGTAATAAACCCATAATATACCAAAAGCCATAATATGCCGTCGGTGGTAAATGGCTAGTGTTCGCGGCTCTTGTACATGAGATCCTGGGTTTGATCCTGCTCTGACCGCCTTGAATTTCTTTCGGCGGCGGTCACCTCGCATAGTGACAGCGACACTATCGATGCTTAGTCATGAAAAAGCTTCTCAAAATACAGTTCAGAACCGGTGTAAAACTTTAGGTCCCAATCAGTGAAGAAAAATTAGAAAGCGCACAGCTCACTGGTTGTGAGAAGCTCTCCTCGATCCCTTCATGGGATGTAATGGGAAACGGGTTTTTTTATACCAAAATAATTTAAGTTTAGTTTATTTTATTTAAAGTTTAAACAAGATACTTTTTTTTTAACCACCATGTAGAAGATGACGCGGTGACCACCACTGATGGTGCCTTGGTTCAGCTCACTTTCAGGGAAAGGGTAAATACTAAAATAATTTTTTTTAGTAGAAGAATTCAATTCAATAGAATATTCCTACACGCTAAACGATCTATCTTGTAGCTTGTCGCAAATATAGCATAATTTGTAGCTTGTCGCAAATATAGCATAATTGTGTCCAAACACATTGTGTTTGCTGTTCAATATTACATGTTGGAGACACAATAATTACTATGTTATACTATATGTTTTGGTTATTGAAAACTGCTGACAACAAAAATGTGACAGACGACAAGGAAACAAAAAAGCAGCAGACCTTCAGTTAAAGAAAACACTGTTCCAAACATATATATTGACTTTTTTCAGCGTGTATTAATGAGTGGCTATCACTATAGACACACTTAGTCCAAAAATATCACGAAACGACATATTCCGTAAATTGATCTGGTTCGGTTAAGGGTCTTGTGATATCCCATCCCTATATACCAGGACATTGTTGAGACGTGCACTAGTGCCTGGGTAACCAGCTAGTCTTTTGCAAACTCATTCAGATTAATTCGCTGAATATATGTGAGATCTAATGTGAAGTAAGATGCTAGATATTATCGCCTACTCACCCAAAAGGCTGGATAGTAGCAGGTGAAATTAACGACGTTCTCGTTCTCCGCTTATAATGTGTTTGAAGCTTGTCCCAAATATAATATACTTGTGTCCAAACACATTGTGTTTGCTATTCAATACTACATGTTTGAGATAGAACGATTAATAGGTTAAATTATATGTTTTTGTGACCCAATTGTGGATTGGTTTGTTGAAGACTGCTGAAAACAAAAACGTGACAGACAAAAAAAAAATCAAACAGCAGCAGACCAATTCTTGACATACAAGGGCGGTTTTTTCAATATGTATTAATAAGTGGCTGTCACTATAGACTAACTTAGTCCAAAGAGGACCGTTGTTATACCACGGACCATCATATTCCTTAAATTGACCTGGTACGGTTAAAGGTCCTATGAATTCTTGAAAACAATGTTCCAAACATATAACTAGTTACTTCATAATGTTACACGGGCCGTTATTTCAATATGTATTTATAAGTGGCTGTCACTATAGACTCACTTAGTCCAAAGAAGACCATTGTTATACCATGGACCGTCATATTCCTTAAACTGATGTGGTACAGTTAAGGACCCTGTGATAGTTGAGACGTAAACTAGTCCCTGGATAAACAATTACTTTTTTGGAAAGGTCTTAAGCTTATTCAATTAAATTCTCTGATTACCGACAATGCATCAATTTGGCTTCCCAGCAAATCTAGTGGTACTATCTGAAGGATAACCCTCAAACCCTCGGAAGGAATTATGCGAAGGGATACACACAATTTCAATTCTCTGGAGTTTTGTGATTGGTTTTTGTGTATACGGGACTTTCCCCCACGCTGAAAAATCTGTAATGTTTTGTTGTTTGGATGCAAATATAATGTGTTTGCTATTCAATATTACATGTTGGAGACACAGTGATTAATAGGTTATACTATATATTTTTCTGACCCAAATATGGCTTTGTTTCTTAAAAACTGCCGGCAACATAACTTGAAAGACAACAAGAATCAAAAAAGCAACAAATCTTCAATTCAAGAAAACATTCCTTGCAAACATATACATGGTTACTGCAACATATTGCGGGGCCGTTTTTTTCCCAGCGTGTTTAAATCGACCTTTGGGAAAAGTGAAATACAGAACACCGTGAAATTGTTAAACCAAAAATATTGTAATGAAATTTTGAATTTTCTCTTCCATAGTGCATTACAATGGTTTGCGTCAATGACAATGCAGCTGAAGTACTTTTGTGGGCCAAAAGGCATAACTTTGTTATTAATTTTGTATACGAATATGAGATGTAAACTCAATTTTCTTTTTTACCAAACAACAAGTACTCGTACTGTCCATATAGATCCATGTGATAGATCCATATCTTTTGGATGCTGCCGTAATAACAAAACAAAAAAACGTATATTTACGGAGAACCCCAAACACAAATCTGAGAAAGAATCTCGTGTAGAACATTCCATGGCACAACAATGTATGGCCTAAACGACTAGCTATGACTCAAAGCCAATCTTGAGGTTACAAGAAACACACATCTCGGAGTCTGTAAAAGGTAAAAGGTATATTGCTTCTTAAGTGTGGGTAATATGGATGTGTAGGTATGTGTGTATGTGTTTGAGTGTATTTTTTGAGTGTGTGTTTGTGTATGTTTCTGTGAGCAGTTTCCTTAAACCAGAGAGTTTGCCAAGCTAAGCACTTTGTGATGTTCATTGTTTTGGGCTGCTTCTTGGCCCTCAAAGACCACAACAAGTTCTATAGTACACAGAGAGAAAGAGCAAGAGAACCGGACAGGTAATTTAAACCTTAAACCTTTGTGTGTTCTTTTTTTTTGTTGTCTTCTCATCTGTGCTGCTTCTGTTGTGTTTTGTTGTATTTGCTTTCATTTCGTTTTATTGTGATTCTTGCATGTTTATGGTTATAATAACTCGTACCTTTTTGATGGATATTGCCTTACTTCGTGTACTTTCATCACAACAAAAGATATTGTTCCATGTGTATTTCTTCCTCTCCGGCATCTTGAGAAATTCTCGATTTACTTTAGTAGAATAGATTTCATAAATAATAAAGAAAACAACAATAATGACATTACAGAAGTTGTAGCAACAAGAAACAACTGCCATATAGCCTAAAATGAATTCGCAGCTAAGAACAACAGGTAAACTCATACAGGTGAGGGAGAGACAGAGAGCAGAAACTTATTCAAAGAAAACATAAGGGAACATACAAAGATACAGATAGAGCCAACTTTTGTACATGTGTGTAGATAAATGTTGATACAACTACATACATACATAACTATAAATATTTTCCAGGCAATGAACGAATCCAAGATACGCTACGCAGTTTCCTTCAAACTACACCTGTGAATTCCTGGAATTTCACTTTCTTCTAACTTCAAAACCACCAAAAATAGCTTCCAAAGAAGCGAAAAAGAAGCAAAACAAAAGATCAATAATTGGAACAATGTAATGCCCAAAATTTGTTTATTTGAACATTATATCAATTCGAGTAAGCAAAGCACAATAAAATAAAACGAAAAAATTAAATAAAATTTCTCGATATCTCCCTTTGTTATCGAGATATAGAGATTTAAAGTTTAAATAAACAGGACCTTAGTAAAACCCCCAACAACGGCCTTACTAATAACCTCGACAGATTTTTGCATTATTACAATTGCGGACCACATCATAGCAACTCGAAAAACTTAAATACATTTTTACGATAACGTGCTGAGTTATCGATATATGTATAAGGGCGTAAAGGTCTATAAAATCAATAATGTTTTCAATCTTTCAAATGAATTTGCAAATGAATCTCGACAGATTTTTGAACATATTGGGGAGCACATCATAGCAACTCGAAAAACTTAAATACATTTCTACGATAACGTGCTGAGTTATCGATATATGAATAAGGGCGTAAAGGTCTATACAATCAATAATGTTTTCAATCTTTCAAATGAATCTGCAAATGAATCTTGACAGATTTTTGCACATATTGGGGAGCACATCATAGCAACTCGAAAAACTTAAATACAATTTTTCGATAACTTGCTGAGTTATCGATATATGTTTAAGGTCGTGAAGGTCTATGAAATCAATAATGTTTTCAATCTTTCAAATGAATCTCGACAGATTTTTGCACATATTGGGGAGCACATCATAGCAACTCGAAAAACTTAAATAAATTTTTACGATAACGTGCTGAGTTATCGATATACGTATAAGGGCGTAAAGGTCTATAAAATCAATAATGTTTTCAATCTTTCAAATGAATTTGCAAATGAATCTCGACAGATTTTTGAACATATTGGGGAACACATCATAGCAACTCGAAAAACTTAAATACAATTTTTCGATAACTTGCTGAGTTATCGATATATGTTTAAGGTCGTGAAGGTCTATAAAATCAATAATGTTTTCAATCTTTCAAATGAATCTGCAAATGTATCTCGACAGATTTTTGCACATATTGGGGAGCACATCATAGCAACTCGAAAAACTTAAATACATTTTTACGATAACGTGCTGAGTTATCGATATATGAATAAGGGCGTAAAGGTCTATACAATCAATAATGTTTTCAATCTTTCAAATGAATCTGCAAATGAATCTTGGCAGATTTTTGCACATATTGGGGAGCACATCATAGCAACTCGAAAAACTTAAAGACAATTTATCGATAACTTGCTTAGTTATCGATAATATGTTTGAGGTCGTGAAGGTCTATAAAATCAATAATGTTTCAATCTTTCAAATGAATCTGCATACAAAATGTCTAATAAATCTCTAATAAAAAGAATGAAACAACCCAAATAAAAAATGCAATTAGTAATCGGAATTATACTTAAGTAAATTGTTTTAATACCCAGCTTAATTATCGAGATATAGAGTGCTGAAGTTTCAAAAAATCGTTAACATTTTTTCAGTCTTTTAAAAGAATTATACTTGTTTTTTTGTGGTTAAATAAAACATCAATCCACCCAAAAAAATCAGTTAGTAATCAGAATTTTTGTTAAATAGACTGTTTCGATAACTTGCTTAATTATGGGGATATAGAGTGTAGAAAGTTTTAAAAAATCTGTAATAGTTGTGCAATCTTTTCAAAGAACTTTACATACTATGTTGTGGCTTAATGGAAAATATCAATCTAAATATCAAAAAACCTATTAGAAATCAAATTTTTATTTAAATAAATTGTTTCGATAACTCGTTTAATTATGGACATATAAAGTGTTAAAGGATTTAAAAAGTCGTTAAATTTTTTTAATGTTCCCAAAAGAATTTACAAGATTTATTTGGTTGCATAGAAAATATCAATAAATCTAAAAAATATGCAATTAGTAATCTGAATTTTAGTTAAAATGATTGTTTCGATAACTTGCTGAATTGTGGAGATATAGAGTGTTGAATGTATAAAAATTGTTACAATTTGCTTAGTCTTCTCAAAAGCTTTTACTTGATATTTTGAGGTTTAATAAAAAAACAATCAAACCCAAAAAGGTTCAGTAAGTTCTCAGCATTGATGATAAATAAACTGTTTCGATAGTTATCGAGATATAGAGTTTTGGAGTTTTACAATATCAGAAACGTGTTTTTAAATTCATCAAAAGAATGTATTTTATATTTTTTGGTCTAATAGAAAACATCCAAATAGACAAAAAAGAATCAATTAGTTATTGGTACTTTAGTCAAATAAAGTTTCCATCGTCGGAAATGTTTCGATCGGCGTCCGCCTGTCAAACAGCTGATTTTGTATACTTTGTACTTTGTACTTTTGATACTTAGCAGTGTTGCATCATATTGTACACCAGTCTAGCAGAAGGTTACAAAACTTCAGATTTTACAGATTATAATTGTAAGAGAAATAATCTGGTTTAGCGTGGGTTAACGGAGTTAACCTTCGAACACATTACATTACTTACACTGCACATTACGTACATTACATTTTAGCTTACAATGTTGCACTCGTCATGTTAATGCGTTGTTAACTGGCTGTAGAGTACACAACAGAAAATCTCAGATTTGGTTTTTTCTTCTTTCTTTTTATATTCTTATGTTATGAATAAATTGTTTAAATATCCGTTGTACAATAAATGTATACATGTGTATGTATACATTTCTATAACTATGAATATGTAAATAATATCCATGTAAATGTGTAATTTACATACATATGAACATCAAAATTCTGCCTTAACATTTCTGTGTTAGAGTCCAAGAAATCAGAGTAAAAAAAAGTGCATACTAACTTTTAAATTTTAGACTTGAAATTATTCGTAACCTTCAATCTGAGAATCTCATAATTTTATAGTTTAAACTGTAAGTTAAACTTGAGTTTAACTGTGCGCGAATTCCCGCCTCCCCTTCAAAGGGATTGGTTAACAGTGTACGGTTGCAATTAGTTGTCTGCCAGAGTTGCAGTTGACTGCAGTTCCTGCCAGAGTTGCTATTACTATTATTGTCTCGGGATTGCCATTGTTAAGGTTATATAATCCGAAATATTGTTGTAGTTATTGTTGCGTATCTAAGAAATACTGTCGCGCCATGTTGTGACATTGTAATTTAGAAGATCATTTTGTGGGAACCGACGGCTTTACAGAGCCACCAGCACTGTCGCACTGTGGGCACGTAACACACAACAATTTCTCAGTAAGGGGCAATTAGCTACAATCGGTAAAAAGAAGTGCACTTCGGTGTCTGCCAGACAGTATTCCTTAATCGTTGTAATTAAGGTGACTAGAACGACTGTAGTGCGAATTTTGGTGAAAGACCTCCACCATCACCAATACAAGATTCAACCCACTAAGGAGCTATGCCCAGCTCCGGCAATTCATTCAACGGGTGATGAAGCAAAGTGCTGTGTATTCCGTCAACAAAGTAAATTGTCGAATGTGGGTCTCAGCAAATCAGCTCATGATCCATGAGAATCAAATGCGTTCACAACAAGCAACTGACTGTTGCGACTTTTGGTCAAGCGATGTGATTGGGCCTCACTTCTTTGAAAATGAGGCTGGAAATGTTGTGACTATGAATGACATTCGTTACAGGAACTTGATAACGAAGTTCTTGTGGCCTCTACAGGACGGCATGGGTCTGGGCGATATGTGGTTTCAGCAGGACGATGCCACCTGACACCCCTATAGAGTGTCCTAACCCGAAACCGAAAAGAGCGTTATCCGGTGTCACCCGCTTTTAGGTTTCCGCTTAGGACATTCTAGCGATGTGAAACCGGTTAACCCATTTGTTTTGCTACTAACCTTGTGCTGCTTAATAAAAAACATATATTTCTAACAAATCGAAAGCCGGTTATTTAACTTCGGTTAACCGGGTTTACTCAATTTGTGTTAAACATCCTAAATAAATTTGAAAATTCAATAAAAAAGATATGATTTTCAAATTTTAATGAAATTTTCGCATTATGAATCATCATTTCCAGTTCAAATATTATTTTCAAACATTTATTTTTCCAAATTTCGGAATGTTTTTTCCGATAAGAATTAAATAAGATTTTAAATAATTTTTGATTCAAGTTTTCGAATTTAAATTAGTATTGTAATACATTTTTTAACTTAATACGATTTTCGTACATGAAAATCTCTTTCAAAGTTGTATACGATTTTCAAATTTAAATGAGTTTAATATGAATTTCAATAAAATTGTTCAATTTTATGTTAAACAGGCATTCCATATTGAAATAATATTCAAATTTTAATTTAAAATTTAAACATTATTATCAAATTTAAATAATAAATAAATAAATGGTTTCCCGTTACATCCCATGAAGGGATTAAGGAGAGCTTCTCACAAACCAGTGAGTTGTGCGCGTTCTAGTTTTACAGTCACTGATTGGCGCCTACAGTTTTACACCGGTTCCGAACGGTATTTTGAGAAGCTTTTTCATGTCTAAATACTCGATAGCGTCGCCGTCACTAAGCGAGGTGACCGCCGTCGAAATAAATTTAAGGTTGTCATAGCAGGGATCGAACTCTTGTTCTTATGCACAAGAGCCGCGTACACTACTATTGCACCAAATACTGGTATTAAATTTTGATATTAAAATAGGAATAAGAATAACAAACGGTCGGTGGAGAAATTTATTTAAAAATACGGGTGGTTGTTACTGTAATTAAAAACTGAATACCGGTTTCTTGAAACATTGACATTTCGAACAAATCGAACCACGGTTTTTAAAAACTTGGGTGTTTTTTGGGCACTCTACACACCGCGCATGTAATAATAAATTTATTGGAGCAACAATATCCGGACCGAATCATCTCCCAAAATTTGAATGTCACCTGGCCACCATGATCGTAAGATTCAACGAAAATATCTTTCTTTGGGGATCTGTGAAATCTATGGTATATGCGAATAAACTACCAACAATTCCTGATATTAAGGTCGAGATCCTACGAGTCATCGGTGATATAGTGTCACATCTTTGTTTAACATGTCATCGAAAATTTCATGTAAAAACCAAGTCCCTGCAATCAGAGCCGTAGGGGCCATTTGCCAGACTGTTTAGATCATTCTTAGTCGGACCATGTCCCCTTTATATTGTAATACAAATATCGTCACTCGGTCAAAAATAAGGCTTTTTATTTTTCAAGTAAATCGTTTTTTGAAACACCCTTTAGTAATGGAAACCTACTTCCCCTTACTGCCACCAGTACATATGGCCCCTGGCAAAGTAGCGGCCCTTCTACTTCAGCATTAGCAGCGTCCATAACAGGGCAGCAGCAGGGGCACCAGAGACCAAAGCAAACGTTCGCAAAGACTGCGCCATATGGAAAAAAACCCCGTTAGCAGACGAATTAGACGTACACGGACTTAGAGGTTGTCACAACTAAACTTGACGTCATCACAACCGAATCAGAGGTTGTCACAACCGAATTAGAGATTGTCACAGCAGAATTAGATGTTGCCACAACCAAATTAGAGGTTGTCACAACCCAATTCGAGGTTGTCACAGCCGAATTCGAGGTTATCACAGTGATTGTAGGTGGTGCAATGGTAATGTGTCAGGCTCTAGTACATGAGAACGTGAGTCCGATCCCTGGTCTGGTGACATCACTTCGGGACGGCAACACTATTGAGTATTTAGCCATGAAAATGTTTCGCAAAATACCGTTCGGAACGGGTGTAAAACTATAGGTCCCAATCAGAGAGTGTAAAACAAGAAAGCGCCGTACTTAGTGGGTGTGAGAAGCTCTCCCCAATCCGTTCATGGGATGTAATGGGAAACGATTTTCTTTACAACCGAATTAGAGTTTGTCAAATCCAAATTTAGATAGTGGCACAACTGAATTTTGAAATTTTTGCCTGCAAATATGGGACGATTTATTTTTCTGCATAATCATTTTACGTGCCACTTCCGACCGTTTTTGAAGTCATAAGGGTAACCGCAAAAATGCTGATGTGTTTTGTCTGTTGATAAAAAGACAAAGGCAGAACATGCCAAACGTCCGATATTGGAAAACTGAACTGTTGACATCTGTTTGTAATTCACGCTGATAACTGTGGAAATTTTCTGCAAGATATTTTTATCTGTTGTCCCAACAGAATTCATGAGAAATTCGGTTACAACAACCAAATTTACGCCCAATGCAGTCGCTGCAACCGACTTAACACCAAATTCGTTTATTGCGACCGAATTGATACCAAATTCGATTGTTGCAACCGACTTGATATCAAATTCAGTTGTTGCACCTTAATTAATGCTACATTCGGTTGCTGCAAACGAATTTGGTGCCATTTTTGGTTGTTACAACCGAATTATTTCAAATTTCGGTTGTTGCAACCCAAATTATAGGAAATTTAGAGTGACATAATGAATGTATTTGAAGATTCAGTTGTCACAACAGAATCAGTGATGAAAATAGGTTGCTTCAACCAAATTACAGTTGCGGGGACTAAATACAGTAGTGGCAACTTCAATTCGGTTGTGGCAGCCTCAACTCGGTTGTGTTAGATCAGAATGAACCAGTGCGAAAGGTATTTGTAGATGTACTCGAAGGACATCGACAAATAAGACGACCAAGACTTCGCTGGAAAGACCAGGTGGAATTCTGCCTGCGAGAGCTTGGTGTTATCAACTGCAGGAGAAAAGCTGAAGATCGAACAGGTTGGAGAAACATGTTATCCTCATTTTGTAAGGCCCTTGACTCCTCTTGATTGTGTGAGGCCAACTAAGTCAACTAATAAACGGCCTAGGGAGGCCCAATATGTTGATTTAATGCAGCCCAGCATTTAAGTATTAACAGTTACTAATTTTTGAATTCTGTGGTGACTATTTGTATCCCTTTATATCCGTAAATCCTATATGTAATTTGAAAACTATTATGTTGGTTTGTAACTTCTTCAAAATCTGAATTTTATGTCTTAATGTAAAGTGACTGAAGGCGCCACCACACCTTTAATAACTTTAATTTGTGGACAAAATATTGAACTTCTTTGTCTTATTTTGGTTCCAAGATCCTTTTTGCTCACATTTGCTATGTTGTGTTTTGTCTTTCTGTCTGTTGGCAGATGACAGACTATCAGTTGACACCCATTTTGCATATTAAGATAACAACAAGAAGAAAAAGAAAAGGTACGCATATATAAAATGACACAAAGACAGCAAAAAGATGCACTGTAATTTTAATCCTTAACCCTTTGATGACCATGCTTTTTCTGCTGAAGCGATTCAATTTATTTGATTATTTTCGTGATCTACGACGTAATAGGGACCTAAATGGGACCATCAATTATTTACTTTTTGGTACATTTTATTCCATTTGAGCTAAAATGCGCACATGTTGGCGAATCATATAGCACCCTGACTTCAAATGAGTCTTAACTCAAAATTTACAAATTTCAGTAGAGGCAAAAAACTGGTTTTGGTAAGATTTTTGACAACAGGGACGACATAATGCCACCAGATCCTTACAACGTATAGATATTGTCCTTGGCTCTTGGTGTTACGCAAAAACTTAAAATCTAAAAATGTTGAAGTCATTTTTTGAAGTCAGTATACGATATGGTCGGTCCATGTAAGCACGTTGGAATTCGACCTTACTTTTGTTATTCGCAGAAAAAACCGTCCGTTGTAAAATTGTACGGGAACCATGTATATGTTTGGACCATTATTTTCATTAATTGAAGACCTCATGCTATTTTTTCTTTATTGTCTGCCACGTTTTGCTTTTCAGCAGTTTTCTACAACACACCAAATTTGGGACCCCAACACATATGTCCATATGTTATAATATATAACATTGAATAGCAAACATAATGTGTTTGGACACAAGTATACTCTATTTGCGATAAGCAACAAACACGTTATATTTGGATCCAAACAACAAAAAACGACAGATTTTTCAGCATGTAGAAGTTAAGGTATGAACTCGAGATTTATCTGACATTTCTCCCACCTGCGTTAATTTTTCCAGACCGTTACATCCGTTTGTAGTAGGATCAGTTTTTGTTATCTCATAGCGGTCAAATCGATTAATCTATAGAACTGACGCCCAGTACCCAATTATTGTCCCTACCAACATCTATAAATCATCCATGCAGACCTTTGCTATATCTCCTACCTGAACAATTATAGGTTCCAAAAACCCAAACATACTTGCCTGTGGTCGCCAGAAGGTTAAAATTAACTACAAATGTGGAATACAAAATAAAAAGGAGTGACAAACCTAAGTAAGGGCTATGAACGAAAGTTGTGACAGAGATGAAACTTGGTACACTAGTGTACTAGACGTTGGGCGGCTGCTGTGCGTGGGTGGATATGTAAACGGATTGCTGATTTGATTTTCCGATTCGGATGTGGGAGTGGAAATAAGTTGTCATATAACAACAGGTAGATCTCACCAAATGCAAATGGTTGCGAATTAAAAAATTTAGAAAATCTTTAACATTAAATACATTCCAAATTAATAAAATGTGCTTCTCGAGAAGTACATTAAAATCGCTAAAAATCATATGTCATGTGATTTGAAGGTCATTTAAAATTAATAAATCGCTTCCAAAGAAGCACTTCCAAGGAAGCACTTGGTAAGCAGTAAGAAAAAACATATGTTATTATCTCAGAAGTTCATATTGCATGCTTACAAGGTCACAAATATTTTTTGCAAGTGAAAAATTAATAGAAAATTATTAAATTTAATAGAAAATGGTTAGAATAATAGAAAATTCAAGAATCACATACACTGGCATGATTAATTTCGAACTCCGATACAATTTCATCATCAAATTCCTAACTACTGTTCTTTAATTCACAGGACGAGAAGACTAGAGGAACAGATTGTGTTCCCGCAGCACAAATCTGGCCGATAGAGGATAGCAGGAGAGCCAATAACCTTCTTTCTCTAGCCAGGCTTAAATAATCAATCCGTACTTCAATTTTTAAATACCACTGCCTGATTGGAAAATATGCGGCAGCACTAAAGCTCAGGGCAAATGACTTCTGCAGAAGCTTTCACGATGAGGAAGAGGAAGAACCCCCTGAACATTTTCTCTGCGTAGGTCGAGCACTAGTCAGCGGGAGAATGAATACTCTGGGATCGTACCTATTTAGGGACTTTTAAGAATTATATCGGACAGGGGTATGCAAGATGCAGCGCCTCTTAAAGCAAACCATACGGTACTTCGGCGGGGCTAGTTTATAATCTCGTTAACTCGTGGTATCACACGGGACTAGTAAGACCAAGTAAGTCGTTCATCCACTGCCATCTAACCTGCACCTAAATTTGATACCATCGGTAGATTATAAATCGTACAAAAACAAACTCTTATATGCAATTTAAATATTCGAATTAGTATCAATCGAAGATCAATAAGAACAATCTCATATTGACCAAGTATTCCAACAGTAGAGCAGAAGTATTTTTTCCTCCAAGTTAGCTGGGTTTAAATTATACAATATAGTTGCAGTGTGGCCCTCGGTGGTGCAATTGCTAGTGTGCGCGGCTCTTGTACATGAGAACGTGGGTTCGATCTCTGCTCTGACCATCTTACATTTCCTTCGACGACGGCCACATCGCTTAGTGATGACGACACTATCGAGTACTTAGCCATAAAAAAGCTTCTCACTGTTCGGAACCGGTGTAAAACTGTAAGTCACAGTCAGAGAGTGAACAATTAGAATCACTGGTTGTAAGAAGCTCTCCCCAATTCCTTCATGGGTTGTAATGGGAAACGGTTTTTTTACATAGTTCCACTTCCAGTTCAATTCAATTCAATTCAATACCAGTCAATTCAATTTAATTCAATGCAATACAGTTTAACTCAATTTAATTCAATTCAATACAATACAACTTAATTCAATGCAAATCAATTCGATTGATTTGAAAATGAATTGAATTGAGTTAAATTAAATTGAATTGAACTGAACTGAACTAAAATTAATGGAATTGAATTGCATTGGATTGAATTGAATTGCATTGAACTGGATTGGTCTGAATTAAATTGATTTGAATTGAATTGAACTGAACTGAACTGAACTGAACTGAACTGAACTGAACTGAACTGAACTGAACTGAACTGAACTGAACTGAACTGAACTGAACTGAACTGAACTGAACTGAACTGAACTGAACTGAACTGAACTGAACTGAATTGAATTGAACTCAATTGAATTGAATTGAATTAAATTGAACTGAACTGAACTGAATTGAATTATATTGAACTGAATTGAATTGAAATGAAATGAAATGAATTGAATTCAAAGCAATTGAATTGAATTGAACTAAACTGACTTGAATTGAATTGAAATGAAATGTCAATTCAATTGAATTGAGTTCAATTCAATTCAATTCAAATCAATTTAATTCAATTTAGTTCAGTCCAATTCAATTCAATTCAATCCAATGCAATTCAATTCCATTCATTTTAGTTCAATTTAATTTAATTTAATTTAATTCAATTCATTTGTTGAGAGTGTTTTAAAGATCATTAAAGAATAAATGATTTATAAAAATCAAGAATTTTTCATAATTCAAAATTATTTAGGGGTTTATGACATAAAATCCTGTTCATAGTATTTTTCTCCTGCCATCAGTCATATTTTGTGTTTGTGATATCTGATAATTCTCTTTCAAAAAGTTGTTAGCAACAAACAATCTGTTGATGTTCTTGTTTCGTTTCGTCATATAAATCTTTCAAAAAGTCACCCTAATTACCTGATACCTTTCTGTCATTATCCAGAGAGCAGCGAGCAGCGATTGTGTGAGCTACTGATGGATACCTGACACAGACCTGTTTGCATTACAAAAACGATGATAATGATGATTATGACGATTCTGATGATGGTGTGATCCCTTATGTCTCACATGTCATGTATGTCACTGAAGGGAAAGTAATTAAATTTCAATTAACTTTTGACATTACGAGGGAAATTTTCTAACGACAAGAACCTGTATCTGTTTACAAGTATAGAAGGAAATTGGAGGAGTTTTAGGGCTAGACGATAGTCATAGGGTTTGGAACACCATTGATTCTTTTATGGCAACAAAAACATGGTAAGAGTCATTAAAGAATTTGAATGAAAAAAATAAAAAATCTTAAGTCTGAAATCTTCTAATACTTTCCTTAAACCCTTATCCTTAAATGATAACAAAGCGCTTTCATTTGTGGGGTTAAGGATCAGTTATAACAGAGATAACAAAGGATGTGATAACAATCCATAAAACAGCAGTGTTAAAATTATTATGAACACTTAAGGAATCCTTTTTAAGGACCCCCAATACCAGTTTCAATAGCAGTTTTCTACATTATTGTATTATCATACAATTCTCTCTGAACGTCCTTATCGACAATTACGTTTGGTAGTTTCCATAATTTCGTTGATTTTGAAAACTTTTTCCACCTCTTCAATATGTCTAACCATTTGGAGGGGTGTGGTGAAATGTATACACATCCTTTCGTATCCTTATTTTGATTCTTTTTTTGTTCTGTTTTCTATAAAAAATTCCTATTACGATTTATTATTGAAATCGTATGTTTTGACAAGTAGATTTACATAGAAAATTATACAATCTTTAGTAAATGTTGGGTTTATTCTACTTTCATTGCCCTCTCTCGCCTGTTCGCACGTATAAATAATTTATAAATTTGTAATATAGAATTGTTGTTAGTCACATGAGGGGGAAATATGAATAAATTGTCGAATCATATAAGTTTTAAATGCGTGAACGAATTTACAGAGTCCACAGGTCTCGAAATGCAGTGGCGCCCAGTGGTTTCATGGTATATTTAAATTTCTTCTAAATAATGCTTATTTATCTCAGTGTATTAGGCAGTGAGAAGCTGCCAAAAAAAACTGTGCGGAATTTCAAAGCAGTAATGAAATTTTCAAGCAGCAAGTGTCTTCAACTACTTACTTATTTGCAATGCTGTAAGCGAAATAGGAAGCTATGGAATTTTTGTTAAAATACTTAAATTTTGTTAACATTTTTGATAAATACCTATGTGGAAGTGTGGTATATCACCTTTTGTTTATCTGAACAAAATTTCAAATTTTAAGGCAATATTACATTTTGTAAGCAGTAAGTGCTTATAGCTACTTACTCATCTAAATTAGTTTAAGCGAGCTAGTAAGCTATTGCAGCTTTCAAAGGTACCTTCAAGGAATGTAGATAAACGTGTGTTAAAAAAAGTTTGTACTAAACAAACGAGACAAAGAAATAGTGCCGAATTTGAAAATAGTATAACAATTGGTAAGCAGTCAGTGCTTACAACTACTTCCTTTTCCACAAAGGTGTAATCGAAATAGGATGCTATACAAACTTGCAATGATACCACAAAACAGTCTATATATATACCAAATATATCACCCTATCGGAAGATTTTATAACTTTTTCAAATGGCGACAACTGCGAGGATTTTGGTTACAACGGTTACAACCACTATTTTGCGCACTGTGTTCGAAAACCGCATAATCAGCTAAAACTTAGAAGTCCATTCTATTTTTTGCTGGGTATTTACCCTACTGCAATATTGTAAGCCAGTGGGAATGAGTAACAAATTCCATAGTTGCGGTAATCAAAAAATTGTAAAATCAGATGAATCTATTCCATAGTATTACATTTAAGTTGATGATAATAAAGTGCAACAAAATATCCCATCATAACCCGCGACACAGGTTCCAAATAAGCCTCCAAATTTGTATATCAGCCTTGTTTGTAATATCGCATTGATTCAACTTTTTTTGGACCATCACAAGAGTAATGCGTTGATTTGAATGAATTATTAATCATCCAAATCATAATGGAATTCCCAAGTTTATTCTCACTTACACCCATGTTTCCAAAGTTCGAGCATCGAATGCCAAAAGTTCTTTGGCTCAATTTCAGTTTCATAATAAATGAACGGCAGCTAAAGAACAGAAATACTGGGAAAATACACACGTTTGGGTATCTTAAGACACAACAATTAATACATAAATCACATACACTTAAGTAAAACTTAGTATAATAGGGTGGCATGATTTCAAAGATTTCTTGCCTAAAAAAATTATAAAATTATATAAAAGTTAAAATTATGTAAAGAATATTTTTCTAAGCGCGATAGAAATTGAAATTCTAAAAAATAACACTAAAAATTTAATTTTAGTGAAAAAAATTTGTTTATTTGTCACTTTGTCGAGAATTGATGGTCATACGTCACGAATAACACGAACAATTGTTTCCCCAAGGCATCAACTGTTGTTGGTTTATAAGTGTAAACCAGTGACTTCACGTAGTCCCACAAGAAATAATCGAGAGGTGACCTTGTAGGCCGACTAGAAGGTCCATGTCTCGATATCAACCTATCCCTAAATTTTGATTTCAACAAATCGATGGTTGCGGTCGCCTTGTGGCACGTAGTGCCATCTTGTTGAAACCACATCTCACCCGGATCAATAATTTTCCACACAGAGACAGAGCCCCAATTCCTGCGACCGACGATAAATCGATAAATTTGGATCTTCTTTCAGACTTTCGTTAACAGTGGCGATATTCTCTTCGATACGCACTAACAATCTGCACAAGGCGTCTTAAATGGTCATTCAAGACATTTACTTTTTTTCAAGACATGCACTGTACCGAATGTGCGGCAACCAAATACAGCAGTGTCTTGATAAAAAGTATTCGTGTAATTATGCGACGCTCTACAGCACAAAAAAACTCAACGTCACATCGTATTATGATTCACATCGTATTGTGTTTCTGTACATACAATAACACACACACATACACGAATGCTTTGTCGACAGTACCCCGATGTACTTGGTTGTTGCAACTTCGCTACAGTACATGTCTTGACAAAAAAGAAATATCTGGATTAGTCATTCAAGACGTCTTGTGCAGATGTCTAGTACGCACATTTCTTCGACGTGTTGGTGTTGTTGCATCATTTCTATCCACAGTTCGACGGATTGCTTGTTCAGATGAACGATTAAACAGCGCAACACGAAAAATATAACCATATACGGACACCACTACGTGACAAAAGACAAAAAACAAAAAGACCCGTGTCTCCCAGTTTTTCCCAAAGTCATGGACTTTTTTTATGGGCACCCAAAGATTTGGGGCCTCGGTGTCATTTTTGCAAAAAAGTGATCATTTTGTCAGGCTCATATCTTGCAAACCGTTCGGAATGTTCTTATCATAAAGAACATTCTTGTAGTTCATTGTTTCCTTGAATTTTGAACAGTTTGCTACCTATGGACCTGAACAGGGGAAAAAAGAAAAGAAATCGATTTTTTTTTAATTTTTTCAAGTAGCTACAACTTTCCCTCATAGAGTGAATCAAAATTCTGAACGGTTTTCAAGATATGAGCCTGACAAAATGATCACTTTTTGGCAAAAGTGAATAAGGCATTTTTTAACAAAATATTTGAAATAGTGCCCATGCGAAGGCAAAAAGTTTAAACTTCGTTTACCGCAAAAAAATACTTATTTTTGATATGAACACTCAACGTTGATCACAACAGTTGAAATGTTTCCCCCAAAATTAAAAACGTTTCTTCTAAAAGTAGTTTTTATTGTTGTAAACGAACTTTCGTTTACTCCACAATTTATATAATTTACTTTTACGGCAAAGGGGAAAAAGTGACTACGAAGAGGTATAATTATTCATTTATTAACATTGAAAAACGAGTCATCCAAATGTGTATGTTTAGTTTATGTTTAGTTTATTCCCGTCTCCCGCATTTGACTGTAAACACTCTACAGATTGTTAACACATATGAATGTCTTGTATGCACTTTGAATACATAATAATAACCGTAATGTTGCCGGTGTAGCCTACACAACGACTCATGAATTCAACCATTCCATACAAACACTATGTAGGTATATAGTCTTAGTGTCAGAGTCAGATGTGTGTATGTGTGATGTAAAAGTAAAGTTAATAGCTATACAACAACTGTAATACGCGTCTTGCCTTAATAATTTTCATAAATTGTATATTAACCAATGGTTATATAGGTAATTGTATCTACAAAGTTCTGAGGAGAAGAAACTAACCAGGAGCGGCTCATAGCCAAGATTTGTTTGTTATCCCAAGAAACTGAGACATATTTAAAGACTATTACTGTTGTATTATAATTTCAATAGAAATTCCTCACCGGCCTATTTAATAAACTCAAAAAACAAACGCAAAACGTTTGAAAAACGTCTGCCACAAAAATATTTCGTTTGCTACTAAAACTCAACGTTGGCAGCAATATTGGGAACATTTCCCGCAAACAAAACAGTTTCGTGTAAAAGTCATTTATATTGTTGTTAATGAACTTTAATTTACCCCATAACTGTTATCATTTACGTTTCCGGCAAACATACAAAACGTTTGAGAACATGTATGAAACGAACAAAGTAAACTAACAAAGGTAAAGTATATGCAGACACGCATGTCCTCAAAAGTGATGTCTCTATTTAACTGCATCTACGTTACTTCAACAGAAACGAACAACCAAATTCTAATATTAAGGCATGTTTGGTTTTCTCAAAATGACTGCGATTTCGGTTGAAAGACAAGCAAACTTCCCTTAAAACACAACATTCAGTCTATAAATCGAATTACTGCTGGTGAATTTCATACAGGTGGTACTGAAATTCATCCAAGAGCAAACATTGATACCTGAATAGTAATATAATGCATCTCAATAAAAGCCTTGGACCAATTTCGTGGTCACTGAGGTGAAAGTTATTGGCATTCGGGCTTAAAAATATTATAATGCCAACGTCTGCTCTTTGTTGAATTTCAGTACCACCTGTAGCCAAGCCAAGCTCGTGTTAAATTCACGAACATTGATGCAGGTTAAAATTTTTTTTTTACTTTTTTAAATGTTTGGAAGCTGTTTCCGATTTTCCGGGGATTTATGGAATGTGTGGAACCTTTATTAAGTGCGGCGAATATTGCCCTTTTCAAAAATCCTTTACAATTCCGCCTCTGGCAACACCCAAACATCACACATACCCTATACACAAGCATGGAATACATTTATTTGATTTTAGTTTGTATTGACTGTCTTATAGAGTTTCCCCACCATTCCCTCCTGCTTTTTTTTGCATTTGAGACGCTTTTTTTCTGGCCTACTCACACTCTTTCAACGTCGGGAGTTCAACACGCAGAGTTGGCCACCATCAAACTCATACATTGTGAGAAAAAGTGTTTTGTACTACAGTGTAGGCAGGTAGCAGGCAGCTTGGAGCTGAGTGAACGGAATGCGAGTTGGGTTGAGGTAGGTTCAAATACATTGGAATATGAATTGGATACATATGTATGAATATGTATATAGGACCACACATGTAAAAATGTTCCATTTGTTAAGCCATCACGTACTAAGTTTATAAATAATGAGTGTTTCTTTTACTTCTACTTGTACGTCTCTTCATTTATTTTGCTGGATTCTTTCTTTAGTTTATGTTTTTCTTTTTGGTTACTTTTCTTTTTAATGAAATATAATGTTTTTTTTATTAATAAAATGAATTTTTAGCAACAACCAAACACTCAATGAAGTTCAGAAGATGTTCGTTCATATGGCTGGCGAAACATAACTATATATTTAGTATGAATTATATGTACAGATATACTGCTAAACAAACATACATATGTTTGCGAGTTCATATACAAACATGGTTGTATACCTACATATGTGTGTGTAAGTTCTTAGCCAGTTAGAGGAAACTCTTTCGTTCCCAAGAAATTTTAATTGCAACCTTTGGTTCTTTTGAATTTGTTGGAGTTATGGGAATATTATGATGAACTTTTTTGAAAAAAAAAATTAAATAATAATTATTTTATACAGAAATGCGCAAGGAAGGAAACTAAAAAAACGATATATAGAAAACTAACATATCTAAGCTTTGCTGAAAAATTTTTGAAAATAGTGTTTGAACCTAAAACCACATGTAATTTTCCCTCAAATCGTTTCGATGTGAAAGAAATAGTGAACTTCATCTCGCACGCTGCGGGAAAGATCGTGACTAATGAAACACAACACTGGTCAATACTGACATAATGCAACGACCAGTCTACGATTAAATCGAATGCCAATATTGACAAACTCAGACTCGAATCGAATTCGATTCAGGCCCGGCATGCCGGATTTCGCCTTCTCTGATCCGATTCGGATACGATTTGAGTCCTACACATCGGATTATGCATTCGCTGATCTGATTTGGAATCGATTCGGACCCGACATGTCGGATTTCGCTTTCTCTCGTCCGATTCGTAAACGGTTTGAGTCCGACACATCGGATTATGCATTCGCTGATCCGAATCGGATTTGATTCGGCCGTGACAAGACGAATTTCGCTTTCTCTGATTCGATTTGGATCCAGTTTGAGTCCAACACATCGGATTATGCTTTCACCGATTCGAATCGGATTTGATTCCGGCCAGACATGCCGGATTTCACTTTCTCTGATTCAATTCAGATACGGCTTGAGTACGACACAACGGATTACGTTGTAACTGACCCGAATCATATTCATTTCAAGCGGACATGCCGGATTTCGCTTTCCCTGATCCGATTCGTATATGGTTCCCACATATCGAATTATGCTTTAGCTGATCCGATTCGGACCCGACAAAAAAGATTTCGCTTTCTCTGATCCGAGTTGGATCCGGCTTGAGTCCAGCACATCGGATTATGCTTTCGCTGATCCGAATCGGATTTGATTCGGGTCCGACATGTCGGATTTCGCCTTCTCTGATTCGATTCGAATAGGGTTTGAGTTCGGTATATCAAATTATGCAGTCGCTGATCCGATTTGGAGTCGTTTCGGACCAGACATGTCGGATTTCGCTTTCTCTGATCCGATTTAGATTGGTTTGAGTACGACACAACGGATTACGCTTTCACACATGCCGGATTTCGCCTTCGCTGATCCAATTCGTATATGGTTTGTTTCCCAAACATTGGATTACGTTTTCCATGACCCGAATTGAATTCGATCCGGACCCTACATATCGGATTTTGCTTTCTCTGATCCGATTCGGATACGATTTGAGTCCGACACATCGGATTATGCTTTCACTGATTCGAATCGGATTCGATTTCAACCCGACATGTCGGATTTCGCCTTCTCTGATCCGAGTCGAATACGGTTTGTTTTCCACACATCGAATTATGCTTTCGCTGACCCGAATCGGATTCGATTCAGGCCGGACATGCCGGATTTCCCCGTCCTTGATTCGATTTGTATACGGTTTGTTTCCCACACATTGAATTATGCTTTAGCTGATCCGATTCGAACCCGACAAAACAGATTTCGCTTTCTCTGAACCGAGTTGGATCCGGTTTGACTCCAACACATCGGATTGTGCTTTCACAGATCTGAATCGGATTTGATTCGGGTCTGGCACGGCGGATTTCGCTTTCTCTGATCCGATTCGAATTGGGTTTGAGTACGACACAGCGGATTACGCTTTCACTGATCCAAATCGGATTCGATTCGGGCCGAGATGCCGGATTTCGCCTTCACTGATCAAATTCGTATATGGTTTGTTTACCAAACATAGGATTACATTTTCCATGATCCGAATCGAATTCGATTCGGACCCTACATATCGGATTTTGCTGTCTCTGATCCGATTTGACTTCGGTTTGAGTCCAGCACATAGGATTATGTTTCACTGATTCGAATCGGGTTTGATTCGGGCCCGACATGCCGGATTTCGCTTTCTCTGATTCGATTCTGATACGGTTTGAGTCCGACACATCGGCTTGCGCTTTCGCTGATCCAAATCGTATTCGATTCATGCCAGACTTGGCGGATTTCGTTTTTCCTGACCCGATTCGTATACAGTTTGAGCCCGACACATCGGATTATATTTTCACTAAAAGTGAATTTCGTGTGGGTATCAATCAAGGTATAAAAAAGTGGATTCTCCTCACATCCCATGAAGTTATTGAAGAGAGCTTCTCACAGACAGTGAGCTGAGCGCTTTCCCGTCTCACAATCACTGATTGGGACCCACAGTTTTACACCGGTTCCGAACGGTATTTTGAGAAGCTTTTCATGGCTAAGTACTCGATAGTGTCGCCGTCACTAAGCTAAATGACTGCCGTCAAATGAAATGTAAGGTGGTCAGAGCAAGGATCGAACCCATGTACTCATGTAAAAGAGATGCGCACAGTACCATTGAACCACCGACGGCCAAACTAAGGCAAACTACGGCAACGGCACAAGTGTCCCTGAACTATCAGGACGCCTAAATAGGTCATCACGCCAGAAATCGGCGATGAAATACATGAACGATCGGAGAATGAAAGTGCGTGAGGTGTTTGTGGCTGTAGACATCTCAACTGAGTGGTATACCGAGTTTTACATGAATATTTGTACATGGAAAAGTTATCCGCGCTATGGGTGCTGCGATTACTCACACTCGGCCACCATAAGCGCAACCGTGTGACCACTTCAAAGAACTGTTTGATAATGTTCAACTAATCTGAAGGAGTTTTTGCATCCACGGACGAAACATGGGTCAATTATAATATGCCAGAAATCAAGAAACTGACAAAACAGTGAACTTCTCCTGGTGAACGTGTATCAGTAAAGCGCAAGGTGGGTAGTCGTTGAAACACAACGGCCCCAGCAACATATTGTCGAAACCATTTCCATGTTTGTAAGCATTGTTTTCCCGAATTGAAGATCAGCTGATTTTTCTGTCACGTTTTGTTTTCAGTAGTTTTTAACAAAGAGAGACACATTTGGATCCCAAAAACATATATGATAATCTATTAATCATGGTGTCTCCAACATGTTATATTGAATAGCAAACACGACGTGTTTGGACTCAAGTATACTATATTTGCGACAAGGTAAAACCCCATTATATTTGCATCCAAAAAACAAAAAGACACATTTTTCAGCGTGTATGTCTGCCAACAAGGACAAGACAACAGTTTTTTGAGATGACGGGATCATTCACATCGATTACCTTGAAAAAAGTGATCTTCCCCAATAACAACGCCCTGGTGCACAGATATATAGTCGCCATGGAAAAAATCTATAATTTGGTCGACGAATTCCAATCTCATCCGCTTTATTCTACAGATTAAGGCCCCAGTGACTACTTTCTATTTCCAAACCCGAAGAAATGTCTCGGAGGTAAGAGATTTGGGTCAAATACGGCCCCTGTAACATTATGCAGGAACTATGCATATGTTTGGAACATCCACATACTTTCCTGCAAACATTGTTTTCATGAATTGAAGATCTGTTGCTTTTTTGTTTCTTTGTCACGTTTTCGTTTCCAGCAGTTTTCAACAAACAAATCCATATTTGAATCACAAAAACATATATTATAATCAATTAATCAATGTATCTCCAACATTTAATATTGAATAGCAACCACAATATGTTTGGCCACAAGTATACTATATTTGCGACAAGCAACTAACACACTTCTTATTTGCAGGTAAACAACAAAAAAGACAAACTTTTTAGCGTGTAATATTTGGAAAGAAAACAAATTATTTTATGGAAAACGTCACCGAGTTGTGAAACTGCTTTCGTATCTAAGAAAATATCCTGTCTGAACAGGTATGTGGTCGCCATAGCAAAAATCCATAATTTGGTCTACGAGTTTCTAGCTCCTCTGCCATATTCTAGGGATTTAGCTCCCAGTGACCACTTTATATTTCCAAACCTGAAGAAATGGCTTGGCGGCAAGGGATTTGGGATTTGGGTGAATTGAAGAGGTCATCACTGAAACAAACGCCAACGAGAAGACCTTGAGAAGAACTATTATTTTGAAGAACTAAAAAAATTGGAAAAAACGATGGACTAAATGTAGCGAGTTGAGAAAATACAACGTTTCAGAAATAAAACGTTTTCGAGTATTTGTTGGATCAGTTTTTTTGGCGAAAAAGTTTATTTTGTTCAAAATGTCACTGCGTTGTCAAAGTGCATGCAGTTGTTTGTTTTTGGTGGGATTTCTTATGTGATAGTAAAGTTCGTTCATGTTCGACTAAATTTTATTACTACCGGTATTAACATTCGATTTACAGGAATTATTTTCCAGTACATTTTCAATTTTTGGGTCTCTATCTCGTGAACCACATCGTCGATTTCATATTTTAAGGCCTCAATGGACCCGGGATTGTTGGCGTAACACTTCATGACTCACAGAGTTAACAGTCTAACGGGGTCAAATCGCCGCTTCAAAGCGGGCAATGAACTTTCGAGTTTCGGTTGAGTATGCGGTTTTCGAACACAGTTTGCAAAAGATCGATTGTAACGTTTGAAGTGTGGTACATAGCGCCGTCCCATTCAGCAAAGCGAAATCGCATCGGATGGTAACGAGGCTTCAGTTCTTGGGATAATTGAACTTTATAACCCTTCATACCGAGGTCTTTATACAAAATTCTGCGCCAAGAAGTGCGAGAAATGTTCAAATGCTGCGAACGGTGGCGAGATGATGTTGATGGCTGTTCGAGTAGATTTTCAGCTGCAGCGACAATATTTTCCACCGAACTTAATGGACGAGTACGTATACGAGTTATTTTGTCCAATAAGTACTCGTATTGACGAACTCGCTTCAAAAGTTTATGCTCAAACTGCGGTGCTGGCACTTTCTTTCTATCGAAGTTATTTCATAGATTTATTACAGTTTGAGTTGAAGACTCAGAACTTTGGAACATAGTTTTTAATATTCCCCAATTTTGTCCAAGCGTAAATCCAGTCATTTCGTAAATTTATAATCATTAACTAATAATTCGTCCCTTCATAAATGACAAATTGGCCATCCCCTTCGAATTAACGGTGGGTTCAAATTCCAAATTTTATATGGCCCACCCTTTATATATGCCAACAAAATTGTGTTCCATCCCCCCTGGTCAAAAATGATGTAAATCAATTATTCCATACTTCACGTTTGTTTGGTTGTTTTCATTATGTATGACTTAGCCCACTGTTCTCTTACTTATGCTGCTTGTTCAATTCGTATACTACTTACACCACTACATGTACATATTGTGTATTTATCTCTTTGTTGTGTAACACAAAAAAGTAAAGCCTACCTTTAGGCTGTGGCAATTTGCTGCGCCAAGTAGATTTCCCTCGCACAGCAACCAATGAACTGTGTATTACCACTTTTATCACGTAGAAAGATAAAAATGAGACAGGTAAAATTAAACTCTGGGTAAGGTTGATTTTAACGTGGCACACTGCTTACTGTCTTACGCCTCTAAGACAGCGAGAATGAGCAACAAATGAACAGCACATGTGATTAAGAAAAATTACGCGATACAACACGTAGTGCCAAGGTGTAGGGAAACTCCTGAAGATAGGACATTTTCTTTACAATTCCAACACACTCCCCTTGGAAACAACAAGTAACTTTGAAGTATAAATAGTTTCATAAGGGTGTCATTCTCACACTTGTTAAGGAAAATTAATGAAAATCTCCATGAAATCACCATAAAATCTCCATGAAATCTGATATGAATTCTGTCATGTGTTCGTCACATGTTTGAAGGAGGCGACAGTGCCAATTTGACGTTATTTTCAAATCTTCCCTTCTATTTCTTTTTCTAATTTTTCTACAATTACCTGGGCACGTCGCAAAATGGAAATATTTCCAATTTCACACTTGCAGCTCATTTATGAATAAGTGAGGTTTACCCGCTCATTTAGCCGCCCGAATACTGGGTTTAACCAACAAAGTGTTTGCGCGCAAGCGTTGTGTCCATTTCTTTCTTTCTGGCTTCCCAACAGGCACAATCATTAGAATCTCGTCGGCATTTCAAATGACTGACGGTTGGCCATCTGGTTGAGTTAGGTGAGTTGTGTAAAATTTATGAGTCTGTGAAATTTGACATGTTTATGTGAACGTATTTTCTGTACCTTAAATATCATAAAGGAATCCTTAATTTGTACCACAAAATAATAAAACTGTGGATTTTTTATTTTGGAAATAATATGTGGGTAGATTTATGGAGAGTTGGAAAAAAGGGAACTTATTTGGTTTTCAAATGCAATTGCAAGTAGCGTTCGAAAATAAGAGATCTACACCCTCATCTATATTAAAGTCTCCTGGGACTAGAAAAGCAGACAAGTGATCTCTCAATACTACCAACATACTCTGAGCATCTGCGACCGTAATAACACCTACCAAATGAGGGTAGTGATCTATAACCGTTGTTATGGCTTTGTACTTTTCGGTAGAATTTACGGGCCTCATTTTTTCTTCTGTAAGATACAATTCTCCTACTCCCGCGCTTTCTCCACAGCCGCTTTTTCTTCATAAGCAAATTAGTTTCCTCTCTCCGCTTTTCCTTATACCGCATTGCCGCGGTTTGCGCAGCAACTGACTGAAGCATTACCATACGTGCAGCGTTCTTTGAATCACTTGCCATGCGGCACTCCTCATCATACTATGGTTTGTCGTTAAGCGGTTTTTCATAACCAAGTACCGTCTCCGCAGCAGAGTGAGTAGAGTGGGAAATTTTCTTCCACTGCGCTTCAGGATCATAAGGCGGGGGTGCGTGTTGCGTCAGTGGCTGATTGAGCTTCTCTACATAGACCGTGTCTATCTCTGGCAATTGCAACTTTCCATTGTCCGATATCTCTCGTCTCGTACACCGTTCGCTCTGCTTAACCTTGCGCGAACCTTTCCTGCAAACAGGTAGTGATCCGAATCGATATTAGCACTTCGAATCTCACCTCACGTACGTCCATTACACTGGAGGAGTGCCTTCCATCAATTACCAGGCGATCAATCTGGTTCTTCGTCTGTTGATCAGGGGATATGCAAGTAGCCTTATGGATGCCTTTCGGTTGGAGTCTCGTACTACTGACAACCATGTCTTCACCGTGACAAAATCGAATAGTCTCATTCCGTTATCGGAAGTGATGGCGTGTAGACGGAATTTACCGATTGTTGGTTTAAAAACAGTTTCTTGCGAGTTTACCATTAAAATCACCTAGAAAAATCTTAATGTCACGGCCAGGGCAGCGGTCGTTTGTGCCCCCAGGCGCTCATCGAACATGTCCTTGATGTCATAGTCCTTTTCCCCCATCGAGCGTGTTCACAAATTTGCAATATGTTAAAGTATTTCGCCCTTATGCGGATGGTTTCCAAACGGGCATAAGTCAAGGGGGTGGAGCCGTGAGACTACATGTCGCAGTCGACCACCAACTACGTGAAAGGGTATTCAATAGTTAAATTCATGCTCAATACTAGGCATACACTTAATCCATTACGTAGACCTGTTTTGCGCTCTATAAGTTCGGGAGAAAGCTGAAGATTCTTAAAAGGACATCCAGTGTTCTTAACACTGTTCCCATATAGTTTCTTCAAACTAGGTATTGTATCACCTGAGAGGTGCCGATGGTCTAGCTTTAGGCTGTTATTAAAGGTTGATGTCTTCGCTAAATGAGATGTTGATCACATAATCTGCTGGAACGAATAGGTTGTTGTAGACGGTGATTCAGTCAAGAAATGGAATGTACTTGCTATATACAATCGAGAGCTAGAGAGGTTTTAATTAAAACCGCTTACTGTAGACAACATACATGATACAAATTAATTGTATGACAATTATATTTTCTATATTAATTTGAATTCCCTCTACAAATGAAAATTCAAAAAACCTTAAATACCATTGGCAATTGTACTCATTTTTAAAGGATTTCTTTGATATTGGCAGTTTTCGTTTTCAAATATGTTATATGAACGGGTTTATGAATTTGAAAGTACTACGAGGCAACACTAATCGAAGTCATAAACCTTTACATATAAAATACTTAAAAAAAAGAATTGCCAGCAGTCAAACAAATACAAAATATCAAATACACACTCAAATTTCACTACAATTGGCATACGATTCCTCAACCTTTACTTGAATTGCTTAAGAAAATGGAAATTCAAAATTTTTTAATTGTCATTACGAACGAATTGTCATTACGAATGATTCTTTTACATTAGCATTAGATAATGTAATGCAACTTAAAATCGAATGCATATTAAAAAATCCCAACACTGCTTCAAACTAGGCATTTTATCATCTGAGAGGCGGCGATGGCCTAGCTTTAGGCAGTCATACAAATATGGTTGCCATCTTCGCTAAATAAATGTTTGGTAATACAACCTGCTAGAATAAAACAGGTTTCTGTAGACGGCGATTCGGAAAACCAATGGAATGCACTTGCTACAGAAAGTCGAATGTTTAAAAAGTTGTAATTGAAACCGCGTAATATACACATCGTCGATGGAGTTATTCAAGCCTTGGTATTCAACATTGTTGTGAAGGTTGATTAATTGTAAAATTCTAAATGAAACATAATACAAAATGGATTCCAATGGCTACAAGCTTCAGTTAAAATAGCCTTTGTTTTATTTACAATTAATTAAAAAAATTCTTAAAGAATTTAATTCTTAAAAATATCATAGCATTAAATCTTTCCTTACCTATTTAGATACTGAGCACATAATTGCCCATTTTACCCGAAAAACATGTGACACCTTTACACAATCACCTTAATTCTTGTGAACTGATGTTTCCTTTAGA
Organism: Phaonia tiefii; assembly: GCA_963931995.1. Taxonomy (NCBI): domain Eukaryota; kingdom Metazoa; phylum Arthropoda; class Insecta; order Diptera; family Muscidae; genus Phaonia; species Phaonia tiefii. The sequence goes on from OZ008370.1 coordinate 9,735,761, forward strand.
AACCTTAACCTCAGCTCTGCAGGATTAAATGTTCACAATTCGTTCATAACCCTTTTACATATGCAACGCGGATAGGTAAAATCGTACACACACGACCTTTCAACTCTGCCGTAAATATTTACAAATTCGTGTGCGATATTCAGGTATTTACACACGTGTGTGCGGTTTCACGTGTGGGCAGAAATTTCCACGAAAACAAATTTCAATACTAATTACAAATATTTACATATCGAAATAGTAAATCGCACGAAAGCCAGCGAAACCCATAAAAATATTTTAATATTCTACCGGACGATTTCCAAAAATCACTTCTGCACATCATCACTAATGAGGGGAAAATCCAATAACCACCACAAAGGGAAAACAACATTTCAAATATTTGCATACAAATGTTATTAATGGAAACAAATGAAAACCGATTCAATAAAATTTAATGAAAAATTTAAAATTTCAATAAAATTCCATTAACAGCCTTCAGTTTGTATTCTTATGCTTCAGCTTAATCACTAGAGTCTGCAAGGAAATCTGCGTAAATACTGGCATAATTGTCAGGACGATGCTGATAATAAGCGACATGCAATCAATATCTGTCATCCTCCACTGGTTATCGTCCAATACAAATGACTATCTGGGGCTTCTAGTATAAATTCTGAGTTTTTTTACAAGCTGACATCACAAAACAGGTGCCAACATGGCCGTGAGATAAGAGAAGGGATATAAAGGACCTCAAGACACTAACAAGGACTAAGTTAAATATTCGTCTGATATACACGGGACTGACTGATGTATCAAAAATCCCACGCGTTGTAGTTCCATTAACTCAGATACCAAGCCAGTGGTATCGAAGGTCAGAAACACCTACAACTAAAGGTTGTATTTTTAAGCGTGATAGAAATTGAAATTGTAATAACTCATCTTGTCCGGATCAATGTCATTCATAAAAACATAAACAAAAAATGGTGCGGTGATGATCTCCATTGTCCGTAACCCGAGGTCCGGCTTCGTTTTTGCAGAAATAGGGTCCGTCGATGACAGCAGCATCTAAACCACACAAAGAAGTGAATTTTTCTGGATATAATGGAGCCTGTAGGGTCTATTTTGGGTTGATCTCACTCCATATGCGGCAATTTCGTTTATTAACAAACAAAATGAGCCTCTTCACTGAACACAATTTTGCGATAAAACATTGGGTCAGTTTCCAAATGCTCAAGAGCACGACAAAGGAACGACGCATATGATGGTCTCGTGGCTTTTGTTCCTGCTATTTCAGATATTCACATTACGACAAATCCTGGTGAAAACCCGCGAAAGATAAATCGACACCTACCACGACTTTGAAGATTATAAGGCTGCCCTCTATAGCTCGATACGGGAAAAACTGTTTGGGGTACTAGTACAGAGCAAGGTAGTGTAACAGAAGCGGGAACTGTACTCGTACTAAGGCAAGGTACTGTAAAAGGACACATACTGTCTCAGAACAAGGTACTGTAACAGGACTAAGATTATGCACAATAGAGAACGGACACAGAACAAGTTGTAGAATATTGTACAGTCAAGGAACTGAGAAAATGTAAGAGTTCTGGCTACTGTAAGAGAGAAGGTTAGAGATCAGACGATAGGACCTTATCAGTCTTGCTTTAGGCCTGGAAAGTCAACTTTCTATCAGATATTGACATTAAGACAAATCCTGGAGAAAACCCACGAAAAACAAATCGACACCTACCACCTCTTTGTAGATTGCAAGGCTGCCCTTGATAGCGCGATATGGGGAAAACTGTATCAAGCTACAGAACAAGGTACTGTAACAGAATTGGGTACTACACTAGACTAGAAGGTACTGTAAGAGGGCTTACACTATCTCGGGACAGCGTACTGTATCAGTGCTAAAATTTTCACAGAATAATGTACTGAAACAGAAGGAAAGTTTTACAATATTGTACAGTCACAGATTTGGCGAAATGCAATTATAAAGAAAAATGAAAATATTATCCATGGCTACTGTAACAGAGAAGATTAGAGATCATATGATCGGACCTTATCAGTGTGACTTTAGGCCTGGAAAGTCAACTATCGACCAGATATGTAAGAGTTCTGGCTACTGTAACAGAAAAGGTTAGAGATCAGATGATCGAACCTTATCAGTGTGCTTTTAGGCCTGGAAAGTCAACTATCGACCAGATATTGAAATTACGACAAATCCTGGAGAAACCCCACTAAAACTGTAGATTATAAGGCTGCCTATAAATCGACATCTACCACCTCTTTGTAGACTATAAGGCTGCCTTCGATAGCGCGATACGGGGAAAACTGTACCAAGCTACATAACAAGGCACTGTAATAGAATTGTGTACTGTACTAAATCAATGTACTGTAAGAGGGCACGTACTGTCTCGGGACAGGGTACTGTAACAGAGCTAAGATTTTCGCAGAATAGTAAGTTTAGAATAGTAAGGAAAGTTTTATAACATTGTGCAGTCACGGAACTGAGGAAATGTAAAAGGTCTGGCTACTGTCACAGAGAAGGTTGGAGATCAGATGGAAATTACATGTTGGTTTTTGAAAAAAAGAATTTATACTTTTATATTACTCTGTTCCCCTCAGGGATTCTACGTCCCTGCCGTGCAATTATAAAGAAAAATGAAAATATTATCCATAAAGTACTTCTCCAGTACACTTTAATTTATTGCATATGCTATACTATCAACTTCCTTACATTTTATCTTTTTCTTTCTGCATTAATTTTCACTTTATTTCCATCATATCCACACATCCATTGCAGTGGAAAGATAGGGGAGGCTTCAGATAAGAAGAAGAAAAACGACCAAGTGGCGTTTTCTCTCATTTGTAATCATATTTACGACGAAAAACAAGTGAAAAGCAAATGAAATCGAAAAAAAATACAGCACCAACTAAAGCAGTGACATATTACATCCCGTTGTAAAATATCAACATCATTGTCAACATAAGCCATGTTATTTGCAACGGCATCAAGGGACCGCAACACAGCAACAAGAGTCGCTGCTAGCAACAAGAGTCATTGCTAGAGTAAAAAACAGCAAAAGTTGCAGCAAAAGTAACAGCATCAACAATAGGTGCCTTATTGCTACTAATAGTATCAACAACAGAGTCTGTTGCTGCCCCAACATTGTCGCACAGTAGGATGTAATGCCAATGACATTTTATACTCCCTCAAAATTGGGGTATTTATCGATAGTCTCCAGAGATAAGGTCAAAGTAATGAAAAACCATTATGGTTCCATCATTTCCAAACAACACAACGTCATGCACTTCCCCCCTTTGCATTCTGATGCACTTGCATCACACATTCCATAGTGGACAACTTTGAGCCATGTAAGTGACGTACTCGTACACACACACTCACTGTTGGGCATTGCTAATGCAACAGCCACCAATATGCAATCGATTTCTGTGTGTGTGTATTTTTTTTTTCATTTCACAAGATTGTGGCCGAATAAGAGGAAAATTAAAGTTAAAAAAGGATTTAAATAAAATGTATTGCACAAATATGGGCCACGGTATCGTCAGGAAACCAGGGGCTTTTAAAACTCATACCATGGTAAAGGAGAACATACCGGATGTTAAACATCATAATGTATATCCTATAAATACAACAATTTCAAAATACAATTTAAAAATATAGAAATTCTTAAACCCTAAATTTCAAAATTAACCATTTAAGTTTCAACATTTTCTCTCAAATTTTAGAAATTATAACGAACTTACGATTTATCGTGCTTAGTCCTTTACCTTACTTAAAGTTTTAAATCAGAAAATAAAAATTAATTTACAACTTAGGAATTTAAATTTCAAAATTTCATTGGAAATTTAAAGTTTGGCACGGATTTACGATATATCCCATTTAACGAATTCATTTTGTTATTGCAATGTTATCAATAATATCTCAAATTTTGTGTATTACTATAGCGAACAAACAATTTAAGACTAAACAGTAAAATTAAAATGAATTTAAAAATAAGCAATTTAAATTTCAAAACTTCATTTTAAATTTAAAATATTGGTAGGAATTTACGATATATCCCATTTACCGAAGTTTTGTTTACTATAGTAATGCAACCAAGAGTATTAATAGTACTCTTTGACATTAGTACTTCTTTTTCATGCGGTATACAACTCTAAACTTCACAATTATTCGATATTAGACACATCTAGTATTACTCGATGATGTCTACTTTTGAGCGTTTACAATCAGATGCACTTGAATTAAGCCGCCTATCGGTCATTTATAGCAGTTACAAAGCCATTGTATTCATAAACCTTTCTCTAACGCCATCTAGCGTCTGCTAGATGCATCACACAGTTTTTTAGCTAATTCATCTACCGTTCGTGGTAAGATCGTCAACGGTAGCCTTCAACTCACATCTCCATATGTACACTCAAATGTTAGTTTAAAATACCGCAGATGGTTATTGTGGTTCAAATGTTAGCTTGACATATACCACACTTTCATTTAACATTCAAATGTTAGTTCAGTGAAAACTATAATTTGACTGACACCAGATTGTTGGTGGTGTGTATTGCAATTTAGTTATTCTAACAGATCGGTTAAGCTAAGGAAAAGATGATGGAAATACCATGGATGGTGAAATATAAGTGGTGGATTTGAAACTCTAGGGAAATTTCCAACAATGGTGGAAATTTCCCTGAAAACGAAAGCCACTGAAAAAACTATTTAACCATGTCTCTTTGTCTTTTGTATTGTCAAAAAATGTTAAAAGCGATATCCTTTCCATTATCTATATTTTATTTTTAAATTCAAACAGCAGAATTGCAGAATTCACTCGTATCCGAGTGAAAAATTGTCGCACCGAAACAGCCTTTGACATCTGGTGAAAATAGTGAGTAATTGAATACAGCAGCTATGGTTTTTCCAAAAACGATGTACTAAAGTAGACAGCCAAAATTTATCTCCACTCGAATGCCAACAAACAAAGCGAGTGAAACCTTAATCATATTCTCCTCTCTCTCTGTCTTACTCTCTTCATTGAATATTCCTATACATGAACAGCTTTTTGAAAATGGTGTTGTATATAAAGAAACTATACAAATTCCAACCATGTTGAAGTAAACTTACATAAACTATGCAAAAAATAATAATAATCAAGAAATGACGCGAGAGAGTAATGCGTTTTAGTGAATTGTGACCTCTTTTTGGTTCTCTTTTACGAGGGTTGCCAAATTTCGCAAATCTACTGGTCGTCTACTTCTTAAATTAGACGACAAGAAGATGTGCGCAACTTGGCAACCCTGGTAAAAGAGAACCAAAAAGTGCTAGGAGTTCACTCAAACGCATTTCTCTCTCGAGTCATATCTTGCTTATTTCATACTTTTTGCATAGTGTATGTAATTTTACTTCAACATGGTTGGAATTTGTATAGTTATATATAATAACACTATCAAAAAGCTGCTCGTTTATTGAAATATTCAATGAAGAGAGTAGGAGAGAGAGTAGAGAAGTACTAGGGTTTCACTCGTTTTGTTGGTTGGCATTTGAGTGAAGAGAAATTTTGACTGTCTACTTGCACATCGTTTTTGCTAATAATTACACAGTTGTGGTCAGGGTCGCCAGTTTTTTTTTTTTTAGGCGAAATCCACGAATTGTTATTTTTAATCCCCGAAAATCCCCCAAAAGAGGTAAAATCCCCGGAAAAATCCGCATAGTTTTCAAGGAAGTTCGAGAAAGTTTTAAAATTAGAATTTATTTAAAATTCAGTTTAACGAAATGAAAACTTAAATATTGAAAATTTTTTGCTTTGATTTAGCTAGTGCCATATCAGAACTTTCAAACAATGATACAAAAGAAGCGCTTTTAATACATCTTAAATTTTCATCCCCAAAAAATCCCCAGATCCCAACACCAAAAAACCAATCCCCTATTTTGAAAAAAAATCCCCAATATGGGGACAAATCCCCTAAACTGACAACACTGGCTGTGGTGGATTGTACGCTCATGTGAAGTGGTGAAATCAGTGGTGATTTCTTTCTGGTTGAAGAATTTTCTAAACGCGTCATCGAAAATTTGAACCGTAAAATGGTCTATGTTCTCCTTAGTTACATTTAACATTAGAAAATATTTTAAATTATGACTGAATCATCGATTATGTGTACTGCGAATAATTACATATGTGATGGGTGTACGCATTTGATAAGGATTTCTTTGCAGAAGGTTGAAGAATTCGCTAAACATGAAAGCAGCTGGAAATTACTAGATTATTGTAGACATTATTGTATTCTAACGCTGGGGACAGTCTGTCTATAAATTTTTGTTTTTATTTATTATTAGATTTGCTGGTCTGTAAGGATTGTCCGCCATAAATATGAATAAATAAATAATAATCCAAACCGAGCACATCGTCGAGTAATTGTGAAAGCCTTGACCGTTAATATTGAATATCGAAAAATTATGAAGTGATAGAAATTGTAAATAAAGTCACTACTATTCGGCATATTTTGTCATCCACCACTAAACAAATTTGTCGACTTGTTTGTAGGGGGAGCTGCTAAAACTCGCTTAGTTCCCCACACAAAGTTGTCGAAAAAAATAGTTTAGTAGGGGATACAAAATCATGCCAGTTGTCATTATCATAATTTACGAAGAACCCGGTTATAGTAGCCATTTCGTATGGGGAACTACGTGAATTTAAATGATGCTTCTAAAAATCCAACAAGTGGAATGAAAATATAGTTTAACTGGGACAACAAAAAAATACCAAATTTTTGCATTAAATGAAATTTAAAAGATCTTTTTGTGACTTCTTTATAGTAACCAGAAGAAGCTTTTAGTTCCATTGAGTAGAATGGTTTAGTAAAAATCTTTAAGTTTAGCTGATTGGTTCTTATTATCTAAATAGGTAAAATCGTATTCAATTCACTTACCTTATATCTTGTCTTAACGATTGATCGCCTAATAGTAGTTCAAAACCGCCTCTTGATATGCTGCTATTTGGACTATAGTTAAGTTGCGTTAAATTATTTGACAAACTACTTGTATTCAATTGTAAAATATCATCTGTCTCCTCGTCATCATCGTCACTTAGTAACTGAAATTAAAAAATAAAAAAAATATTATATAAAGTGTTTCTGAAATTATTTAATAGAAGTTTGGAAAAAATAGGTCGTATAATAAAAAAATGATACATCATGATTTTATTAAAGATTTTGAAAGATGCAAAAATTAGCCTATGACCTGATAACTTTTGTGTTATACTAAAAAAAATATAATTACCATTACATCCCATGAAGGTACTGGTTCAAGTCCCAGTATAGGAAATCACAACAATAAAAATTTAAAAAGTATTTTTTAAATGGTTAACTCAGCTGATATTCGACACCGAGCCACACTCCAGTAGCTGTTTTCTAGTCCAACATGCTATCATCTTGATAATTAAAAGTAGAAAATGTACTGAAAAGTGGTCAAGGATGAAGTACTTCTACTTTATCACAACACCATGTCAAATGGAGATGAAATTTTACTCAGAAGTGTCAAAATTTTAAGCATTTGACTAAAGAATGTTCTTCGTAATATTTATGAAACAATTTACATTAAGAATTCTTCATCAATCCTATGAACTTTTCACAAACATTTTTTAAAACTTTCATACAAGTTTACGAACTTACGAAACGAATACATAAAAAGGTTTTATAAAATATTCTTCATTACTTGCACGGAAAACTGGTTTCTCCATACCATGTGTTGGGTGCCAGTATTATTCGTTGAGGATCTGTATCTAGATAGAAAATAGCGATACGGTATGCTGCACTGAAAAAAAGGTTCATCAAATTTATGTATGCGATCCACAATTTGATGAAATAATTCCTTATTTTCCAACCTACGACAAATTAAATTAAATTGATGAAGAACATTTCATCAATCTTTTCTCAGTAGTTTACGTTGATTCAACGGCAATGCTATATCAAGTTGATGTAAATTTTCCATCAGGTCGATGTCATTTTTCATCAAGATGATGTAAATTTTTCACCATTTTGATGTGAATTGTTCACCAATTTGCTGTTAACAGTTTATCAATTATATGTAAAGTTATCATCAATTTGATGTAAGTTTGTCATCAATTTGGCGTAAAATGGTCATCATTTGGTCATCACCATCAAATTGTTTGCTAATGAGTAGCCAAACTCTTTTGAATATTTTTCATCCTACAAAATCCACAATAACTGAATAATGTTTGCTACCCATGGCAATATTTTCTATTGTGAATTTATTTTAAATTTTTTACTACATTTTTTCTCTTTCTCTTTATTTTTCCAATACAACGTTCATATTTTGAATCGATCCCATTAATTATTTCCAAATTCCAATGATGAAGATTGATGCAAAAAATAGCATCAATTCAATGACGGTGATAAGGTTGAAGAAACTCACAATCTTCAAATTGAAGAACATTTTCAATGAATTGACGAAATTTGGCATCAATGCAATGAAGAACAACTGATGATCATCGGTTTGATGCAAAGATTTTCTTTCAGTGTAGCGATCCTATAATTCGATGACACGTTTCATAACATCTATGAAATATTTTCATAAACATCTTTTCATAGATTCTACGAATATTTTTCATTGATTTCATTGATTTTTTCATTGAAATTTGCATAGATGATATAAACCACTTCATACAGTTCATTTTATAGAATCTATGGAAATATGTCATAGATATTATAAACAAATTTCAGAAATCCTGGTTCATAGAATCTATGGAAATGTTTAAAAGATGTTATGAACAAATTTTATAAATTCCTGTTCATAGAATCTACGAAAATGTTTAATAGATGTTACGAATAAATTTCATTAATTTCTTTTTATACGATTCAAGAAAAAGTGTCACAATATCTGTGAAATGTTTCTTTGGTTGTAATTTAATGAGGGTGTTCATAGAATCTGTCCGTCAGTGGTGGAAAGGACAATACATGAGAACGTGGGTTCGATCGCAGTTCGAAACATCTGACATTTCTTTCCACGACGTCCATCTCGTCTAGTAAAGGCTACATTGTCGACAAATTAGTCATGAAAAAGATTTTTAAAAACCCGTTTGGAACCTGAGTACAACAAACAAACACATATACTAACCTACTAATCATTGTGTCTCAAACATGTAATATTGAATAGCAAACACAATTTGTTTGCACACAAGTATACTATATTTGGGATAAGCTACAAACACGTAATATTTGCATCCAAACAACAAAAACAAAAAGGACACATTTTTCAGCCTGTAGTTGTTTAAAAAATAGGTTGTAGCAACCGTAAATTCGCTTGTTGCCCCTGAAATGTAGTTGCCTCAACCGAATTGAGGTTACCAAGACTGGCAGTAGTCCCCACAAGTGAAATTCAGTTGAAACAACCTCTAATAGAGTGTGACAAAAACTAATAAGGTTGTGGCAACCAGTTAATCAGCTGCTGCTGATACCTACATTGGTTGTGGCAAACGCCAAATTCGGTCACGCCAATTTCGGCTATTTTTCTGGGTGGGTGTACTTACCTCTCGTCTCGGTGGTTGTGGCTGTTGCTGCTGCTGTTGTTGCTGGATATTATTGGTTGATATAGTATATAAATCACAATTATTACTAAGATTATTTCTAAGATTTGTTGCTGCTGTTGCTGGTGCAGTTACTATTGATGATGGTTGTGTCGCACTGCTGCTACAACTGCTGATGTTGCTGATATTATTGCTGATGGCAGATGATGCTGATAACTGGGCATTGGTGGCTGTGATGGAGTTGTTGCTGCTTATGCTGCTGTTGGGTTTCGTTAAATGTTGCTGCTGCTGCTGATATAGCGTGGAAGAAAGCTTTTGTGTATTATTGTTGATTAGAGTTGAGGCTGGAGCATATGTTGCTGATGACGATGCTGCTGCTGCCGCCGCTGCTGATGATAATGACCTTAAATTATTGTTATTATTATTGAATGGTGGACCACCTTTCACCCCGACTGTGGCGGTTAAATCTACAACATCCTTGGCCAGACGCGGTGAGGTTAAAGTCTGGGCGTCCACATAGATCTTATTGGGCGGGGGCAATTGCAAAGGCGGTGGTATGTGATCGTGATATGCGGTCGAGGCTGCTGAAACTGCTGCTGCTGCTGCCGCCGCGGAATGATGAACATCTACTGTGGCACTTACGGTAACAGTGCTGTTGCCCTGTGATTTCCTACGACCCAAAGTGGAACTTTGACCTGGTGCAATGATGGGACCTAGAACAAATGGACTCACATTTACTGGGGCTATTGTGGGTGTGGGTAGTTCGGCGTGTTTATTCTTGTAGTTAATGAAATTTATATTACAGAGATTAGCACCTAAAGCAACCAAATCATCATCATCGTCCTCTTCCTCGTCCAGTTCCAAATGTTGCAAGCTCCGGGCAATAGCCAACTTTTTATGGGCCAATGATGAGGGCAACTTGGCGAGGGGGGTTGCTTGATAAATACTATTATGATTTGTCAATATTGAGGTTGTTGCCGTTGTTGATGCCGATGCTGCTGCTGGTACTATTGCGGTTAATGGCGTTTGTTTTGTCGCTAATGCCTGCGAGCAATTATTAGCATTTCTATCGGATGTTGAGGTCTTTCCGGTTCCCACAGATGCTGCTGCTGCTGCTGCCGCCGCTGCTGCTGATACTGATGCGGCTCCCAATGCTATGGCCGTCGTTGAGAGGGCAACCCCACTACCGGCTGTCACTAATTGTGGCTTGGCCACACATGCATTTGTCGTTGTGGACGCTACAGCAGTTGGTGTTATTGTTGTTGCACTTATTAGACCAGCTGTACCCGTGGAAGCTGCTACCGCTGCTGTGGTTAAAGTGGTACTATTGCAGGCCGTGTGATTGCTATTGAATGAGGTCACATAGATGGGGGAGGCTTCGTTTAGGAAACTTAAATCCTGTTTTTGCGTTGATGGTGCACCACCTTTGGTTTGTTGCAACTGCAAAAAAAGAGATGAAAATTGTTAAAGAGCTGGATACATTTCGAAAGTTACAATGAGAAGCAGAGGAGTCTTAATTTAGGAAATAAGAAACGAACAATTTTATCTAGACCGAGGGAGATTGTGCCAACCTGAAAATTAAAGTCTTATTGTACTCTAAAATATGTAATATAACTATTAATTCTAACGACCAGGAAATGACGGGGAATTGACGTTGATTTAAAGCAATTGAAGTATCGAATTTAAATTTAGTTGAGTTTCTTGATTGCCAACAAAAGTCAGCAACAATGAAGTTTTACCCTCGTTTTCAGCTAATTTCAGTTCTATTTTAAATCATCCAGAAATCTACAGGAATATAATCATTTAATAAAAATGAACATCCACAGAAGTGACAAAGTATGACATTTGTGTTTCGGAAGTGGTGAAAATTTGTATCTGCAGCAATGAATTTTCGATAATCATGTCGCAACGTAGATGTCCTTCTTGTGTGTTTTAAACGATGTACAGGCACTACAACTGCAGTTAAGAACACCTTTTGTACAAAACAAATATTTACTTCATTATCAGTACTGCTACTGCAGAAGCACTAAAAATGTGCTTCTGTGGAAGTTCATCATTTCTCATGCAAATTTGCGCTGTGATAAATTATCGACAAATTTAGACAATTTTTGGAGAAGTCAGTAGATCCTGTAGGAGCTATCAATGATCAAATAATAACATTAAAACGACTGAGAAAGTGATGAAAACTTAAATCATCAGCATTGAATTTATGAAGGGGATCTCGTTTTTTCATTGGTGGCCTTTATTTAACATGAGAAGTACTACTTTTGAAGTAATGAAAATGTGATTCTCCAAAAGTACTACTATTTTTTGGACGACAAAAATTCTCGAGAATTATACTCAAGTAAAGCCGAAGCAATAGTCTCTACAGGTTTAGATTTTTTTGAATCAAGAAGCAAAAAAGCATACAAAGATATTAAACCTAACCAAACTTGTGATTCGTAAGTGCTGGAAATGAGAGCATCTGTTAGAAATTTAGGACGGGAATGTGGCAAAACGTCTGCGCATTCAATGGCACATATTCACTACATTTTATTCAGTGTCCACACGCTGAAAATATGGCTTTTGTAACATATTCTCTTAAACACATTCTGCAGGAACCAGGTATATGTTTGGAACACACTCTAAATACTCATACATTTCCAAGTCTTAAACTCACTTATATTTAATTACAAACATTAGTAGGTTACGTGGAACCATATGCGTGTTTCATCCCTAACATCCATGTTCCTAGGCCGAAGGATTCGTGTTTCCTCCCAAATTACACAAACGAACGATTGCCGACTAAATACATGATACTAAAACGCAACCATTCAACAGTCAACATAAGAAACACTCAATTCATTTACACACGCATTCAGGAATATTTATGAATCACTGACAGAAAGGATAATGCAGAAATCCAGTTATACTCTCGCAAGTGCTTCTTTTGGAGTAATGAAAATTTGATTCTTTGGATGCACTTTCAGAAGTGCTTCTGTGGAAGTACATCCGAAAGTACTTCCGTGGAAGTGCTTCTCCAGAAGATTTAAATGCTACACTTAATTCCAAAGCCATTGCTTATTTTCTTTTTATAAAGGGGTCAAAGTAAGCCGAGGCTTCATTTATTTGACAATAATTTCGCCGGACTTAATTTAATATACGATTTGATACTTCTATCGGATAAGGCTAGGGATGTGAATAGTCGTTGGGTATTAGTTTGCCTATATCAAGATGGCAAAGTCATTACGCAATTTACATCAACACTCCTTTTATTCCTTTCTGTTGCGATGCAATTTTCATTCCTTTTTTATGTCTCCCAATAATAATATGATTCTACTCCTGAAGTATGGCCATGTATACAACGTCTTCTCATCTCTTACTATACAAGTTTCCACACAGTGTCATGTTCAATCTTAAGGCAGCTTAACACAGCCCTTACAATTTTCTGTATGGTATTTGGTATTCATCCCTGGCAACGTTAAGCTTTGCAGGAAGGAATTGCATTTTGTGGTGAAATTGTACACAATATGATTTTGCACTTTTTCGTTCTGTTCGAGGAAAATAAATCCCACCAGCAGTCAACAATAACCGCAACTATATAAATAAAATTCACTATCCAAAGCAACAACAATACCATGATTAACAAACAGCAACAGGATATCGACAACAAATAACAACATTTATTGTTTCCCATTTGATTAAGTAGTAGTTGAGGAAAATGAAAGGAAACATAAACATAAGAAATTGAGTGACAAACAAGAAAGGGTAAATCAAAATAGATGACGGGAAATTCCAAATTTATACCATCAACACACCAAAAAGACCCTAAATCGCAAGAACTAAAAAAAGGTCATGAAAGGTTACATATAACATTAATTTATGAACGCCCTGAAGTATGCAATGACACATTAAATTACGTCAACCATGTGGTCAATTACATTACGCCATTTAATTAGTTATCAAATTATTGCATTGCATACTTCAAGCGGATCTTTATTTTTATACTTCAAGCGGATCAGTTATTAATAGCATTTGTTGCATACTTTGGACACAGGTAAATTATGATAATGCGACCACAACAATTAAAGATTGTTAATGACCCTTGGAGTAAATTGGTTAATTATTCACTATATCTTCATGTATTCATTTCAACAATTGTAAGAGTTTCGATTATAAGGCTAATATTTATAGTCTAGTTGCTGAGATGTTTATCCAAATTTATTTTCATATTAAATGCCATATAATATATCTATCATAAAATATATCCTGTTACATTTTATTGAATTTAATTTGTTATGAATTCATTGCATACTTTTGAGCTCACATGTATTGGTTAACATGTTGCATAATTTGGGGCTCAACTTTATTTTTGCTGTTTTATTTAAAAATACGATACGTAACAATACCCCGATTTGTCACCATCTAATTGAATTTAGAGTACTTGAGATTCGACAACAGCAACACGAATAGTACCCACGACTATTTTAGAGACAATTTAAAGAAAAAAACTGATGCTGGTGAAAAAATCAAAGCATCAAGACAAAATATCCAGACAATGCATCAGGAGCATCAACTATTTCAATTCACCAAAACCATTTATCGCGCCAACACAATTGGGTATTTACCACTAGAACATTTCGTAAATAGGACTATTAATTGGGGTCTCATCCATCATCATTTCCAGATGACGAGCCCAGCGACTATTTCCTGTTCACAACTGTGGGGGGCTAATAATATCAAAAAAGTGATACCGAATTCATTATTGCTTTGCCGGTAATTCTGGGCACAGATCCATTTGAAATGCATGCATACAAAACTTTACTACTGATAAAACGATACATAATTCCTTTTCGTTTTTACAGTGTTTTCAGCTAATTATACGAGTTCAATTGTCCGCCGCTAGGTTCCCTGTAAGGTTCTACCCGTTTCAAGAACCGGTTTCTTGATCTTTTCGTTATATTGTTAAGTCGAATGTGGCGATTTCTACTCGTTTATCTTCATTATCTGTTGTAATGGTATACTTTCAGGAGCAGCATTAATCGCCCTGTTACTAACATTATGTTAATTCCGGCATTAACCGTAAGAAAAAGCTTTAGTTAATCGCAACAGTATTATTAGGATGAAGTTGTGACTAAAATGTATAATATCAGTCGAATTTAACCCAAATTATTTCTTCTGGTTAAATTATTGTACAAAAATTGTCCCTGTAGGCCGAGATAGAATTCTTAGTAAAAAATATGTCACACTTCTCAGAGTCCATACATTGTTATAACTGTGGCATACTTTCTGGCGCAATAAATCTGTTTTGAGTTGTCGTAATGTTCCACTTCGATAACAGAAGACAAAATCTATATTTCATCCAAAATATTTGAGCCCGCCCTATGTTATATGCAATTACTGAAATAATCCAGAACGCACTGTGACATAGAGGTGGTTTTGTAAGCGCGATAGAAAGTAAAATTGTAGAAAATATCACAACAAATTTAATTTTAATCAAAAAAAAATTTTCTGAAGATTCAATCCATGTCATTAAAATTTGAAAATGATTTCAGGCCTATGACCACCGTCGTTCTTCACGACGAAGCGCATTCTGAATGTCCAATTTTGGGTCACTTTTTCGAGCATTCCTGGCTGTATGTCAAGTTCCAGAATGTTGGATTTAAAGTTAAGTTTCCTGTCGAGTAAAATATCTATGAATGTTGGGCTTTCAATACCCCTAAAGAGATGGGTACAACAGTTACCTCCTGCTGAAACGGACCACATCTGTCTTAGTTGGGTTCACCCCAAGACCATTATCCGAAGCACATCTAGTGGCGCTGGTGTAAAGAGTCTGATGCAGGATGTCCCTAAGAGTATTTGAAAATTTCCGCCCCAACTACTGTTAGCGAATCTCCGCTATTACCACGTCATTTGCGAAAACAATAGCCTTAACACCCATAATCTCCAGAGAAAGCTGAACTCTGCTTATGGAGAGAAGCCATAACAGAGGCAACAAAACGCCCTCTTGAGGTGTTCCTCTGCTGACTAACCTACACAGAAGTTATGTAGATCTTAAATTTTAATTTATTATGCTCGAGGTCAATTCTGTTGGATATATTTTAATTTATTTTTGAATATTTCGTCTTGCGTCCAAAGACATCATCAGGAATTGAGGAAACTTAAGTACAACGCAACTTGTAAGTAAAGTAGCGCAGCGACCTCCGTTTTCGGTTATCGGTTTGTTTGTTCTTCTTACATATTTCTTTTTTCAAGCAGCTGTTTCATTGCCTACACTTTGACTTATAGTTGTCTTTGTAATCATTGCATACTATTAGGCATACAAGTATAGACACTACTGTTGCATACCTTAAGGCGCATTTTTGCTATTGTCTGTTGTAAAGCTGATTTCGATTACATCTAAAAATAAAACACAACATTTTCTTTATATTTCTTGAAAAAAAAACTTTCCCAGCAATTCACTTATATATGTAAAATCGAATCTCACAAAAAGCTGAACTTCCCAACTACTATCTCCCAACCAAATCTTTAACTTTAAAACACTCACTCACCCACTTATTGTGGATATCCTACGCATACATAATTTAGTTTGTAAATCGTTCCTAATTTAAAATTCTGCAATAATTTCACCCACCCCACCCTGGGAAAGGCATGAGGACGATGCAGGGCGCAAAGACAGACGAAAAATAGCAAACTCTCAATTGTGGTTATATATTCATAATTCGTATGCAAATCGTTTTGGAAATCTAGATGGTAACCAGCAACAGCAACAATAACGCCAACAACCACAACAAATATTATGCATTATTAAATCATGCAAATTGTGACTGTTAAAAGGAGCAAGAAACCATACTCATTCAACAAACAGAAACAACGCAAAAAAAAGGCCAACAGATTTTATCTGTCACTGCCTTTTCATCTTTTTGATAAATCCTTCAAAATGTTATAGAAAAAAAAGAGTTTCGACCGGCCTTATGGAGGAGGCAAGCAACCACACGCCTAATTGTCTCTTAATCCCGAAATTTATGCGTTAATCTGAGAGAGAGAAAAGAGGCCACGAAATGCAAATATTTTCCCAACGAAAATTTGAAGAGGATGTTGACGAGAGACATTTTTTATGTTCCTTTTTTTTCTTAAAATAAGGATTTTCGTCTTTGTCTGTGGGTAGGGCCAAATAGTTTTTAACGAGTTTGTTAAAAGTTTTTTTTTGTTTGGAATTCTTGCTGGTCCTTGGCATACGAGTATTAATGCTGGTGTCATTGCATTATTTTGTGTTAATTTGGGGTGATAGAATGAGGTGAAGTGAAAAAGAGATATAATAAAAATAAAGCATACCCTTAGGCGTTGTTTACTTATACAAGAGATTGAAAATGCGCAAGATTGTCATGCACATAGTTCTATTAAGATTTTGCATAACAAGTTAAGTATAAAAGATATATACGCAAGAGGGCTCGTGGTTAGTTGAAAGTTCATTTAAGCTCAGTCGTGTCCACGGTCTATTGTTAGAATCCATCCAACCTTTTGAAAAAAAAAAACAATTACAAATCATTCGAATTAAATTAGAAAACTGTTTCTGATCTTGTAAGCTTGCAGTATCAACTTCTCATACGTTAACTAAAAACTAACTAAACTGCTGCTTGCCAAAAAACACAGTACTGGAAGCATCAAAATTCTCCAAAACCCTAGTCAATGCGCTGATAGAAGAGCCGGTTTTTCCAACAAAATTCCCACTTAGAATCTCTTGATACTGTCACCAGAAAGCAGCATATTCATCGCTTCTAAAAAGTAATTTAGAAATAGCAGAAGAAATGTTTTAAGTCTTGGCTGGTAACACTGCTAAAAAAAATGGTTTCCCATTACATCACATGAAGGAATTGGGGCGAGCGTCTCACAACCAGTGAGCTGTGCGCTTTCCAGTTTTCACTCACTGATTGGGACCTCCAGTTTTACACCAGTTCCGAACGGTATTTTAAGAAGCGTTTTCATGGCTAAGTACTCGATAGTGCCGCCGTCACTAAGCGAGGTGACCGTCGTCGAAAGAAATTTTAAGGTGGTCGGAGCAGGGATCGAACCCAGGATCTCCTCTACAAGAGGCGCACACACTAACCATTGCACCACCGACGACGACACTGCTAACAGTTTACAATAAATTGTGATGAATTTCACTGCGTTTTTACTATTTATCAGAAGCACTTCAGTGAACATTCTAAATACCTTTATATTCTTCCTTATTCCATTGAATTTTTGAAGCCAGAAGCAGAGTAGAGCCTGAAAAAACAGGCACTGCTTCAAAATTTTAAATATGTTTTGCTGAGTTGTTTTCTTGCAAATATACATACTTTAATGTAGAAACATTTGCGTGTTTCATCCCAAACATCCATATGCTTACGTCGAAGCATTCATGTGTTTCCTTCCAAACGAACGACTGACGACTCAATGCATGAAACTACAACTCAACACATCACTCAACATAAGAATCACTCATTCATTCGGGAATCATTCTTTCGAGAAAATTTATGAATCACTGTCTGTACGCTGAAAAATCTATCGTTTTTTGTTGTTTGGATGCAAATATAACATGTGTCTTGAGCTTGTCGCAAATATAATATACTTGTGCCCAAATGCATTGTGTTTGCTATTCAATATTAAATGTTTGAGACACAATGATTAATATGTTATAACATATGTGTTTGCGACCTAAATATATCTGAGTTTGTGATACAAATACAGCCGTGTTTGTTGCACTGTTTATGCTCTCTCGAGAGCAAGAGAATGAAAGAGGAGCAACGAGTGTGTATATCTTGTAAGTGCATCTGTATTTTTGCATTATTCTCTCAGTGAGGGATTCAAAAATATTCCTGAATGTGCGTGATATATTGCATTTTAATTTCCGTATTCAGTCGTCAATGGTTCATCGGACAGAGGATATCAAAAGCGCTTGATCAGTGAAAGAAGAATAAACAAACGCTCGGACGGTTCAATAGTTTGTGATGTTGCTTTGATTTTTGTGTATGTGTTTCGAATATATTTATGTGTGCTACCAAAGTGAGAAACGATTTTGAGGAAAGAAACTGGAGGGGGCAACAACGTGAATCCATTTCTCTGCCCGAGCCTTTACTGAAAAAATTGGAATGGCGGACCATTTGTGAAATATAATAAAAAAAACACAAGTAATTAATACACGCTTGTCTTGCATGAACTAGATTTGTATATAGGTATATTGTTCGTGTACCAACGCATAGTCATAACCAACGCATAGTTGAAACCTTCTGAAGACAAAAACGTGAGAAACAACAAAGAAAGGAGAACCAACAGAGCAGCAGGTTCAAAACAAAACACATATTGCATTCAATGCAAGTAAATATAAAAATCGTTTAATTTTAATTAAAAATTCAAATTGAAATAAACGTAACTGACACTAGCACGGTCTTCAAAACTTCTATACCACGGAAAAATACAACTATGTGATATAAATTAAAACTCACCTCAAAGCACTGCAACAATGCGAGAATGCATGAGGAAAAGAAGAACATGGTGGAAAAATTCTGTCTGTTCTTGTTGTTGGAATTATATAGGCCTTTCAGTGATGTTGATACTTAGGGATCTTCGATCGATACTAATTCGCACATTTGAATTGCAGAATTGAGTTTGTATAAATACGATTGATGATCAACCGATGGTGTCAATTCAGGCACAGTAGTTAGGCATCTGATGATGAACTTGTCACGGAGTTCGAAACTAGTCTTGCCAGTGAGTGTGTGTTGAACTGAATTGCCTATTATTTCCAACAAAAACCAACCATTTTTCAATTAGAAAAATGTTCACGACTTGTAAGCTGGTAGTATGAATTTCCCATACATTAACCAGAAATTAATTATAATAAATAAAGAAAGAATAATTCGTTTCTAAATATTATTATGTTTGGGAGAAAATACGCCTATGTTTCCCCGTAAGTATATGGAGGTTTGGGGAAAACACACGAATGCTTCCACGAAAGTATATGGATGTTTGGGATGAAGTACGCATATGTTTCCACGTAAAAGCATACATAGTTGTCAGTAAACATGCTAATGTTTGCATTTAAATACACCTGAGTTTGGGACTTTCAAACATATAAATGTTTGAAGTGTGTTCCAAATATATACATGGTACCTGCAGAATATGTGTGGGAGAATATGTTACAGAGGCCGTTTTTCAGGGTGTGAAAGAATAATACACAAATACAGTTACACGCTGAAAAATCGGTCTTATTGTTTTGCTTGGATGCAAATATAAGTATTGTTGTGTCCAAACACATTGTCTTTGCTATACAATATTACATGTTGGAAACAAAATGCTTAATATGTTATAATATATGCTTTTGTGACCCAAATATAGTTTTGTTTGTTGAAAACGTGTACGTGATAGACAACAACGAAACAAAAAAGCAGCAGCTCCTCAATTCATGAATGCTTGAATGAATGCTTTAAGGCTTGAACGTAAGTATATAGATGTTCCAAACATATACATGGTTCCTGCATAATGTTACAGGGGCGGTTTTTTGCAGCGTGCAGGAAAAGCGTTGTTCCAATTACAATAATAATCAGTTTTCAAAAAGTAGTAAATTTTTTCCAATTTTTCTTTACATTTTATTTATTCAACAATTGTAATTTTAGTTACGTTTGAGACTTTTGGCCTCATATTTTATACCACACTCGTGCATGATATAATTAATTCACTGTGGCCAAAAACTCCATAAACCGTAAACACTCATGTGCTGACTGCGGCCACGTTTGTAAGCCACATCAAAAGTACTTGTACAAAAAAACACAACGTCATGAGTTCAGTGAAAGTAATAAAACAAAATGGAATGAAGGGAAGTAACAAAAACGTAGTGATGTATTTAGTCATTCTTTGACGGGCTGCAACAGTAAATCATTATTCAGGTTTAATTGTAAATTCATTTTTTTCTTTTGATGGAATTCCATTCATTATTCCATTTGACATTGAACCATCATCTACTGCAACAATCAGTTTACCGGCCGTGATTGTCCATTTGCCCCCATCTCTATATTCATCATCCATCATAGCCAACACTTTCGTTTTCATTACCTTTACTAATCACCTTAACCACGGATGTATTTAATTGAATGAAAATTTACCCAGGTATCCGTGTATCTATCTACCCGTATGTGCATATGTACATACGGTAGATTGTTAATAATTATTGGGCGTTGATTAGAAATTCATAATTGAATCGTAAATTTGGTAGCATTTTGGTTTGGTCTGCTTGTCTAATATGAAGAATGCGTTATTTGGTTTTGGTGTATTAGGAAATTTCTGCTTTATGAAGATGATTTTCGATTAAGCAACATCACACTAATCGAAAATACATTAGAGCTGATTAATAATAGGAGAGGTTTTGATAGTTTATGATTTTAATAAACAAAATTCATTTCCGAAAGCTGAATATAAAATTGTCAGTATAATTCCGCAGCAATTTAGTTAAATTACTTAAAAATCCTAACAACATCTAAAACTAAACGTCAAGTTTTAAGCAGGAATCACAATGCAAGCAACATATTCAATAGGGTTTCGCAGTGAAAGCAACAATTTGTTTCGAATGCCACATACAGTGTGGTATTTTGAATATTAATAAAATATTCAAATACATGAAATATTTATAATAAACACATTTTACATATACAATTATGTTGAGAAATACAGTTTTTGAAACAAATGGTTTGCATTTTCATTGATATTTATTAGTTTTGATATGAAATACCAGATGAAGCGCCATCTACGTGTCAATTATGTAGCTTGATCGAACAAAATTGTTGCTGAAGTAGTAGTAGATCAATTTCTGCGCCAAAGCTCAACTATGAATTGCTGTGCATGGGAACGAGAGGGAATGATTTACAAAAGCCGCATACACAATGCCCGCAACAAATTTGTAATTCATGCTCTCTCGTTCCCACTCACGGCATTTCATATAATGAGTTTTCGTTTTCTTTCCAAAAATGTAGTTGAACTTTGGCGCAAAAATTTATCTTATTCTACTTCAGTCGTGAGAAGAGAGTACATTCCAAAAAGAAAACATAGATTTCACGCGTACGCCAGCGAGCTGCGTGTGTTTGTTTAAATTCAATTCTGCATGATCCTTAACGAGTAAAACGATCAACGCGGTAGCAGTTCACGTACCGCATGCGAGACGTAAAAACCTGTTGCATAGAGAGATAAGAGAAAATGGTTTCCATCAATGGATGTTCATGGGTGTTCTCATTAATTCACCATAAATTTTACAAAAAATATACAAAATTTACCACAATGTAAATAAAATGTACCACAAAGTAGACTGTTACGCCGCCGTTGCCACCGTTTTTTAGATTTTTCCCGCGCCGCCGCCTGATTATGTTGAAATCGGCGAGCGGCGGCGTAGTTTGGCGGCGCCTAACTTTTTGTTTAATCGTTGATATAATCGATCAATTATTGGCAATGTCCTGATCTACAACACACGTTGCAACCACAACAAGCAACAAACTAAAAATTCAATCACAAAACTGTGTTCAATCATGGCATTGTCATACGTAACCTATTGCATTGTGCTGGCCTTTCTTGGAAACGCTGGTCTTGCCGCCGCCGCCGGCAGTTTAGCCGACCAAGCCGCTGCCGCTGGTTTTCCCAGGTCACTACGCCGCTGCCGAAGCAGAAACAATCGGCTTAAACCTCTACCACAAAGTACATGCAATTTAACACAATGTTCGTGAAATTTACCACAAAGTAAAGGGTGTTTTATTTTGTTTAGATAAGTTAGCTGTCAAACGAACTGTTATACTGCGCTCACTTTTTATGTGTCACATAATTGACCATCTGAGCAAGCCATCCGTCGAACTGTGGATAGATTTTATACCACGTACTCCCTAAATGATGCAATGATACCAACACGTCGAAGGAATGTGCGTACTGAAGGGAATATCTCCGCTGTAAACGAAAGTGTGGAAAAAGATACAAATTTATGGATTCGTCGTCGGTCGCAGGAATTGGGGCTCTGTTCGTCCACAATTTTGCGAAAAGATCTTGGACTACACCCGTTTAAGATCCAGCTGGAGCAGGAATTAAAGCCACGAGACCATACTATACGTCGTGCTTTCGCCGATTGGGCTCTAGAGTAGTTGGAAACTGACCCGACATTTTCTCTCAAAATTGTGTTCAGCGATGAGGGACATGTTTGGCTTAACTGGTTTGTTAATAAACAAAATTACCGCACATGGAGTGAGACCAATCCAAAAAAGACCCTACAGACTCTATTAAAAAAACACCCCTTCCCATTGCATTCCTTTAAGGGATTCGAGAGAGCTTCTCGCAACTAGTGAGCTGTGCGCTTTCTAGTTTTTACACACACTGATTGAGACCTACTGTTTAACACCGGTTCCGAATGGTATTTTGAAAATCTCGATAGTGTCGCAATCACTAAGCGAGGTGGCTGTCGTCGAAAGAAATTTAAGATGGTCAGAGCAGGTCAGAGCCACGTTCTCGTGTACAAGAGCCGCGCACACTAAACATTGCACCACCTTTACATCCAGAAAAATGTACCATTTGGTGCGGTTTAAACGCTGGTGGCATCATTGGAACCTTGGTTGGTTGGTTGAAAAGGCTGCAAGATAGGCTGTCTAGCACACTTAGGCTAAAGAAGCCCATTGTGATACCTGCAGTTTCCTCTATAGCAACTATTGACAAGTCGTCTAGCCAATTTGCCCTTTCAATGAATTTGTCTATAAGACCTACAGGAATATCCTGTAGGACTACGGTGCTAACCAAATGCATTCCGAATATCCTACTTCTCAGTCCTGCCAGAGCAGGGCAATCCAAGAGAAGGTGTTTCGTCGTTTCCTCGTCCTCTTCCATGCAGCATCTACAAAGAATGGAGTTTCTATGTCCGAATCTTAGGGCATGTTTTCCTACAAGACAAAGTCCCGTAAGTGTTCTTATCATTGTTGCCCAGTCCTCTTCCTGTCCACCTGTGGCCAGAGGAGCCTGGCTTGTTTTAAAGTTGAAGTAAGTCTCCACTTGTTCTTGAACATATTATCGGCCCAATGCCTGATCTGCAAACGGCAGGTAGAGATTGGCATACTAACACCTTTTTTTCCGGAAGAACCTGTGCCGTAGTACCCAGTCTAGCTAACGCATCCGCTACGCAATTGCCTGGAATGTCGCTGTGTCCCGGTACCCAGATGAGCCTGATGTCAAAATACTCTGCCATCACCCTAAGTGATGAGTGACAGACATGGCTTCCAGGGATTTTATGGCAGCATGGCTGTCTGTTTAGATACATATTCTCCGGAGGGTTCGGACACTACTTTTCAATAGTTCAGCAACCTCCAGTATGGCGGTCATTTCCGCCTGAAATACACTACAGTGATCAGGCAGCTTGAAGGAGATATTTACATTTAGGTCCGGTGAATGGACCCCATCGCCTACTTTCTCGTCCAGCTTTGATCCATCCGTGAAAAATTTGATACTACTGGTGTCCCCTTCCAGTGACTTTTCCCAGGTATTCCTGTTCGGAACCCCAGTTCTTCAAAAATTAAGCGTTACAGTCGATAGAGATCGTCAATAATTTTTTTGTTTGAAAATATAGATGACATTGCTCCGGCTGAGATTTGGTTTCAACAGGATGACGCTACGTGCCATACAGCTGCCGCAACCATCGATTTGTTGAAATCAAAGTTTGGCGATAAGTTGATTTCAAGAAATGGACCTGTCAATTGGCATCCAAGGTCGCGCAAATTGAAACCTTTCGATTATTTCCTTTAGAGCTACGTGATGTCACTGGAGGGTCACAAAATTATTCGTATTATTTCAGTTTAATTTGAATCAATTAAGTTGTGTTCTTACCTTTCTCGATAATTGTGTGATATCCACAGGTGTTACACGATTTAAGGCAGCCAAACGTTGTAAACGCTCTCGAGCGTGTTCCTCAACTGCTATAACAAATGCGTCCTGAACAGAATTGCCAATGTCCCAAGCTGAAAAGAATAGACCAAGAAAACATTTAAGAAATTGCAATAAACTGTGTAGAGACAACAACTAATTAGCAGTATTCCATAAGTTAAAGAGTGTTTTTTCAAAATAATGAGGGCACAAAAATATTTAATTTTTGCATAACCTTTGTTCTTCGTGTCTTTACTTAATGTAGGATCATTAATTTTCTAGTTGCTTTGCAATTCTGTCGTTTTGATAACATTAACCTGCCTGACCACATACTTTTTCCTGCTAGTTTTCCCTTCCCCAACTGTTTTACATAGACTGATCCCAAAAGTATGCAATTGTCTTAATTATAAATCATTACAGTTATAGGTTCCTCGATACCCCAGCTGTTTTGTAGTTTTTCGCGATGTTCTTATGGTCGGTTCACCGGTCTTCTCGTTGCTGTCCTGCTCTATCTTATTGATATCTCTAAGTTTTCAGACCACATATTTTTCTGGCAGTGCTTGTTGTCTTAGATTGTTTACATTGATTGCCCCCAAAAATATACAATTTTTTTAAAAAAAAGTCACCAAGGTTGAAAGTTCAAATATAACTAGAAAATATATATGGAATTGCAACAAACTGTGTTGAAAGAACAACTAGTTCGGGATATTCCATAAGTTAAAGAGTGTTTTTCAAAATAATGGGGACATACAAATATTAGATTTTTTTATTTCTCTTTTGTTATTTAATTGTTATCCCACTTTTTGTCAGATTTTATAGAATAATTTTACGACCAAAGGGGCAGACCGATGCAGCTAAAATTAAGAGCATTATTGAAAGGCATGTTAATGATTGGTTTGACACTAAAATGGAGGTCATCGTCTATGTAGTTTTCTTTAAATTCATTGAAGGAAAACATGAAAAATTTATTATTATTTTAATAATAAAATTAACAAGGGAGGGCGGTTAAAAAAGTGCATCCCATGTAGAGATTGGGGAGAGCTTCTCACTACCAATGAGCTGTGCGCTTTCTAGTTGTATACTCACTGATCGCGGCCTACAGTTTTACACCGATTCCGAACAGCTTTTGTGCCCTCAAATTAAATGACGCATTACTCAATAGGGTCGCTGTCTCTAAGCGAGGTTGCCATCGTCGAACGAAATGTAAAGTGGTTAGAGCCGCGCACACTATTCAATACACCACCGACGGCCATTATACGGAAGATATATGGATCTACAAAAGACAAAGACGGGGATTGACAACGTATGAACCACAAGGTGTATGAACTGTATCCCGTCATCGATGTAATTATAAATTAAATGGTTTCCCATTATGTCCCATGAAGGAATTGGAGAGAGCCTTCCACAACCAGTGTCTCGCGCTACGCTGGCTAGATCGCATCAGTAGAATGGATAACAATGAACCAGCCTGAAATGTATTCAAAGACCTTTTCGAAGGAAGCCCAGAAATGGGAAGATAATGACTCCATTCGACGCATCAAGTGGATGAATTCCTCTGAAAGCGTGGTGTTACAAACTAAAGAGAAAATGCAGAAGATCTAGCTGGTTGGAGATTATGTATTCATCGCTTCTAAAGGCCCTAAACTTCCTGAGCTGTTTGAGGTTAATTAAGTTAATCCTCAACAAAGGTTTGTAAAAATGTCCTGGAACCATTCACTGTGTTTGAAATGGCGTATTGTGCGATCACTTTAACATCTTAATGGAGGTTATATTGAATTCCTAAAAGCAATCAGTCTAAATGTGTTAAAATACCATTTAAGTCTTTGAAAACAGTTGCTCCTGTTTTCAAACTTAATATTTCATTAACCGATCAAGTAAATTTACCTTTTAATTAATTGAACAACAATGAATAATAAATAAAGATTAATAACAAACAAATAATTTTGATTTAAATCATTAAGAAAAATCAAAAATTAGCAACACTCATTTCTGTTACAGACAACAACAAAAAACGCCGACCAATTCTCATGTGAATGGAAAATTACGACAAATATGCGGCAAACAATACATTGCCGTCACTTTGGCATTTATTGTTTCTATTTTTGTTTAGCGAAATTTGTCTGTAATTTATTTTAGATTCGTTTCTATTTATTAAATTTCATAAAAAGACAGACAACATCGACACCAGCTGCCACTAATTGTTGTTTGTTATTACGAGGAAAATTTAAAAAGAATTTTACCTTGAGTCATGAAAATAAACGAAACGAGTCGCGTGATGGAATAAATTTCAATGCCCCCCATAGATTTGAGAGACATAATGTAAGTAATTAAAGGGTGATACAAGTTTTGTTGTAAACAACAAAAATTTAACTTCGTCAATCTCAAAAAGTCAAATGTCTTGAAAATCCGAACACCAAAATAATGGACCACCAGTTGATGCCAAAAAAAAATTTAGTTTACTGCATTTAAAAAAAAACAAAAATCGCTACAATTATATTAAAACTCATATGAGCGGATCACTTGTGCGTATAAGTAATACATAACATTTTGACTATTTATGACTCATACGAACTAGTGAACGAAATTGCGATCTGACAAATAACAGCAAACCAATTAATTAATACAATAAATACAACAATTAAGATATACTAAGAAACAATAAATCGACATATATTTCAACAAGGAGAACACTTGTGCGTATAATTAATATGTAACAATTTGACTAGTTATGACTCATACACACTAGTAAACAAAATTGCGAGAATTATAAAGTCTCTAATTAATACAAATAATAACTTTATAAATAATATGATATCATATTAGATTACAATACATCTACATATATTTCAATAAGGGGAGCAATTGTGCGTATGAGTAATATAAATTATTTTTATATTTTATGTTTCCTACGCACTAAACACCCTAAATCCATAAAATATGGTCAAAATTGGTTAAACCTTCTACTTCTTCGACTTCTGTCTTGATTGTAGTTGTAGCCTGTCTGCCTTTCTTTAACCTTAAGGCTTAAACCTCTTATGCTCAATGTTTATATTTGATTCGAAAATAATTATGGCTCAGTCGTCTGTGGCTTTGGGTTTATTTTGTTTTCACATAATAAACGTAACATTTGTGTCAAAGTTTTTAGTGAACTGGTCTATGAGAAATTTAAAAACAAAAGGTCCTCTTGACTTGTACTCAAGTTCAATTTCTAGCGCAGTTGCAAACATTTGGCGTTTGACCCCAAAAAAACAGAAATACAACAACACTTCACGATTTGCACAGTTTTCTCGTGAAGTCAACAGTTGGGTGAAGCGTAAATGGATTTAATGGGTTTTGACGATATTGGTGGTGGCTTCTGCTGTCCTTTTTGCCATTTAAAAGTGGGCACATCAAGTTCATTACCATTGGAGAGTATAAATTGTTAAACTATTACAATGTGGGCCGGCAAGTTCATTAACATTGGAGAGTATAATGTACGTAACATTAAACTGTTTCATCTGTATTCATCTGTCCACTCATCTGCCCCTTTAACCCTGAAAGTCCATTCTTATTTTTATGCCGTAAAATTCGACTGTTACCAGAGATAGCCTACTGGCGCAAAACGCATCCCCGCCTCATGATTCTGAAACGCAGTGCTAGTACATTTCCCACTCTATGAACACTGCTCCAGAGTTCGTACTTGGTTATGAAAACCCACTTATAGACAAACAATGGTATGATGAAGAGTGTCGCAAATATCACGTGATGAAAAGGACGCTGCACGTATGGCAGTACTACGACGGAGTGGTATAAGGAAAAGAGGAGAGAGAACACCAGTTTCTTTAAGAAGAAAAAACGGTTGTGGAGAAAGTGCGAGAGTGAGAAAAATGAATCTTACAGACAGAAAAATGAGGCCCGTACATTCTACCGTACAAAACCAAGCCATCGGAAATGGATCACGGCTACTCTTCTGTAGAGATATTGACGGGAATATTGTCGCAGATATGCAGAGTATGTTGGAAATATGCAGAAATCACTTCTCTCCTTTATTTGTCCCAGAAGACTTCAATGTAGATAAAGATGTGGATCACATACAGGACGATGGCATCGACTGTCCCTCTTCTAGCCAAAGCGAAGTTAGAACTGGAATTACCCGGCTTAATAACAACAAAGCAGATGGTGCCGACGGACTACCGGCTGAGCTGTTTAAGGCTGGCGGCTATGAGTTGGAATGGCATGCATCAGTTCATACGCAAAATCTGGTTAGATGAATGCATGCCTGGCGATTAGAGTCTTACCGTACTGTGTCCTATTTTCCAAAAATTTGACCCACCCGTATGTATCGCCAATCATTGTGATAAATGTTCCGAAATTGAAAACGGCGAGTATCGGCGACGGATGAACCAGGAGCTCTATAATCTGTATCAGAATAGCACGTTTATGCTGTCATGTCAGTAGAATGTATCACAATGAACTAGCGCAAAAGGTATTCGAAGACGTACTCGAAGGACATCGAAAAACAGGACGACCAAGACTTTGCATGGAAAGACCAGCTGGAATATTGCCTTCAAGAGCTTGGTGTTACCAACTGGGGGAGAAAAGCTAAAGATCGTTTGAGAAACATGTTACTCAAAAGGCCCTTGAATCGTCGTTCTATTGCTCTAAGAATTTTATAAATGTCGGTCCATATTTCCTTCGTCCAACTGTCACTGTATTTTCAATCAGAATTTGCATCTTTAAATATGCCTGGCGGCTTCAAGTCTGTTTTAAATTTACTTGCGCCCAAAACTAGGCAATTAGAAGTACCCTTGTTAAAGGTCCCTACAGTTGAAGGTTCATCACTATGTTGTGTATCTGCGTTCTAGTTTTTGGTTCTGTTTCCTTATGGTATTTTGTTGATGCCATCAATTTTACCAGTCTAAATATTTGTCCCGATAACGTGTCAGCTGCAAATGTGTTGCCTGATTTGCGTGCCCCCAAAAATTATGCCTCTGAATTAATTAAAATTCCTTAAAATTGAAATTTAATTGGCACATCGGTTCATCGTCTTCGATATTTTTTTTTGTGATATTTCCTTATGGTCTTTTGGTAATGCTAAATTGTACCTGTCTAAATGTTCGTACCCATAGCGTATAAGCTCCATATGTGGTTGCTGATTTTCTAGCCATCAAAAGTATGCTATTGTATTAATTAAAATTTCTCAACCTCAATATTGAAGCTTATTCGATACAGCGGTTGTTCCTTTTAAGCTTGATGATCAGTCGATACTTCGGTTGTACGTCTTTGATCTAGTTTTTGTGTTGTTTCTGTATGGTCTTTTTCAATACCGTAAATTGTACCTGTCTAAATATTTTTCCCGATTGCCTGTCGGCGACAAATCCGTTTCAGACTTTTATGCTCCCAAGAATATGCAATTGTTTGCATTAAAGGTCTCCAAATCTGAAAGTTCATCGATACATCACCTCTTTGTTCAGGTTGTTCGTGTCTTTCCCTAATGTAGGTCCATTGATTTTCTAGTTGCTTTCCAATTCTGTCGTTTTGATAACATAAAGCTGTTCGACCACATACTTCTTCCTGCTAGTTTTGCCTTCCTCGACTGTTTTACATTGACTGATCCCAAAAGTATGCAATAGTCTTAATTATAAGTCATCATAGTTATAAGTTCCTCGATACCTTAGCTGTTTCCTACTTTTTCGCGATTTTCTTATGGTCCGTTCACCGGTCTTCTCGTTACTGTCCTGCTCTATCTTATTGATAACATAAAGCTGTCCGACCACATTCTTCTTCCTGCTAGTTTCCCTTCCTCAACTGTTTTACGTTGACTGATCCCAAAAGTATGCAATTGTCTTAATTATAAGTCATTATAATTATAGGTTATATACTCATAATTATAGGTTCTTATGGTCGGTTCACCGGTCTTCTCGTTACTCTCCTGCTCTATCTTATTGATAACTTTAAGTTGTCAGACCACATATTTTTCTGGCAGTGCTAGACTGTTTATATTGATTGTCCCAAAACTATGTAATTTTATTAAACAAATGTCACAGGTTGAAGGTTTATTGATGCATTAGCTGTTAGTTTTCGTTTTAGTTTTTCACGATTTTCTTATGCTCGGTTCACCAGCCTTCTATTTGGTTTCCTGCTCTGTATAGACTGTTTACATTAGTTGCCCCCAAATATATGCAATTGAATTTATCAAAGGTCCCCAAGGCCAAAGGTTCATCGGTGCATCAGCTGTTAGTTTTCGTTCTAGTTATATTTTTTGTATTACTCATACACTTTAATAAAAATAAAACGTAAAAATTATAAATTCGATTAAATAAATATTATAAAATCAATTTTTCCTGTTTAAACTTTTGGGCTATGTACACTTGTAGCTTCGTTATCATTAATATTTCCCATTTATGTAGTACCATTATTACTATTGTGTGACTGGGGACGTCATACAGGCGCCTGCGGCCGAAAACCAAGGAGTTTCAAAAAAAGACGTATGAAAAACAGAAAGACGCGTCACATCCAAACTACTGTTGTGGGTTTTTTGTGATGTCTTTATACCAAAAATGCTGACTATTTCCAATTGCCTATCTTGAGTTTAATTATCCGTCCATTTATCAACAGAATCCATAGAATCTACAGTCTGTGCCGACCTTCAATCAAATGTCCCATCATCTGCCACTCTTTTGATCATTTGGTTGAAAGATGGACCGACAATTGAAAGATGGACGGACATCTTAAAATCAAATGATCAAGAGAATGCTGGATGATGGGACATTTGTTAGAGGGACAGGGCAGACTCCTGATTCTATGCAGCGAAGCCGGACAATTGGGATATGAACAGATAATTAAACTTATACATCTTCCAAATATCCGTCCTACTTGCAATCGTCCGTCCATCTTCCAAATATCCGTCCTACTTTCAGCCGTCCATCTATCATTCAATTTTCCATTCGTTTTTCGGTCTTCCAGTTGTGGTAATTCTATACTGTCACTCTGTAAGTTAACCTCACTGATTTGTTGCTCCAGATGTGTCTTGCTCTTGTCGGCCCAAGAGCAGTGGAGTTGCTTGCTCTTGTGTATCATTACATTTCAACAAATGTAACATGTGGTTTTGGCACCAACACTTACAGAACACTTAGACAAAAACCATTACACTTAAAGTGTGACTTCACAACAACTGGCATAGCGTAGCATTGCCTCTAGAAATGACGGAGCTTCCTGTTCCCTTGCCCTCCAACACCATTCCACTGAAACACTTTAAGGTCCACCATGTGCCGCTGTCTAAAGAGATCAGGCGAAGATTAAGGTAATGGAAAAACTACATGTACTAGTATCGCCAGCATTAACATCAACATCAACATCATCATGACAATCATCGTCATGGTCATATCTTTAACACCTTTTGTGATACATATGAAATGGCCATCGGACCGGACTCCACCACAAGCACCAATTCATACATATTTTAAGTGGTCAAGCATTCAGAGGCCATTCTGGACATTAATATGTTTGCAACATCGTTGTATTTCTAATAAAACAGATACACAAATACAAATGTATGCACACACACATACACGGAGCTATAGAATATGGCACATTCATGTGTGCGTTAACATTAGGCTTGGTAATCCAATACAACACAAAAGTCAACATTAAATGGGTCCCAATGGCATTTGACGGTTCTTCCTTTACTTCCACACACACGCTGATGATGGTCTGTTCTGGTCCGGTTCGGGCTGTCTATGGGCTGGTATACCGGTGCTTTAATGTGCATTATGGTGCTGAGTGTCATTTCAAATATGTATTGAACATAAATACCTATAAATACCAAATGATACGCAACAATATTGGATTTGAATATAAAAATAAGCGAAGAGGAAACAGATTATGAACAATAGGTCCCCATGGATATCATTCGCACTCGCTCACACTCCCTTATCTGGTAAATACCATAGCATCCTCTTACGAACAGGAAACGGATATAACTCTGAGCTTATTTGAAAACAGACGAAAAGAGAGAGAGAGGGGGGGGGGGAGAGGAAACAAGGATTTTCAGAGCATTGCATCTGAAAAGCCATAATGTTAACACCTAACTATCAAATGTCTATAAAATAAAATACAATGAGATATAGAATCAATTAGCTCGATTACAATTATCACAAATAAATTACTTGAGATACAATACTTGTACACGTACATTTCATATCATGTCCCAGCTTAACAGAACTCCCTTGGCAACAGTCAATTTTTCCCTTAGCAAAAAAGGTCAATTGACTTCACTTTTATCACCTCAAATCCATAAAATATTAAGTGATTAATTGACAACATTTTGGCACCACGGTGTGAAATGACTTTAAATTTAATCCCCAACCAGAAAAAATAATTTAAAACCAAAATATGTAAATGAAAACGATATCAATTTTCATTCAATCTCTTAAAGACAGCAGATACCAAGAACGTATGCGCTTGAATCTAAATTTAAGAGAAAATGATTAAATGAAAAATATTGGATGTTTCATTCATTTACGAGCCTCTCAAGCTCTAAAGGAAGTATGTATTTACGAAAACTCATGCCAAAAACTTTCACAGTCTCCACCTTTCCCTGGACAATTCGTAGCAAATATAATTTCGCAGTCATCAGCTTTTCATGGGTATAAGTTCAACATCATGGGTATAAGTTCAACATTGTGTGCTTTTCCACAACTCTAACCAAAAAAATTGTCGAAATGTCGACGAAATATTCCAGCCAAGTTATTGGCATGAAATTTCATCAACATGTATCGAGCAACATTTTAATGTTTCTGACAAAACCTTAATGACCATTCAAATTGTAGGAACAAATTATCAATGTTGTCCAACTCTCATTCAATGTCTCTATATAAAAACAAAGTCCCTATAAAAAAATGCCAGCGAAATGTCGACGACGTATTTCCACCAGTGTAGTACTAAGTTCATCGAGCGAAATTTCAGCAACATGTATCCAGAAACATTTGAATGTTTCCAAGCAAAAATTTAAAGACCAATAAAATTATAGGAAAAAATTAGCAATGTTGTCAGCTCACATTCTATTTCTCTAAGAACAGATTTTTAGTATAAAAACAACTCAACCACGGAAAAAATATTTGTTGTCAACACTGACATGTTTTCGGCAATTTTCATAGCGAAAGAAATTGATATAACGAAGTAAGTTTCAACCGAACGAAGTAAGTATCAGCCTTCAGAGGAAATTGAACCTTCAAAGAACATTTCGGGCAAAATTCCTTAAAACTTCCATTCCAACATGTATCCAGCAACATTTTATTTTTTCTAAGAAAAATGTATACAACAACGAAATTATAACCAAAAATTTGCAATGCTGTCAACCCTCATTCAGATTATGAAAAAAGAGATTTTTGTGCAATGGGTAGTGTGCGCGCCTCTTGTACAGGAGATCCTGGGTTCGATCCCTGCTCCAACCACCTTAAAATTTCTTTCGACGACGGTCACCTCGCTTAGTGACGGCGACACTATCGAGTATATAGCCATGAAAAAGCTTCTCAAAATACCGTTCGGAATCGGTGTAAAACTGTAGGTCGCAATCAGAGAGTGAAAACTGGAAAGCGCACAGCTCCAGTGATTGTGAGAAGTTCTCCCCGGTCCCTTCATGGGATGTAATGGGAAACCATTTATTTTATTTTTTAGATTTTTGGGGGTAACAAAATTCATAAACAGAGAAAATTTTAATTGTACAACACTGATATGTTGTTGACCAATTTTGCTGTGAAACAATTTGATGTAATGTTGATGTAAATGTTTTCGTGCGAATGAAGTCCAATATTTGGCGCACAATTTAACAAAACTGCATACAAAAAAATGCTGGTGAAAAAGTCAGCGAAGTATTTCCGTCAGTGTAGTACTAAGATCCTCGCGCGAAATTCCAACAACATGTATCCAGCAACATTTGCATGTTCTAAGAAAAATGTATACAACAATCAAATTATGGACAAAAATTAGCAATGTTGTCAACCCTCATTCAGTTTATGAGAAAATAGATTTTTGGGTAACAAAATTCGTAAACAGAGAAAATTTTAATTGCACAACACTGATATGTTGTTTACCAATTTTGCTGCGAAACAAATTGATGTAACTCAATGTTTTCGGGCGAATGAAGTTGAATATTTAGCGCACAATTTAACAAAACTGCATACAAAAAAATTCTTGCGAAAAATCGGCGAAGTATTTTCGCCAGTGTAGTACTAAGTTCCTCGCT
This sequence comes from Phaonia tiefii, assembly GCA_963931995.1. Taxonomy (NCBI): domain Eukaryota; kingdom Metazoa; phylum Arthropoda; class Insecta; order Diptera; family Muscidae; genus Phaonia; species Phaonia tiefii. Next base: position 9,770,405 of record OZ008370.1, read on the forward strand.
CGAAATTTCAGCAACATATATCCAGCAACATTTGTATGTTTCTAAGAAAAATGAATCGACCAAACTATGAAAAGAAATTAACAATGTTGTCAACTTTCATTCAAATTCTCAAAAAAAAATTATTTTTTTAATTATTTAAAAAAAATTAAGTTCAAAAAAATTAATTTTTTTTAAATTAAATTAATAAACTTAAAGAAAGAGAGAAATGTAGTCGTCGACACTGATATGTTAGTGGCCAATTACGCAGCGCAAGCAATTGATGTTGCTCAATTTATTTGGTGGGAACGAACTCAGTAAACATTACATCCCATGAAAGGATTGAGGGGAGCTTCTCACAACCAATGAGCTAGACGCTTTCTAGTTTTATACTCTCTGATTGGGACCTACAGTTTTACACCGGCTCCAAATGGTATTTTTGAAAATCTGTTCATAGCTAAATACTCGAAAGCGTCGCCGTCACTAAGCGATGTGGTGTGGATCAAATATGATTTGAAGACAATAATATTATAATTGTAGTGAAAAATACTATGATTGTAAGGCTATTATTTTATGATTTCGCATGATCCATTATGTTAAAGGGAAGCAACAATATTATGGCTGTGGCTGATGAAGCTGTGATTGGAAAATTATCATATAATAATCGCGGTTGATCATATTCAGCTTGGCACACAAATAGTTTTTCACTGAGGAAATTTAGTTTACAAAAATCATTCTAAAAAGAGAAATGTTAAAAATAGATAGTAATACTATTAATTTTTCCCCTAATCACTCCCATCTGGCAATATTTTCTAGTGGCCCTCAAATTTTTTCGCTGTGTATAATTTTAAACTGGAAAGTACATTTAAGTTATCATTCCCACATCTATTAACAGTTTATTATTTGCTAATAACAACATCATTCGTATACTATATGTGCATATTTATGGATATTTTTTGTTTGCTGTCACCCAGATCCACTGACATGTCATATAGAAGAAAATCAAGCACAAAAACAAAAGTAAAAAAAGAGTGGCATCACAAAACTCAAACAATGAAATAAAGTGAAATGAAATGACGAAAATGCAATTGGGAATTGGTGGGATTGGGGAAACGAGTGAAAATTTGTTTTCTTATGTGTGACATTACGTTGACAATTGATGTGACAAATTTGGCACAAACATGCATTTTCGTAATATATGATGGTCATATAAAACAGCGACATGGAATGGTTGAAAGTGGTAGAAAATAGGAGAAAGGACAAAAAGCTGAAAAAATGTGAGATGTGTTTGCAAGTGAAACGCGATTCTACCTACAATTTCTATCTACAATTACCCAGTAGCGAATATCATCAATTCTACGGATGCGGTTACGCACTGAGCGACGAGCTACTAAGCGTTTAGGCGGCGTGCTATAGAGCAACGAAAAAATTTAAAACATATGAAATTATGTTAACGTGGTCACGCAATTCCTGAGCCGCACCTGTATTTTTTGACCATCAGGCACCACGTCTCTTAATTTTGTTTTAATTTTGTGTTGACTTTCTAGAACATTGATGAGCATCGATCGGCGAAAATGGAGAAAATCAGACGTTTGTACCAGGGCAGCCACAAAGAATATAAAAACCCTAAATCTTCGTTTGTTTCATACCCAAATATGTGAATAAATATGAACCCGACTTTCAAGCAAAATACTACAAAGGATCACACGTTACAGTTGCATTTTTACTACATGCTGAAAACCCCACCACCCCTGTAACGTTATGCAGGAACCATGTATATGTTTTGAACATTATTTTCGTGAATTGAAGATCTTCTGCTTTGTTATTTCTTTGTTGTCTGCTACGTTTTTGTTTTCTGCAGTTTTCAACAAACAAATCATATTTGGGTCAACAACATATATTTTCTAATATACTAATCATTGTATCTTTAACATGTTTATTAAGTAGCAAACACAATGTGTTTGCACACAAGTACACTATATTTGTGACAAACTACAAACATGTTCGAGTAACCATCGAGTAACCCGCTACTGGGTAATTTGGAAAGGCTATATAGAGATCAGAGTAGAAAATGATAACAGAAACAAAAAACAGACGAACTTTTCACAATCGGAATAAACCACTATAATCTCACAGAGAGGATCGTTGGCAAAGGGTGTATGACGCGACATGAATCATCAATCGACCAAGAGGCTGATCTCATTAATTTTAAACCTCATATATTTTTAGTAGACCCCAATATAACGACAGGTAATTCGACTATTTTAATAATGCGATTGCTTCCCTCTGCATTACTTTGAACCAATTGGTAATATATTATTTAATTTCACAGTCGGAATAAAGACCCGACATGGATCATTAATCGACCAAGAGGCTGATCTCATGAATTCTAAACCTCATATATTCTTAATAGACCCCAATATAACGTTAGGTAATTCTACCTTTTTAATAATTCGATTGCTTCCCTCTGCATTACTTTGAACCAATTCGTAATATATTATTTAATTTCACAGCCGGAATAAACCACTACAATCTCACAGAGCAGATCGTTGGCTCAGGGTGTATGACCTGCCATGGATCATCAATCGACCAAGAGGCTGATCTCATTAATTATAAACCTCATATATTTTTAGTAGACCCCAATATAACGAGATGTAATTCCACAATTTTAATAATGTGATTACTTCCCTCTACATTACTTTGAACCAATTGGTAATGTATTATTTAATTTCACACTCGGAATAAACCACTATAATCTCACAGAGAGGATCATTGGCACAGGGTGTATGACCCGACATGGGCCATCAAGAAGGCTGATGTCATTAATTCAAAACCTCATATATTCTTAGTAGACCCCAATATAACCCTCTCCATTACTTTACTATCTACATTACTTTGAACCAATTGGTAAGGTATTATTTAATTTCACACTCGGAATAAACCACTATAATCTCACACAAAGGATCGTTGGCTCAGGGTGTATGACCCGACATCATTAATTCTAAACCTCATATATTTTTAGTAGACCCCAATATAAAGTCAGGTATTTCCAATATTTTATAAATTTGTGTACACGCTCAAAAAAAACAGCCACTGTAATATTTTGCAGGAACCATGTATATGTTTGGAACACTGTTATCATTAATTTAAGATCAGCTGCTTTTTTGTTCCTTTGATGTTAGTAAAATTTCTGTTTTCAGCAGGTTCCAATAAACATAACCATATTTGGGTTACACAAATATATTTAAAAACCTATTAATCATTGTGTCTCCAACATGTAATATTCAATAACAAACACAATGTGTTTGGACACAAGTATACTATATTTGCGACAAGCTACAAACACTTTATATTTGTAGCCAGAAGAGAAAAAAATACCGACTTTTCAACGTGTATATGTTGTGGACATTTATTCACACATTTTGTATATTTTTGTACGCTTTTTGAAGGTTGTGTACACTATTTCACTTTCGTACATTTTTGTATACTTTTTGTACTTTTGTGCACCCTTATGTAACAGGACGAGTTGTGCCCACTTTATTTCCATCACAGAAAAGGTTTCTGATTAAACGGTTCATTTCAAAAATACAAAAACTTTATTACCGCATAACCGGTTAATTTATTATTTGGAGTTCCCGGTTTTAGTAACCAAATACACAAATAGGAAAGTACTAATACTTCGACACCTCTTCCTCTTCCTCACCTAACGTAATCTTGTAACGATATTTAATATTTTATAGAAAACAGGTTTTAAGGAAACTCTTCTAGAATCAGTTCTAGAAGCACTTCAGTTAGTGCTTCTGTTTAATTTTTATATTTCTTTATAAGATCTCTTCTAAATTCTCTGAAAATTTTCTCGAAGAAAACCATTACTAAAAATTCCTTAAAAAGTTTGTAGATTATTCTAAGTTCTACAGGAGATTCTTTGTACTCAATTGCCCATATCCTCTGGATAACTATTACTTACTTGTTGTTACAAGGAAGAAAAAATCACTATCCACTATGTCCATGATATTCGGGATGTTTCCCTTTCATTTTCTTCATGATTGAATTCTTAAAAAGAAACTGATTTATACGAGTCCTGTTTATTTTCTTTGTATGCCAGGATACTGTCAAGACATGTAGTAATCAAATATACGAGAGATGACTTGGCAACATCATTATACTTATGCAAGTATCCTCGTTCAATGCTTTGTGACACCCAATATGATAAATGTCACATCAATTTTTTAACAATCCTCATTTTACATTCACAGTCAAATCCAATACTCCGATCATGATACCCCTGTCCTTTTTGGTTCCCTGTAATATTTTTGTTGAAATATTCGACAGGGTTTGAAGGGTTTCATGATGGCTTTTGGGGGAGGTGATATGTTACAGGATTTTTTTTTTGTGTTGTTTATTTTTGCCAGCAAATGAATATTTATGGTCAGTTTTATTTTACGATCTGGGCGGAGATTTCTATGGAATTGAAATGTGTATTTTCAAATTGCTGAGGATTTGTGAAGTTTCACACAGAGCGGGAGAAAGTGATGGATAATCTAAGATTAATCCCATTTGATTTGGGGGGATATTTGGTAAAAAGTTATCTTTAGCTGTCGGGATATTATACGATGTATTGTAGTCAATTTGCTGAATTTAAAGAGATTTGAATGGATACACCAAAGTTGTAAGCAAGAAGGAAAGTAGTCATATGAGACTAGATATAGTCCTTAACAAAATATAATAGTTTAGCAAGCCAGACATTTTTGATTCATTTCAAATATCTGTATTTTAAAACCTTCAACTTTGTCAATACCATTAAATCCTATACCAACTATTCGTCCTTTCAATCCTATTGTGAAATTTCCAACTGCATTACAAATGCATTTGTTGTTCATGTCCTTTTTTCGTAACAAGAAAAAAATATTTATTTTTCATCATCAATGAAGAGTAAGACAGAAGAATAAACTCAATGATAAAAGGATAATGATAAGGATAACAAAGGCTCAATCGAACTGTTATTGACAGTTCACATAAAAAAGAGAATAAAATGAATGGACACTGGAGACTGTAAGTTTTAAGTAACTGCAAGTAAAACAGAGAATATTTTTTGGAACTTTGGAAAAAGGAAGATGAAAAATCCCTTTTTGATTTAACAAAAACTTGCCAAAGTGAAATGACAGTAAATGATTGAGTTTTGCATGGAACATAAGATCACAAAATGTCAGCAGCAATTGGAGCTTAAGGCATAATGGAAGGAATGCAATATAATGCACTCAATATGAAAACAATCTAGAGCCAACCCCTTTTTAAATAGTTAAAAATGAAGTATTAAACAATTTCACAGTCATCAGCTTTTGTATTGGCAATAGTTTTGTAGAAAAGGAGAAATATTCAAAATTGTTGACAGCTTAGACTTTCAAAGTACTATAATTGAAAGTGCTAACATAAAAAATTTAAATTACAAAATAATTTCAGAGCTTCCAGCTTTTCATTATTATCGTAGATAGTTAGAATTTCGTTTAAAATCGCATTAATGAAAACAGTTTTCACAACAATATAACATACACATAGCTAACTAAATGGGATATCATTGAGTTTCGAATTCACTATTAAATAAAATAATTTCATAGACCTCACCTATTGTTTATGATGTTTTTTATAAAAAAATGTCAGCAGTAGTTGCAGCTTAAAGCATAATGGAAGGGATGCAATATAATGCACTCAATACGAAAAGAATCTAGAGCCAACCCCTTTTTAAATAGTAAAAAATTCATTTTAAAGTATTAAATAATTTCACAGTCATCAGCTTTTGTATAGTAATACATAAGTAGAAATAATCAGCATTTTGTTCAGCTTAGACTTGCAAATGTAATACACTTTGAAATGCTAACATAAATAGTTGATTTTACGAAATAATTTCATAGCGTCCAGCTTTTCATTATTTATCTATAAAAGTAGATTTTTTTTGCCCTATGAACTTCTACAGATACTCGTAAATACTAACGTTTGACGAACTACTGTCCTTATACGAACAACAATCAACACTAGCAGTGTTGCATTTGGATAAAGCACACCTGTTCATAATAATGTTAGCAGTTTGGAAACTGTTATGAATCAATACTTGATTAACGAGTGTCTAAGCCTAAAAACATCCATAGGGTTACTAGGATATTCCCTGATCACCAGACGAAGAACCAGATTGATCACCTGGTTTTTGATGGAAGGTAATATACTGTGTAATGGACGTACCTGTGATTCGAGGAGCTAATATCGATTCGGATCACTACCTAGTTGCAGAAAACGTTCGCACAAGGAAACCCAGACGTATACAAAGCTAGATATCAATCAGAAAGCTGCAATTACCCGAGCTAGCCACAGCCTCTACAGAGAAGCTCACTCAGATACTGGCGTAGAACGCACACCCGCCGTGGAAGTACATTTGCCACTCTATGAAAACTGCTCCGGAGACTGCACTTGGTTATGAAACCCCGCTAAAAGACAAATCATTGTATGTTGAAGAGTTCCGCAAGTGGAATGTGATGAAACAAACGGTGCACGTATGGCAGTGCTTTAGTCACTTGCAACGCGAACCATGATGGAGCTGTATAAAGAGAAGAAGAGAGGCCAACCCGTCTGTTTAAAAAAAACGGTTGTGGAGAAAGCGCGAGTGTGAGAACATTGAATCCTACAGAAGGAATAATGAGACCCGTAAATTCTACCGAAAAGTACAAAGCCAAACCCACGGCAGTGGTTCAGGGCCCTCCTTTTGTGTAGATAAGGGCGCAAACCCTTTGCTGATGTACAGAGAATGTTGGGAATATGGAGAGATTACTTCTTTACTTTACTTGCCCCAGGAGACTTCAATATAGATGAGAGTGTTAAGCACATATGGCCGTCGATGGTAGTGTATGCGGCTCTTGTATATGAGTAGGTGGGTTCGATCCCTGCTCAAACAACCTAACATATCTTTTGACGGCGGTCACCTCGCTAAGTGACGGCGACACTATTGAGTATTTAGCCATGAAAAAGCTTCTCAAAAATACCGCTCGGAACCGGTGTAAAACTGTAGGTTGCAATCAGTGAGTTTAAAACTAGAGTGCGCATAGCTCACTGGTTGTGAGAAGCTCTCTCCAATCCCTTCGTGGGATAAAATGGGAAACCATATTTTTGATTTGTTGTATGTCGTCATTCGACGATGTCGTCAACTGCCACCTGCTGGCAAAAACGAAATTAAAACTGTAATTTTCCGGCTTAAGAACAACGCAGCCACTGGTGCTGATGGACTACCGGCTGAGCTGTTGAGGCTGGCGACTATGAGTTGGAAAGGTGCATGCATCAGCTCATATGCAAAAACTGGCTAGACGAAAGCATGGCCGATGATCGTATGTCTTAGCATACTGTGTTCAGTTCTAACTATAATGGAATAGGACGTTTATCCATAACATACTACCCCACTCGAGGGTAGTGCGCGAAAGACTAAAGCCATTTGTTTCAGACCAGATCTAACCTTCTCAGTGTGGCTTTAGGCATGGAAAGTCAACTATCGACCAAGATATTCACACAACGACAAGTCCTGAAGAACACCCACGAAAAGAAAATCGACACCTACCACCTCATTGTAGATTATAAGGCTGCCTCGATAGCATAATACGGGGACAACCGCATCAAGCTATGTATTTCGGAGCTTGGTATTCCTGCTACGCTCACTCACAGAAAAATTCGGTTGAGACAGCCTAATTAGCCGTAACCAAATTTAGAGGTTGACACAACCTCATTAGAGGTTGACACAACTTCATTCGAGGTTGGCACAACCTCATTTGAGGTTGACACAACCTCATTAGAGGTCGTTGCAACCGACTTAAGCGTTAATTCGATAATTGCGACCGAATTGATACCAAACTCGGTAGTTGTATCCGAATTATTTCCAAATTCGGTTGTTACAAACGAAATTTTGGGAAATTTGGTTGAAAGAACGAATACAATTCGAGATTCACTTGTCACAACCGAATCAATTGTAAATCGAGGTTGCTTCAACCGAATTTCAGTTGTAAGGATAAAATTCGGACGTGACAACCTCAATAACAGCCGAATTAACAGTTGCTACAACCTCTTTTCAACCAGTTAGTTCTCTGGATGCTGACACCCCTTTGTAGAATGACACTATCCAACACGAAATTCTCAGTAAATATTGGTACAGATCTCACAGAACCATGTAGTATGAGGCGAGTCCTCACGCTCTGCCTGAGGCGCGCGATCTCTTCAACATTTTAATGAGATCATCGTGAGAAAATCTGCAGTCAACACGAATAAAATTATCAGCAGCAAACGTCACATGCTGCTCGCGTATGCTAATTGATGATTTAGACATTACTGGACGTAATCTGCGAGACGTGGGAAGGATTTAGTAAAAGCGGGTGTGGCAGTAAACGAGGGGAGACAAACTTAATGGTTGCGACAAGCAGAACATCCAACCGATTGGATGAATGGGTGAATGTTGTTAAACGTTATAATTTCGAGATAGTGGACGCATTTATTTACCTCAGATGTATCGTCAACAGAAGCAATAACGTCAGCCTAGAAATGAAACGGAGAATTGTGCTTGCAAACAGGTAGTATATCGGGCTAAGGAAGCTCTTTAGAGCTAAGACCCTCTATCGATAAACGAAGATCCAACTATATCAGACTCTCATACAACCTGTTTTGCTTTATGTCGCAGAATCCTGCGCCATAATGCATGCTGATGAAACATCACTGGGAGTCTTCCATAGAAAAATGCTCCGAAAAATATATTTTGTCCTATAATAGGAAACGGTGAGTATCGTCGACGGATGAACCACGAGCTGTATAATCTGTATTCCGAGTATCCCGAGATCGACGTAGTTATGCGTATCAAAATATCGCGATTGCGCTGGCTAGGTCATGTCAGCAGAATGGATCAGAATGAACCCGTGCGAAAGGTATTCGAAGACGTACTCGAAGGACATCGAAAAATATGACGACCAAGACTTCGCTGAAAATGACCAGGTGGAGGAGTGCCTGCCTGCGAAAGTTAACAACTGGAGGAGAAAATCTGAAGATCGAGCCGGTTGGGGAAATATGCTATTTTCATTTTGTAAGACTCTTGATCGCTCTGAGTTACTTGAGGCCGCAAAAGTAAGAAAGTAAGTTTAATACTCGTATCCCTTTCCAGCATTCTTTTGTTCTACTATTGCTAAAGTTGTTGTTTTGTTTTGAGTATAATGAAAGTAAAGAGTCTTATACACGCTGAGAAATATCGGCCCCAGTAACATATAGCAGGAAACATGTACATGTTTACAATAATGGTTTTCAAGAATTGAAGATCTGCTGCTCTTTTGTTTCTCTGATGTCGGTCTTGTTTTTGCTTTTAGCAGTTTTAAACAAACAAATCCACATTTGGGTCTCAAAAACATACATTATAACCTATTAATCATTGTGTCTCAAACATGTTATATTGAATAGCAAACACAATGTGTTCGTGCACAAGTATATTTTATTTGTTTGCAAAATAATACAGTTTTCAGTTCGGTTCAGGTCTTACAATGGAATTTATTGTTACAAAGTGTAGGGTATCAATCATTTTAGCTTACATGTATGGGGGTCTCCATTGCTGGGTGCGATTTTTTAAAGAGGAGTCGCCGAACATTTTCCGCTAACAGTCCCTACCCAAAAATTGTGCCTTGTTTGCCATTGTGATTGTTATGCAAATGACTTTATTTGTAGCGCTTGTGTTGAGGCGTAAATTGCAAAGGATAAAGGATAAAAAGCAACATAAAACACACTGTACAATAAAACAAAAGCTTTCACTTTAAGCTTGAAATTCTTCACTTTTGTTAATTTTATCGTTGCCTTTATATTTGGTTGATCCACATTTTATATCCTTTTATGTGAGACAGTATGAGTGGGAGAGTGAGTGTATGTGTGTGTGTGTGGATGTCCTTATCTAAGGCCATCTATCAATTTTAATTATGTATGGTAAGCGAGAGTTCGTGTGTGTGAGTGAGTGGATTTGTGAAATAAACACTCTTTTAGTTAAAAGCGTTTGATTGTAAATCCCTCAATGTATATGTGAGTCCTTGCATGTGCATATAACTCGTGTCACACTCATGTCCCTCTCTCTCACTTCCTCTCTCTCTCTCTCTCACTCTTCTAAGCGACTCAGTGCCAGGACTTGTATTGATGTGTGTGCGTTGGAAACAAAACAGAAAGTCACACATTTTGCTGTCTTTCGTCCTTTTCATCGCATCCTTGTTATTACTGTGTTATTGTTATGGTGTTGTTGTTTTGTTGTTGTTGTTGTTGTTATTGTAAACAATTTATTATTGGCATTATTTTATGACATGTGTTATGTTTGGAAATTTAAAATGCAAAATTCGTTTTGAAATGAGTTTTTAAATGATTGTACAATGCGCGTAAAGGATATTATTTACACATACACATACATGTACAAATTGTGTATGTTTTTATATAAAAATGAATGTCATACTGTCGCACAATTATTGTTATTATGATTATTTCCCCCGCTCACATAATAATGTCTGGGAGGGAGTGCTATGTGAATGAGCACATTTTCCTTAACATTCCGGAAATTGTTACTGAAACATTTGTATCTGGATAAAATTAATGTTTTTATAAAATGTTGTAAATTGTAAAAAAAACTTTTGAAATTGTTTGCACAGAACGACGGGAAGAATTTGTAAACAAAATGCGATCCCGTCAGGTAAGGAAAAATAAACTGTATGACTTAATAAAATTTTAACATTTCTATTTATGGAAAATTTGTATTTATTTAATGAAAAATTAATACAATAAACATCAGACTTAAACGAAAAAATGTATCACCAAATATCTGGAAACGTAACCAGTTGATTTTGATAATTCAAAATAGACCATGCACAGTGGTGCATTTTCGCTGAAGGAGAACAAATATCTATAACTAATTATACAGTTAGTTCATTGCAAGCTTATCTCTTATAATTTTCTATCTTATAAAGTTTTAGTTTCTAGATTTAATTACAGATAAAGCTGCACGCTGAAAAATCTGTTTGTTTTTCTTGTTTGGATGCAAATATAGTGTGTGATTGGAGCTTGTCTCAAATATAGTATACTTGTGTCCAAACAAATTGTGTTTGCTATTCAATATTAAATGTTTGAGACCTAATGCTTAGTGTATTATAATATATGTGGTTGTGATCTAAATACAGTTTTGTTTGTGATACAAATACAGCTGTGTTTGGCGCACTGTTAACTTAATATTTTTTGTCGCTATGCTCTGCCGAGAGCAAAACAATAAAAGAGGAAAAATGTTATTGCCTCACGCAGAAAAATAACGGCCCCAGCAAAATATTGCAGCAACCATGTATATTTTTGCAAGCATTATTTTCGTGAATACAATATATGCTACTTATTGTTTCTTTCTTGTCTGTCACGTATTTGCTCTCAGCAGTTTCCAACAAACAAAGCCACTTATATTATAACCTATTAATGATTGTGTCCCAAACATATTATATTGCATAGCAATCGCAATGTGTTTGTACGCAAGTAAACTATATTTACGACAATCCGCAAACACCTTTTATTTGCACCCAAATAACAACAAAATGCACATTTTTTAGCGTGTGCAATTGTAGAACTGCATTTTTGCATAACTCGTTCAGTCAGTGATTCATAAATATTACTGAATCCGCGTGTAAATGAATTAAGCATTTCTTATGTTGACTGATCTGTTGCGGTTCAGTTTCTTTCATTCAGTTGTCAATCGTTCGTTTGGGACACACGAATGATTCGACGTAAGCATACGGATGTTTGGGATAAAACACGCATATGGATCCACGTAAAAGTATGCATGTTTGCAAGTACACATGCCAATGTTTGAAGGCAACACACGAATGATTCGACGTAAGCATATGGATGTTTGGGATGAAACACGCATATGGATCCACGCAAAAGTATGTATGTTTGCAAGTAAACATGATAATGTTTGAAGGCAACACACGAATGATTCGGCGTAAGTACATGGATGTTTGGGATGAAAAACGCACATGGCTCCATGTAAAAGTATACATGTTTGCAAGTAAACATGCAATTGTTTGAATTTAAATATAAGTGAGTTTTGAACTAGCAAATATATGAATATTTGGAGTGTATTACAAATATAGTCATGGTTACTGCAGAATGTGTTTGAGAAAATATATTATATAGGCCGTTTTTTGCAGCGTGTGGTAAAAATTGAGCCATAAAATCATCTGATATTGCCGTTTAAAAACACATAGCTATTTTTTCTCTAGATTGCTGCAAAATAAATTAACAACATATAAATTGCAATATTTTTCATTTTAAATATATGTACTGCCTTAAATAATCTTGTTGACATTTTCAGAGTAAAATCTTTTCTCTGAATTCTAAAAGTAATTAAAAACAAAATAAGTGTTGCTACCTCTCATAAAGCAACTATGGTATAGAGAAGAAAATTTACTCATGGAGTGGAATGCCAGCAAAGAAAACGAGTGAAGCGCGTCGTTTTTCTGTTCTCTCTCTTACTATCTTCATTGAATATTTCAATACACGAGCAGTTTGTTGATGATGTTATAGTATAGAACTATAGAAATTCCAACCATGTTTAAATAAAATTACATAAAGTATGAAAAAATGTATGAAATAATCCAGTTATGACACGGGAAAGAAATGCGTTTGAGTGAATCGCGTCGACATTTTTGGTTCTCTTCTACTAGGGTTGCCAAATTGCGCAGGGTTTTTCTTCTCTACTTATACATCCTTTTTGTACCTCTTCTACTGAATTGTATTTTGGCTTTTTCCTCCAGATTACTACAAAATAAGTTGGAATATTTTTTCCTCCAGATTACTACAAAATAAATTTGAATATTTTCCCCTTAAATACTGAGTCAAATAATTTGGTTAGCATTTCCAAAGTAAAAGCCGTTCTCTAAGGTCTAAAATTAATTTCAAAAATCAATGTTGCCACCAACTGTATTTTGGATGATATGGCAACTCCGATTTTTTTACAGTTGCAGTTGAAGGATGAAATATTTACCGTGAGTCCGAAAATACATAAATAGTTGTTCAGCGTTGCCATATCGATGATAATACACAGCAAGAAAAAATGCGGCAACACTAAAAATTTTAAATATAGATTTTCAGATTAGGGTAATACATATTACTCAAAACTTTATAATGGCGGCTTATTGCCCCGTATTTTCGTCATGGTATATATTAACATTTCAATTATATTACATTCTCGGAGAAAATCCCCGTCGGGGATTTCCAAACCCATTAATTTTTACTCTTTAAATTTACTCTAAGCGTCATCTGAAATTTGTTTGTTAGAAATAAAATTTATATTTTAATTTTTAGTCTAAGTTCTCATTGCTAACTTCAAACCAACTGTGGACTGTAGGCATTTTCTTTCCATTTCCATTTAATTTTTCCTAGGCGGTCACCTTGCCTAGGAACGGCGACACTAGCCTTTACTTTGCTATACGAAGCTCTAGATGTTGCCTACGCCCATTTGCGAAATGGGTCTAGAAAAAGACAGAAAGTCAATGGATCTCCTCCTATCCACTATCGTATCTAACAATGTGGAAAGGCTCTATAACATATTCCACAGGAGAGAGTATTAGCATCAAATGGAAAATTTTAATATGCCTGACACAATCTGTGCTCCTCGTCTACGTCTCCAGCATAATCATTTAGGAGCGTTCTGGCAGGGTATGCTTACAAGGCGCTAGGGACATGGAAAATCGCTCCAATTCCTGTGCAATATCTAAGGTAGTCCCTAGTCTGGCCAGCTCTTCCCCTCTGCAGTTCCTTGAATGTCCCTGTGCCAAGGTACCCATATATGTTAAATATTGTAATGCCGAGCCATCTTATTAACAGATCTGCGACAGCTTTGGGCAGTTGTTGCGTTCAGGAATACTGATTCTAGGAACCGCCTTACTGGCAGAGAAGACTTCGGCCCCAACGTCTGCTAGACTATCGGCTGATCACTTCCCTAACCGCATAGAAATAGGGGCAACTATACTTTCTTAGAGTATACCTCTTAAACTACCAGATCATTCGGTTTATACTCGCACATGTAGAAATGCATACATCCTTCTAAATCAGGAACTTATTTGCTCCAGCAATCCCTTAGTGGTATTAGAGTGCGGTATTTCCCATCAAATAGTGTTTATTTCGTGTCAAATACTCAAATACAACAGGAAAATCTCCCAGAACTGTTCCATGACCGACTCCGACCATTCCCCATTGTGAGAGTTGCCTTAACCCTATGGCAGACGTAGAAGCAATCTGCCTGTCTATAATGTCCACCGGCAACAAATATAACATAAAATTCAGTACATTAGTCGGAGTGGTAGAGTACCCGTGACGCACAACGTCGACATTTAATATACCTTAGTCAATAGTTCACAATAGGGGGGTTTCTAAGGCACACGATATCCTAACATAGGATTATCGGTCTTACGATCCCAGGGCTACAAAGGAAAGGTATCCGAGAAGGTCTTCTTTTGTATGATATCTAGCAGCCCTTCCATTGCATTCTTCTTGGGAGACACTCTATTATTCGGCCTACCAGAGGAACTGAAAGGGAAGGGCTTCTAGAAGACATTGTTGCACGACTATGGAATGCAAATACATGCTTAGTAGAAGGCCTTCCAAGGCATCCTTAACCCGCTGAGATAGTTGCTGCATTCCACATTCTTTCCAAATATAAACATGATTGGAGTGAAAGGCATTCGCTACTCGCTTACATTAGATGGCCTTCTAAAAACAAAGGTATGCATGTTTATTAGATTCCTCTAATAGATTACTTTTTTGAATGCTTTCTCGAGCAAGACAGATAGGAATGAGTATCGAATATACGTATATATAGTTTAAGGATAAGGCATGATTTTCTAGCATCGCAAGATACAAATTTTTCATGTATAAACAAGGCCTTCTGGGAAAATGATTTTAGAAGGCATGACAAAATCTGTTTTGGATGTAAAAACCCCCTCTTTTGGACGGATAATCATTATTGTCAAACAAAGTAACTATTCTTCGTTCGTTAATGTGTTACCGAGGGTAACATAATACCCACGTCATACGAACCCTGGATCATTCTTAAGTTAACTAAAAGTAGATCGATTTTCTTATCATTCACATTTCACTTTCAGTTATTTCTAAGACAAAAGTAAGAGACTTGACCTGTTTTCCCCTGATTGTCTTGTGATTCATGTTCTGATATGAAACAGTAAAGTTTATCATTGTTCTAGATATGAAAATGAAATTGAAATTGATCAAGAACATTGTTTATTTTCGAGTAATAGGTACACACTGAAAAAAAATACTTACTAATTTGTTAATGAATATTTCCAATTAAAACTGATAACTATTGTAGGATGACTGTATAAGTGATTGCAAAATAAAGGGTATAGTCAAGTTTTATAATATCTCGTCACGACACTGTTTACGTTTGTTTTCAACCTAATCGATAGAAGTCATTGGTGAGCTGTTGGTTGTTGACTTTTTTTTAAGGGGCGTATAAATTAATTTAGTAATCACAACATTTGTTCACGGCATTAAACTGTGTAATTGTTGTCAATTATTGAGATAGGAGTAGGAATAACTTTGTTTGTTTGTTGTTTTCAATCAATATTTGCTTTTTATTTTCGATTCAAAAGAGAGAGATAAAGGGGTATATTGACATTTACAGGAAATGTTAGTGTCACTTTCAGTCTGCAAATTTTGTCAATACACATCTTAAAATAATTCGCTTCTTAAAGAATTATGAGAATTATGATATGGTTTGTGTGTTCGCCTTTTGTTTAGAAGACGCTAGTTAAATCCCAATACCACGTTTTTGAACTGGGTCCCCAAACAAACAAGAAAATCACAACTGGCACAAAATTGTGCTGTGCATTGCACAGCATTGAGCATTGATCTAAAAATATGACCCGATTCTGGAGTATTCACATTTGCTCAGCTTATTTCAACTATCCAAGGGACTTCGGTTTCCTCTTCTATTTCCACTTCTACTTCTACTTCTACTTCTACTTCTACTTCTACTTCTACTTCTACTTCTACTTCGACTTCTACTTCTACTTCTACTTCGACTTCTACTCTCTGTCACATCTCTTTATCTCGAGTAAGTCCCTTGCTAAATATCTATTAAACATTAAATAAATCTCTATTAAATTTCTATCATACTGTTGTGCAACAGCCTTTTTTTACCGGAAAACCCACACCATTTTCGAGAATGGTACCGCCACCTAACGTGCTATTACGTACCCACTGTCTGTCTAATCATTCAGTTTCCTCGTTCACTATTAATGTCGTTTCCATTAATATTATTTTTTAGAGATGAGTTAAATTTTGTTTTTATATGATAATCACGTTTTTATTGATAAAAACAACTGTTACGGTAATCAAATTGTAAAAAAAAAACAATTCAAATAATAGAAATTCATTTATAATTAGTCAACTAAACTCGATGTATTCGCTTAAGAAATAATTGAAAACAAGTGTAAGAACCTACACGCAAAGAAAAACTTCATTCCGCACAAACAAAAGTTTAGATGAAACTGAATTTTGTATGAGGAATTTATTTGTGCAATCAAGTTATGGCATAATGCTGCTTGCAAATACGTTTAGAAACCGGGAGAAGCTTTCTCATGACTAAGTATTCGACAGTGTTGCCATCACTAAGCGAGGTAACCGAAGTCGAAAGGAATGTATGGTGGTCAAAGCTTGGACTTGAACCCAGGCACTATGTTTGCATCTATTCACCGAGCTCTAGCCCTAAAGTAATTGTACGGAGCCATACAAAAACTCTATATACTCACAAAACTAATTGTTTGAAAGGAGGTTATAGCAACCGTAACTTCGGTTGTTGCCGGTTTTTGTAACTGCATATTTATGAGAATATAGGAAATTATATAATCAATGAGGAATTAAAAATTTCTCACTAAATCCGTTTTTATTTAAAAAAAAATAAATATTTAATAGATTTAAATTCGGTTGTGATAACCTCTAATGAAATTGTGGCAACCTCTAATGCGGTTGTGACAACCTCTAATGTGGTTGTGACAACCTGCAATGCGGACATGAATACCCCTAATTTGATAGTAACCCCTAATTGGATGTTATCGATTCTATTATATATTTAATCGATTTAAATTCGGTTGTGACAACCTCTAATGCAATTGTGGCAACCTCTTATGCGGTTGTGACAACCTCTAATGTAGTTGTGACAACCTGCAATGCGGACATGAATACCTCTAATTTGATAGTAACCCCTAATTTGATGTTATGGATTCTAGGGTAGTTGTGGCGAAATCTAAATTCGGTTACGGATAATCCGTTTGTCGCAACCGAAATTTTCTGTGGGTGTAGAACACAATACTTGTTTCTATTCAGCTCTGTTCTCTCACTAGTAAACAAAATTTGATTGAATACGCGTAGGTGTTACTCTTTACAGTTTACCACAAGTTCACAAACCTCTGTTCTTTGGTTGCTGTAAATAATATAACTTTTGGAGTGAATGAATGTTCATTTACAACAATACCTAGGACGTCTGGGACAAAATAGGGTGAAACATTTAAACTTTTGCAGTTATTTTTGAGTATTTCTGCGGCAAACACTCTCCAGATATATTTTTTTTAATTGCGTGTAAACGGAAAGCCATATAATGCACTTAAATACCCATGGTCATGGGTTTATGGGAAATGCCTGTTAATCGACATAAATGCTTTCGCCTCTTTTTTGTCCAATACGGTGGCGCAATGGTTATTGTGTGTGACTCTTATACATGAGAACTCGGGCTCTCCCCCTTTCTCTAACCACCTTAATTATCTTTCGACGACGGCCATCTTGTTCAGTGTTGGTGTAACTGCCGATTAACACGCCAAGAGATTCTTAAAAAACTGTTCGGAACCGCTGGAAAACTGATTGTTAAAAGCTCTCTCCTGTCCCGTCATGGATTTTAATGAGAAAATATTTATATTTTATAAGCCACCGGAAGCCCACTGCGCTGGTTCGATCCTTGGTCTCTATTAAACCTATCTGAATCCATATTACTAATCGAAGTTAAAGATTTCATAGGATAGCTCGTTAACGCTAAGAAAGTATGCTCCTTGGAAGTTACTAAACCAACGTAATGGTCTCTCCTTTCCCGTCAGAGATTTTACTGGGAAAATATTTATATTTTTATTGCCACCGGAATCCCACTCCTCTGTTTCGATCCTTGGTCTCTATTAAATGTAACTGAATCCATATTACTAATCGAAGTCAAAGACTTCATAGGGTATGACGTTAACGCTAAGAATGTAGGCTCCTTCGAAGGTACTAAACCAACCTAATGGGCCTTCCTAGGCACTGTGTAATGATCAACAACTTTAACTCAATACCGTCCTTCAAACGTTTAG
The DNA here is from genome assembly GCA_963931995.1 of Phaonia tiefii. NCBI lineage: Eukaryota > Metazoa > Arthropoda > Insecta > Diptera > Muscidae > Phaonia > Phaonia tiefii. Next base: position 9,788,803 of record OZ008370.1, read on the forward strand.
TTCACCCTAAAAATAACGAGTGGACTTTCCAAGGCCCAGTAGGAAAACTAACCACCATACTGGCAAAAAAAAATATTTCAACCTAACCGAATGGTTGTGAGAAGGCCCAGGCATGGCTTTGTTGTATTGTATTGTAAACAGTGGATAGAGGAATTTTGGGGCCCCTTAGGTCAACAATTTAAACCAATTTTTTTGCAAAACCTGTGGGGCCTGAAAAGGCTCTATCAATAATCCCTGAAAAATCAGTGTTGTTTTCTTCTTTGGATGCAAACATAACGTGTGTTTGGAGCTTGTAGCAAATATGGTATACTACTGTCCAAACACAATGAGTTTGCTGTACAATATTACATGTTTGCGACACAATGATTAATACGATATGTTATAATATATGTGTTTGTGATGCAACTACAGCTTTGTTTGTGATACAAATACAGCTGTGTTTGGTGCACCGCTTACTTCATTATTTTTATCTATGTTAATCAAAATAATAAAGGGACAACCAGAGATTGTTGTCAGTCTAAGTTACTGTTATTTCGAGTGTATATCTGTATTTTTGCACTATTATCAGTCAGTGATTCATAAACATTCCTGAATAAGTGTGAAAATGAATTCAGTGCTTGTTATATTAACTGAGTTGTTGCGATTCAGTTTCATGCATTCAGTGGTCAATAGTTCGTTTGGGAGGAAACATACAAATGCTTCGACGTAAGAATATAGATGTTTGGGATGAAACACGTATATGGTTCCACGTAAAAGTATGCATCTTTGCAAGTAAACATGCTAATGTTTGCATTTAAATATAATTTTAGGACTTGCAAATATATGAATATTTGAAATGAGTTCCAAACATATACATGGTTCCTGCAGAATGTGTTTGAGAAAATATGTTACAGAGGCCGTTTCTTCAGCGTGTAGGAACAGAACATCTGCTAAAGAATATTGAACTTAAACTTGACCACTAATTTGCTTACAGTTCATTTGGAAATTTGTTATGGCTCGATGTTGTTAAAACCTTCATTCCTTTTCTATTCGAATACATTTTCAATTCATTTTGCTGAAAACGTGTGAGTTCCCAAAATAGTGTTTTAAGCGGGTTTGGCTTAAAATTGTTATTTTTTTCTATTTCCGGGCATCTTTAATTACTGACATGTTTTCAATTTTTATATTTTAAACATAATTACTTGTTTTTCGTGGGAATTCCAAAAAAAAAGATATTAAATTTATAAATTAATTATAAATTGGTCTGCCTTAGCTTTTTCGAGCTAACACCGCGTCTTCTGCATGAAACGATTAATATGTATTTAAAGCTAATTAATGCTTTTTAGAGATAATACAGTATTAAATAAAATTCTCGCACCTATGATTATATTTCCGTTGCTGAATTGTGTGTAGGGCAGCTGAATACGGTAGATATTGAGCTGATAAATAAATTAGTTATTTTTGAATAATTACAATATTCTTATTATTATTAGAATTGAAACAAGTTGAAGACTTAAGGAATTGACGGCTTCAATCAATTGTTTTGTATGCTGGGTTACTCATATTGCTTCTTTCTTTTTTATTTTGCTTAGCAGCTCAATTTCGTTTGCTATAAAATTTGTAATTCTCATACAATTTCCTTTTACGGTGCGCAATCAAACGTTTGAAAAAAGAAGAAGAAAATACAGGTTTAACGCTTAAAATGGAATAATAACTAAATTATGGCGAATGAAATAAGTGAACCTCAGTAAATTGATTTCTTTTCTGTATAAGTAGAAGCGCAAGAAGTTTTATGATTAACGGGTTCTTCCCCAATATGATTCCCCTGTATTTATATGGGCACAGGGTAGACACTAAAATGGCCCCCTTAGAAAAGAATGTAAAGTTGAAATTACAGAAACAGTATAATTGTTAGTGTTTGTATTTTAAACCATTTACAGTTTGGAAACCTTAGCTGAATTATGATTTTCACTTGCTGAATTGGTTGGTCTCTATGTACTTGAGAAAGTTTGTGCCAAAGGAAATCATTTATGTACAATTTGTTTGTGAATCATAATTTGCCATATGAAAAAATCACCAAAATGTAACTGAATTGTGTGAAATGACCCATAGAACTTTAGCTGAATAACAGATTTAATAAGCAGGAGTGAATACAGATTGAAACAACACTAAATGTTGTCTTATATTTACTAAATCATGCCTTTTATGCTTTTTAAAGAGAAACACACAAAAAACGTTTGCTGAATTATATAATGCTTTAGCTGAATAGTTCAATATCAGTTAAATGTTATCGAAACAAATCATAGCCAAGTCAATGTCGCATTGGAAAATCGATTTAAAGCACTAAAAGTAAATCTTTAATATAAGTAAAATGTCTAAGTATGTTTAGACGAAAAGGGAAAATAACTGACTGAAATAATAATTTATACCTTCATCATAAGTTAAAAAATACCACAGTTCATCGTATACATCGTGGGCGACATTCATCATGCAACATCATTTGTAGACAACTTGTCAACTAAACATAACATTACGGTTATACAGATATCAAGCCTGCCATTTCTTTACAGCACGAATAAATTTGTAAGCCAAGTCATAGAGATCGTAACACACATGATTTGGAAACTCACTGAAAAATATAATAGAATACTCCCGGAACTGCCAAACTCAATACGAGAATAATTCGCGTTTCAGTTTTGACAGAATTCAGCTTAGCTGAATTTGCTAATTATTAAAAGAAAGTAAATTTTGTAGCTACATTTACCTAAAAATCTAACGTTTATAAACCAGGGCTATGTTCCGACAGAATTCAGCTAAGCTGAATTCGTTTATTTCTACCGGAAACCCTATTCTCAGCCAGCAATAACTAAAGAACTGTCTTAAACCCCTCTTGAATGAGTTAGTTTCTATCGATAAATAAATTATTTTGATATTTTCAGATAACGAACTAAAGTAAATACGTCATGATTCGGTTCAGGATTCCCCTCACGATTCGACTGAGCTGAATTGGTTAATTCCTATTCAAAAGTGCATTTTTAAGTTAGTTTCGGCTAAACAACTAAAGTTGATAAGCCACGACTATGTTTTAACAATATTCAGCTTAGCTGAATTAGTAAATTCTTACCCGAAACTTTATTATTTAATTTTCAAACCCCACGATACTGTTTAAACACCATTAAGCTTAGCTGAATTAGTTAATGCTTATCCAAAACTACATTATTAAATTTCTTTAAACACACAATACTGCTTAACTTGAACTGTCTTCAACCCGTTTTGAATGGGTTAATTTTTATCGATAAGTAAACTATTTTCGTACTATAACTAAGGAACTGAAGTTAATCACTCAAGGACTGAAGTAAATAACCCATGAGTCGGTTGGGACACAATTCAGCTGAGCTGAATTGGTTACCTCCTATTTCAAAACGAATTTTTCAGTTAATTCTAGCCAAACGACTTCAGCTTTGCTGAATTAATGAATTCTTATTCAAATCCAAATTATTTAAAATTCATTAAACACACGGAACTGTCTTGAAACCGGCTAGAATGAATCAACTTTTATCGAAAACTACACTATTTTCTCACTTTTAACTAAGGAACTAAAGTAAATAACTCATGATTTAGTTTGAAGACAATTCAGCTCAGCTGAATAGATTGCCACCTCTTTGGAAGTATTTTTTAGTAACTTGTAACTAAACAAATAAAGTTAATAAGCGACAATAATATTGTAACACAATTCAGCATAGCTGAATTAGTAAATCCTTATCCACAACTACATTATATAATTTTCTTTTACACGCAATAATGTTTAAACACAATTCAGCTGAGCTGAATTAGTTAATTCGTATTTAACATTATTTAATTTTCGTTAAACACAGGATAGCTCAACAGCAACTATCTTTAAACCGTTTTGATGGGGTTAATTTTCATTCACAAGTAAACTATTTCGATATTGTTAGCTAAAGAACCACAGCAAATAGCTCACGATTCAGTTTGAACACAATTCAGCTGTGCTGAATTATATACTTTCTATTTAAAAGTGAATTCTTAAGTTAGTTTTAGTTAAACAACTAAAGTTTAAAAGCCACGATTACGTTTTAAAACAATTCAGCTCAGCTGAATTTGTTAATCCTTATCCGAAACTACAGTATTTAAATATTTTTAACCACGATACTACGCTAATAATATCCGATACAGTTTAAACACAATTCAGCTTAGCTGAATTATTTAATTCTTATCAAAAACTAATATTTTGAATTTTTTGAGCTAATAAACTAAAGTTAATAACACATTATTCTGTTCTGACATAATTTAAATTTTGCTGAAAAGGTTACTTTTTATCGAAAAGTAAACTTTTCAGTTATTTTTAACTAAACAACTAACGCTAATAAGCTACGATTATGTCTTAAGACAATTCAGCTTAGCTGAATTAATTAATTCTTATCTGAACTACATTATGAAATTTCGAGCAAGCACGCGATACTTAAATGCAATTCAACTTACATTAATTAGTTACATTTGTTTGAAGTTTTTTAAACTAATAAACTAAAGTTAGCAACCCATGATTATGTTTTGACAGAATACAACTTCGCTGAATTCGTTACTTCTCATCAAAAAGTAAATTTTGTAGTTACTTTTAACTAAACAACCAACGCTCATAAAATATCCACAGTGTTTAGCAGTATTCAGCGTAGCTGATTTACCTAATTTGTATGTGGAAGTCGACTTTGTTGATTATTTTGAAAGAATTTTGCTTCGCTGAATTAGCTAATACTAATCGGAAATTAAATTTGTAGTTACTTTTAACTATTGAACTAACATTAGTTACTGAAGCTTCTGTTTTGACAGAATCCAGCTAAACTGAATTGGTTAAGTTTATCGGAAACTAAATTTTATAGATAACTTTTTCTACGGCACCAGCGTTAATTATCCACCGTCTTGTTTGGTCAGACTTTAACTTAGCTGAATTGCTTATTTCTGATCGAAAAATATATTTTATAGTTACTATTAACTAACCAATCAACGATTATAACCCAGAATTGTATATTACCACAATTCAGCTTAGCTGAATTAGTTAATTCTTATCGGAAACTACATGCATTATAATTTTAAACCACAAAACTAACGTACATAATGCCTGATTCCACTTTGAGACAATTCAGTTAAGCTGAATCGGTTACTTCTCATCGAAAAGTAAATTTATTTAGTTACATTTAACTAAAGGACTAACATTAATATACCATATTTCTGGTTAACATATTACAGTGTTTAATTTTTGTCGGAAACTAATCATGTGGGTTACTTTTAGCTAAATAACTATTATTAGTTATACAGGGTTCTGTTTGGCACAATTCAGCTTAGCTGAATTGGTTATTTTTTAGCTGAATTGCTTAGTTTTCATCAGAAATATAAATTTTGTTTTTTTAACTAGAGTATTTTCAATTATAACCATTCAGCTGAAGGGATTTCAGACTAAAATGATTGACTTGAAATTGATATAAAATAAATAAATTGTTTCCTATTACATCTCATGAAGGGATAGGCGAGAGCTCCTCACAATCAATGAGCTGTGCGCTTTATAGCTTTGCACTCACTGATTGGGACCATCAACTTGATATACATTGGCGTATATTTTATAATTTTTACCAAACTGATTTTTTCAACTGATGTAGTTAGTTCTTAGTTGAAAGAATTTTTTATGTCACTTTCAACTATGAAAGTATCCAAAACAACTATTCAGCTAAGACCGATATATAGATTCAATACTTTAGATTCAACAATTCCCTACCTACGCCTTAGTATTCTTATATTATTCTATCTTATTTTATTTTATTTTTCTTATTTTATAAATCCACTGTGGCAGGGTACTTATGAATACTACAGCATAGTCATATTTAACTATGACAAATAGTTAACTATGGCAAATCTTTAAATGCTGCTATGTTTAAAAAATCTAATTTTTCAAACAAACAGCATAGCTGAATTGGTTAGATTTTATCTGAATATAAATTTGGAGTTTGTTTGTATTAAGGAATAGTCAAGTATAACTATTCAGGGGATGAAATTCCACTATAAATGTATAATCTATTACTTTTTTATTTAGTAATAGATTACTTTTAGGTGGATTAGTTGTTCCTCCGTTCTGGGACTATTTTAGGACACTTACGACTAATTGCCAATCATGAACCAAAAACTATTTAGTTTAACACGAAGCTCAAATCAAAAACAAAGAATAAGAATAGTCATTATTCATTGACCTATAAAATATAGTTAAACCATAGTTAATCTGTACAAAAAAACACCACATAATTGACCTATTGATTTATGGTTCCAAACTCTATCTTTGTTTTCAACCAAACATTGCTGGATTGCTGAAAGCTTATAGGAAAATAACTTTCACGTCACTTGTAGCTATGAAAACTATCATTAATAACTATTCAGCTAAAGGATTATTACCCATATCAAATTGTCTAACAATTTAATGATGAGAAATTGTCCATCTCTTGTGGAATTTTTAATAAACTTTTTTGACAAGCCATTGTTGCAGTTTCTTCTTCTCCTTCTATATAAATAACATTTTAATACTCTCGTCGGTTACTTAAGTTTGACATACACGCGCTTAATTCAGCCAACAACGACAAACAAAGTAACATAACAACAGAATTTCTTGAAGAAAAAAAATACAAAAATAAAATACTTGGTAAGAACAACACCAAAGATCATCATCATACCACAACACAGTAACAGCAACGGCGGCAGCAACAGCAACAGCAACAGTACACATTTATTCAGGGCCAACTCTTAAGAAACATGGCTAAAAGATATACACATAGACATTTATACAAACAACCAATGTATCTATAGATTTATCTGTCTTGTCTTTGAACTCGCTGGATGTACAAGTATATTTTTAAACCAAAGTGTTGTTTCTCTGCGGCTGTCTTTCTTTAATGATAATGCTGAAGTTGGTTGGTTGGCTGAATGCTGCTGAATATTGAATGTTGTATCTCTTAGTGCTTGAAGTTTTGTTTTTCTTCCACTCTCTTCTTATAAACATGTGGTATAAATTACTATTTTATACTTTTTGTGATTATCTTCGTTCAACCACAAAGTAGGAGCTACACAATTTGTTCATGTTCCAGATGATGAATAAAGTGGATTGTGTTTTTGGGTGCAGAGTAACAACGAAAGAGCATTAAAGTTTGGACTGAGAGAAGAGGAAAAATTGTTAGACACAAATAACAACCTCACAAAAGCCCTACCCCAACTTTTACACTGTATAAAAGCATTTCAAAATTAATTCCTTTTCAATACTTTAACCAGCTGAATTGATTAAAATTTAAGAAGAGGGAAAGAATTTCCAAATTTGGTTCGATTGCGACGTTTTAATGTTTATCAAAAATTCAATTCTTACTATAATTCCATGTCACGGTTAAATAAATCTAGCTGAATTGCTAGGAAATTATAGCAATTGTAAAACACTTAATTCGTTGTTTACATTTTTCTATGTTAACCTAAATTCAGCTAAGTTTTAAAGTAAAATATTTCATGTACCTGTTGAATAGTACAATTGGCTCAAAATTGACATACCTCAGTCATGCATTTGTCCAATTTAAAAACAAATATTATAAAAACCGCGTCGAATGTAGTGTAATTTTACCTTGCTGAATTGGCCCAAACAGATAAACGAATACAATATTTCACAAACTTCTAAGTTGTGTTATATGCAAATTGCAATTTTACCAAATTCAGCTAACAAAAGTAACGTAACATCTCCAATTCTTTTTGATTTCGTCTGGCTGAATTGAATGCAAACTTTAGACGCCACAAATTCAGCTAATTTAAGCGCAAACAAAAATCAAATGTATTGTGACTGCGGCTTGCTGAATTGCCACAAATGGATAAAACATTAATTTGAGTTAAATTGAAAGATTATTTAACACATTTCTAAGTTGTACCGAATGCGAACAGTAATTGCATCTAATTCAGCTACCATCAGATTTCAAATCGTTTTACTTCGCCTTGCTGAATTACCACATATGGAAAAAAAACACTAATTCGCTGAATATTTCTCAAATTTCGAAGTTTTAATAGATGCAAATTGTAATTAAACCCAATTCAGCTAATATCAATCAAACGTTTTGTTTTTTCGCGTTGCTGAATTAATCAAAGCACATAAAGAAATCTAATTCAGCTAATATTTCACAAATTTCTATATTGTACTAGATGCAAATTGTTATTTAACCTTATTCAGCAAACATAAAACCTCAACAGCTTTTACTTTTACCTTGCTGAATTGGGCAAAACGAATAAAACACAACAACAACTTTGCTATTATTGAACAGGTATCTTAGTCTAACTAAATGCATATAGCAGTTTCTTACCAATTCAGCTAACTTAAATATTATAACATCTAAAATTCTGTGCGACTTCGCCTTGCTGAATTACCCAAAATGAATAAAAAATAAATTCAGCCAATAGTTAAGACATTCTTAAGTTGTACTGGATGCATACCGTAATTCCATACAATTCAGTTAAGTCAAACAACAGAAAAACTCAAATGCTTTGTTATTTCGCCTTGCTGAATTAGCCCAAACAGGTAATGAAATTTAATTTCGTTAATATTTCACAAAAATATAAATTGTACGGGACGCAAATTGTAATTTCATCCAATTCAGCTACACATAAATAACCCAAAATCAAACTTTATCCTTGATGAATTGCCCCAAGGGATAAACTATCAAATTAAGCTAATATTTAGCCAACATTTAACATAAATATCATAGAATCTCAAATGCTTGATGATTTCGATTTCGACAATTAATTCATCTAATTTATCTCACGAATTTGACTTTTGCAGTTTTCAGTTCAATTCTCTTAGTTAAAAACTTTATATCACCATTTCAGCATAATGTTGACTTGCTGAATAGGTAGAAAGGGGCATTTATTCAAATTCAGCTAACTTTTGACGAAGCCACAACGATTTATGTCTACAAAATTTTATTTACACCAAATTTAAGAGGTCATTATTTCTACAAATACGTGAGTTAGTTAAAACATTTACCAAGCTAGCTGAATTGACTTTTATTCAGCTGAATTAATTGTTTTATGTAATTGTTAAAGTATAAACATGATTTCCATCAGCTGAATTATTACGTTTATATAAATTAATGGTTCAACATCACAATTTTGATCTGCTGAATAGGTAGAAACGTATTAAACCAAATGCAGCCAGCTTTTGACGAAGCAATAACGATTTATATCTACAACATGGTTTGTACACCAACTTTGACTTCCTTTTGTTTCTACAAATAAGTGAGTAGCAATTAAAACATTTAACAAGCTACCTGAATGGCATTTTAGTCAGCTGAATTGATTGTTTTATGTAATTTTTAGGGTTTAAATATGATTTCTATCAGCTGAATTATTAAGTGTATATAATTTAAAGGATAAATCATAATTGGGATCAGTTTTCGCGAGCTGAATTTATTTATTTCAATTAATTTGTTAGCACCTGATCAACAAATTGCTGGAACGCGTAGGAGGAAAGCGAAATGAAAATTTGAGTTTTATTTGAGCAAATACTGACGACCAGAAAACCCATTTGAATATATAAAATCACCATTAATGATAATGATTGAAATCCTAATTTGTCAGCTGAACGAAATTTTAGATCACCTGAACTAGCTAACGATGTTTCAAAGATAAAAAAAGTACCGAAATACATTGGCTGAAGTATAGTTTTTACAGTGTAAGCAAAGAGACATATGGAAATATTAAATATATTAATGAAATTCAAAGGTTTTGAACAAGTTTGTTGATTTGGGTTGACATTCAGCTGAATTAATCAGTTCATGTGGTTTAAAAGGTAAACATTCAAAGGTAAACATAATATTTAAACTTATCTACAAGCTGAATATAATTATTTCAGCTATTTTGTTGGCAAAAGTTGTTAAAGAAAAGAAACCTAGAATACAATTGTTGGTTATCTCAACTAGTTGCTGGTGCAGGTCTAGTGAAAACAAAATGTGGCAAAAACATTACCTGAATTCTAGTTTTCACAATGTGAGCATGGCAAGACATGTAAAATAATAGAAAGTTATAGAAATTCAAGGTTTTTAAACAAATATTTAAAATATTTAAATATCTAAAACAAAAATCTTTTTTTTAAGTTTTTACAAAGAGAGTCTGAAAAAAAATATGTAATATAATAAAAAGTTTTTTTGAAAAAAATATTTAACTGCGTTTTATTCTGCTGATTGGAGAATTTATTTAATTTGTTTGTTTTGATCATAACTATCCCAACAGAATTACTAATTAAAATTAGTTTGTTTCTGAAAAGTTTTGATGAAAAATTGAATTCATTAGCTGAATAATAAATTTGTTCAGCGGCATTAGTTGTTGATGCTAGTTGAAAGAAACAACCCCCAAACATTAGCTTCTCACACGAGTTAGAAGGAAACAGTCTTGCTGAATACTATTATTTATGGACTTCCGTCAAAAACATCTACAAAAATTGCGCGAAAACTATAATTTCTTTAAAGAATCGCTATAATGAAAACAACCCCATCGAAAAATCGACAACTTTAGCTGAATTTTTGTTTTTATCGCTATCATTTATCGCTTATGCGTTTTTCATAAACATAGATCAAATGACTGTTAGCTGAATTGCAGTTTTTACAGTGGTTACTTTCAAATAAGTCCAATATGTTAAAAATTTACTGATTTTATGTAATTTTTAATGAAAAACTATTGATAAACGTAGAAAAAAGTTAGCTGAATTTAATTTTTCGTTTAAAATGTTTGCTACAAAATTAAAAGATTAAAGAACTTGTATTAAGCGTTTTGCTGAATTCGTTTTTTGTTTTGCTGAATTAATTTTTGTTTGCTGAATTTATTTGTTTTGTCGTAAAAACACTGAAGCTGGAACAGAACAGCTCTGTGATGGCATTTGAATACCAAACAATACTCTCCTCAACTCTTCAAGAGATGTAGTGCGAATGATTTGTTTTTCCACTTATCTGCTAGCTGAATTGGCTTTCCATTTAGCTGAATAAGCTGCAATGTTATTTTTTAAAAGAAACAAGTTAAAAACACATTGTATAAATAACATTTCTCCATAACTGAAATGTATAAACTGAAATCCGTGAACATTTCAGTCATAAACCCGACATTTATATTTCTCTGCCTTGCCTCGTATTAACCTTTGTAGAGAAAAGTCTCTGAAACGATTAATTCCCCACGACAATAGCGTGTGTTGAACTACGAGTATCCCAAAATAAGAAAAACAAAATAATAAATGGAAAACAAACTTTGGAAACATGTGTACGCTAAGAAGTGTGTTAAACTCCAAAAGTATGAAGAAGTCACACACTCTCGTGCTCACATATGAACCAAAAAAACTGGTGTTACCGGATTGGAAGCTGATGCTATACATTTCTTTGAGGTATAAATTCTGGATTTATTTTTGTCTCCTCTTCTTGCCTCTATTCAGCTGAGCATAACTTCCCCTGACTCGCCCATGTATGAAAACATAAACAAAAACTCAGTCAATGAATTGTATAGAAAAAATTGTTTATGATTCTTGCCAGCATCCACTCTATCTTCGTTCAGTTTTTATGTTATCTTTGCCAGTAGTTTTAAGTTTGAGATATTTGATTGGGTTTTTTTCAGTTAAAGTTGAGGTTAATCTTGATATTTAATATCTTTCACTGAAATGTATTTTTTTCGGATTTTCCTAACTTATCTTACAGCTGAATGTACTGCTCTTGTTGCCGCTAAATTGTGCTGTTCATCGGTATCTTGGCCTGAACATGTGAGTATGTTGACGTATGTATGTAAGCTGGGGGAATGTTCGAGATAAGTTTTCTTGTTTCTACAAAGTTAAATGATTTCTTTACATTGCAGTCGTTGACCCAAATACCAACAGCCAGATATTTATGTACATCCATTTACCAGTTCCAGTTCCATCCAACCAATTCAGCTAAGAACATGCATCTTCGACCAACTAAGACATCCAGTTGTAGTCGTAGCAAGACGTAGTCTGTCTGCTTGTAAGCGTTTAATAAATATTGAATAAAATTTTTTTCATTTCGTTCTCCTCTTTTACTTCATTCCATTTCCAGTTTCAATCATCAGCTTTGAGCTATGCCGTTCCTATGCCGTGTGTCTTAGATATTTATCTCCCATGAAAATCCATAATAAATGATATTAAATTGTTCTGTAATCGCATTTTCCCACCATAAAGTAGAACATTTTTTATGCTATTTTTTCCTTTCTGAAAAATAGTGGTTTTGTAATGCATTTACGGCCAGCTGAATTGAATTAAATGAAGCTGAATATGTTTAAAAATTGTTTAACAGAAAGACTAAAAGGTTTTCTTTATAAATATATTGAAGTTGTTTCGAAATGAAAATACTAGCGATGTATTTCAGAAACACAAAAGTTTTCCTTAAAAAATCTTACATAGTATTTCTCGACTAAAGAGTTCTAAAGCAAATTTGATCAATTTCCATCTAATTTAGCTACTTTAACACATATTCAGCAAGTGTTTTAACTATACATATTTAATTTTCAATTAAATGATACCAAATCAGCGGCTCTAATGAGATAATTTATCAAGTTTAGTGGCAAGTTTAGCGTAAATTCGAAAATTTTATAAAATTTTTAATACAAGTTATTTGAGATTGTATAAAATTTGTCGTTAAATCAAAAAATCTCTATGAAATTCAGAATAAATATTTACAAGTGTATGTCATTATAATTTCATATTGTTGACGTCAATTCAGCTACTTTATTTGCTATTCAGCTAACTGATTTTACGTCATATAACTTTGAAATTCAGAATCGAATGTAATTTGTTATTGAGACAAAAATCGACGTTAAATGCAGAATAAGTTTGTACTAAATTATGTTATTAGAATTTCAAATTGTTATCTCAATTCAGCTCCTTTATTTATGAGATTCAGCTACCTTTTTTTGGACAATACAGCTTTCCAATATTGGAGTTATATCTCCATAATAAGTGATATTAAATTGGTCTGTAATCGCAATTTCACAATAAAATACAAAATTGCTATGTTTACCTGAAAAACAGTGATTTTGCAGTGCTTATAAGTCTAGCTGAATTGTATTTAATTAAGCTGAATATGTTTAAAAAATGGCTTAACATTAAGATTAGAATATTTTCTTTATAAAGAAATTGATGCATTTTCGAAATGGAAATACTAAGGAAATATTTTTCAGAAGGACAAATGTTTCGCTTAAAAAATGTTTCCTATTTCTGAAATATAGTTTTAGAGAACATTTGTTCAACTACCGTCCAACTTGGCTACTTTAACATATATTCAGCAAGTGTTTTAGTTATTCAATATATATTTGTTTCATGCACAACAATTTCAGATCACATGAAACAAAGTCAGATACTAAACTTTGAGAATTTATCAATTTTAGTATAAAGGTTAGTTGAAAGTCGCAAAAACTTATTACATTTGAAATATAAATTACTTATACTTTAAAATTGCATAAGGTTTATTATTGTGCCAAAAAATTTGCTTTAAATCCAAAACAAGCTGATAAAATTACATTTAAGTAGAATTTCAAATTGTTAACGGTAATTCAGCTAGCTTATTTTTAATTCAGCTAACTGTTTACACGCAATATGATATATAATTTTTGAAAATCATATAAAAGAAACTAGTTGCAATAAATTTCATATTCAGCGGCATTAAATTTATTAGGATACAGTTTGTAAAATTAAAACACATTAGATATTCAGCAGTTAAACAAGTCATTCAGCAAAGCAAAGGAAGACTATTATTATTATCGACTTTAAGTAATTGCTAAATGTGTAAATTAAATCTGAAACGAGTTTTAACTAAATGAAAATATTTCTATCCAATGTAATATTAATGTCAGATCAATTTATCTATTTGAAAATAGATTGCATAAAGAAATGCCAATACAACATCTTTAATAACATTTACACCATCTAAAATGAGAAACTTTGCAATTCAGCTACTCTAACATAAATTCAGCTAAGTTTTAATAATTTGTATATTGAATTTATCAAGGTACTTTGTAAGATATAAATACATAGAGGCAATTCAGATACTGGTTTTAAATATATCAAGCCTAAAATTTCTAAATTATAATAACAATTGTTGCCAAGTATGGAGAGTGTCTCAATTTATTTCCCTTCGTTTTTATTTATTTATTTCCAATTATAAGTTTTACCTCTTCCTGTTAGAAATTTGTGGATGCTGAATTGCTGGCAATGATATTCAGCAACATTTATTGTAAAGAGGAATTGCTGATAAAAAAAAAGCTGAATTGTGTATATTTTCTCAATTATTAAATTTGTTGCATTTATTCTTATCCTAACCAGCTGAATTAAATTTAATACCCCTGGTTTCGCATTGTATGGGCATATAAACAAATTCTGCTTCACTTTTGTGTTAGCTGAATCAATGATAATGGAGCTGAATTGTGGTGAGGTTTTATTTTGACACTGTCTGAGTATATTATCTACTAAACCAATGGAAAATTCCTATAAATATTTCCATGTTAACCCGAAATGAATGCCTCCTTTTAACAAATTGACAGAATTGATGAAAACGGAGCATGTTCTTTTATTTCCATTCATTTTTATTTATCTGTCTCCAGTCTTTGATTTTGCCGATTTATTTTTGAAATTTTTCCCTTTCCAGTTAGCTGAATTGCTGATCATGATATTCAGCAACGTAGAATTATAAGCTGAATTATTGATCACAAAGTTGAATGGTGTCTTTTCTCAATTATAAAATTTTGTCAATTATTTTCATCATACATTGCTGAATTGGACTTCACTACACTAAATTCGCAATATATAAACTTAAATCCAAAAAGGGCATCATTGCTAACTTAGCTGAATTTATGATAATGTAGCTGAATTGATGTTAATGTGGCTGAATTGTGGTTACATTTAATTTTAACACATTCTGATGGTATTATCTACTGGACAAATTGAAAATCCCTGCAAATGTTTCCGTATTATGCCAAAATTGTTCCCATCTTATATGAAATTTAATGAATTTACGAAAATGGAGCATTTGCTTCATTTATTTCTATTAATTTTCATATATTTAATTCAAATTCTCATTTCTTCCTCCCCATTTTTAAAATTGCTCACCTTCCAGTTAGCTGAATTCTTGATAATAAAGCTGAATTGTCTTTCTAACTTCAATTCTAGACTTTTGTCATTTATTTTTATTATACAAGACTGAGTTGGACTTCACATCATATGAACCTGAAGATATATATAAATTAAACCTATTTATATTGCATAATTAGTATTAAGTCTTTATGTATCCATAATCTGTAAGAATGAAATTCTGTAGATGATTGGAAAAATAAATAAATATACAAAAAACGCATTAGTTTCATGTTAGCTGAATTGATGGAAATATTGCTGAATTGTTGTTATGTTCAATTTTAACGCATTCTGAAAGCAGTATATACTGCACAATTTGAAATTTCCTATAAATATTTGTAGACTAATCCGAAATTGTTGCCTTCTTTTACGAAATTGGCTGAATCTGCGGAAACGGAGCAAACTTAAATTTATTTCCATCAATTTTTTTTTATTCATTTCCGTTTTATTGTTACCCCTCCATTTGAAAATTCGTGCACTTTCTGGTTAACTGAATGACTGATAATGCTATTCAGCTTCAAAGAATGAGAATTCAATTTTCGCTTTATTTGTATTGAACTCAGCTGAATTGGATTGAGCATCGCTAATTTCGCAATGTATGGGCATATATGCAAATTATGCATAACTTTTATGTTAGCTGAATTGATGATTATGTAGCTGAATTGATGGTAATGTATCTGAATTATGGTTAGATTTCATCTTAATACATTCTGACAGCATAATCTATTGGACAAATTGAAAATTCCTGCAAATATTTCTGTTTGATCCCGGAATTGTTGCCTCTTTTATGAAATTGCCTGAATTTACGAAATTGGAGCATGCTTGAATTTATTTCCTTAAATTTGTAATAATTTAATTCTATTTCGTATTTTTACCTCTCCATTTATAAAATTTCTCACTTTCCAGTTAGCTCAATTGCTGATAATGATGTTCAGCAACAGTGAATGAGGAGCTGAATTGATAATAATAAAGCTGAATGGTAATTATTACTTCAATTGTAGAAGTTTGCACTATATTTTTATTATACAATGCTAAATTGGCTTTGCATCTCCCACTATATATGAACTTATATACAAAGAGTGCATTCTGCTGAATTGCTTATAATATAGCTGAATTGGATTTAGTTAAGTCGAGATGAACTGAATTAGATTTATCATCCCCAATTTCGCATTATTTACGCACACAAACAAATTATGCTTCACTTCTAAGTTTGCTGAATTGCTGATAATGTAGCTGAATTGTGGTTATTTTTCATTTTATCTCATCCCGCGTCTATTTTCTACTACATACATTTAAATTTCTTGCAAATATTTCAATTTTCACCTGAATTTGTAGCCTTCTTCACTTGGGATCCTGTCGTTTTTTGTGTTTCTCGTTTAAATCATTTGTCATTTATAAAATTAGTTCAAACCATTAACAAGAATGTGGTAAATGTACGATGATGTATACAACAAAGTATGTTAACAAGCGGAAACTATAAAAAACATTTATCATCTCTGTTGGCACTGCAACGGTCGCTCCGGCAGTCGACCGGTCACAAAGATACGATACTAAAACGGAATACTTACTCCGACAAAACTTCAAAGTATTATTAACATATTTAAGAAGAAGAATGTATGAATGGAATGGGGGGAAAAGTTAATTAAAACTGAAAAAGCTCTTTGGCAAACTGAGTAGACAAGAAGAGGAGAGAGTTATGATGTGGGTCTTAATGCCGTTGAGCCGGAAAAGCGAAAAAAATAATTCTCACTTATGCTGCTGATACTATTACCACTGCTACCTTTCTTTGCATAAACATAAATATTTAGCAAACATTTAACCTCCTTTCCGCTGACAATCTGTGATAATAGACAATTAACAAACTGTAGTGTTTGGTTGGTTGTTAGGTGGCTGGTGTTACAATAAAGTGAAAATCTTTCATGTTGCAGTAGCTGCAGTTTGAGTGGCTGCTATGTAGATTTCCCCATTTAATGTTCAAGACCCACCACAGTTGCATAAATTGTTTAGTTATGCAGTTTGTAACATTTTGTTAACCTGCTCTCTCTCTCTCTGTTGCTACCTATGTGCCAACTTGCGTTCGTAGCTGAACATGAGTTCATCTAGAAAATCTTATTCAGCAAAACCCACCACTGACATCAGACATCATACAACATGATTCAAATGTTTAACGAAGCCTATGATAGGCTTAACACATCATTCCATCACTGTGGGACCAACATGTGACATGTTGCCAGTTTAGAAGAAATTCGGAAAGGGGCAGATACAAGGTACCACCTCTTTGTCTTTCTGTAACTCAAAACTGCAATGAGAGACCTGAGCTCTCAAGCGATACTTGGGCCTTAGAATCATAGAAAAATACAGTCAACTCCCACCAACTCAGTGACTCACACACATTCAATTGAGAAAACTGTACAAGGGAAAAAATTGTTTTAACAAAAATGTCTATTCAGAAACAGTATTACCACTTAGTTTGTCTTGTAAACGAGGTGGGTTTAATAAGTTCTATCAAAACAAAACAATGCAAATCCACCTGTTGCAAAATATCCCTTAAAAAATGAGGGCAGCCAGCTACTTTTGTTGTGCTAGATTAGAGAAATACTTAAGTTTTTTGTAGTGATAAAAATATATCACAGGATTCTCATATATCAGGGATTACCCTATTTAAGAAACTACTGAAGCCAACAACTTTTGTCAGCATTGTATTGGGATTATCCAAACATAAAAGAATAATTTGATGAAAAACGATTTTATTTGAAAGACAAATTTATCCCATCTGTAGATTCCAAGACGAAGGCTTTTTTGCAGCCATCTACTTTTGTTGGCATGATTAGAATCCTCTTAACAGCATTTTTCTATACCTCTTTAAGTTCTTTAAATTCTCTAAACTTTTTAAACCACCATCGTACAACGCAATGCCAGCACAAAAAAATTGCAGTGTAAGTACGTTTTCAAATCCAATTAAAATTTGTAATTTTTACACTATTCAACCTCTTACTTCTCTATATCTGTCAGCCATACATGTAAGCCCGTGCAGTCTTATAAAGTTTGCCCATATGTAGTAGGTGTCTATGTCCGGGTGCTCCTCCCCTGCTGAGTTTTTCAAAGTAGGAGGAATTTATAAAGCAACATAACGAATAACTGTTGACGGATATTAAAAAATGAAACTGCAAAAAAAGACATCATATTAAACAAATAGATTTTACTTTAGATTCAAACATACACACAATTACTGGGAAATTCTATGATAATATTATAGTTGGCCTAAGGAAATATAAGAATATTTTAATAAAAATCTAATTCAGCTGGCATAAAGTGTATTCAGCTAAGGCCAAAGTAATATAAAATTAAATTAAACT
Source organism: Phaonia tiefii (assembly GCA_963931995.1). NCBI lineage: Eukaryota > Metazoa > Arthropoda > Insecta > Diptera > Muscidae > Phaonia > Phaonia tiefii. The sequence continues at coordinate 9,807,325 of OZ008370.1, forward strand.
ATTACATGAATCTGTATTCTCATTTTCAATGTAATTCAGCAAACAAGGAATGTGTTAAGTGATGTTTAAAATATCAAACAAATAATTACATTTTATTTAACATCTCATTTAATGAATAGAAATTTAAATGTAAAGGAAGGAAAATTAGCTAGATTTCAATGAGTTTAATAAAAAAATCGCAAACTTGTCTTGACCAATAAGGAAACTTCATGTAATAGTCTCTAAGCTAGTAGGAACACCCAAAAAAGTGTAATGCATTACAAAAATATAATTCAGCAAACCAAAACTCGTATTCAGCTAACGTAAATTATGACAAAAATTATTATAGAACTACTAAGATAAAAAAGAGTATAAGCAAACTGTAATCTGCCCAATTTAGCTTCCAAAATGAAGCTAAATTGATTGACAAAACGTGTAAAACAAGTAAGTGAATTGAAATGTCTACAGAAACTACAATTCAGCTAGCCAAAACTTATATTCAGCTAACTTAAAATTATAACAACAAGTTAAAAAACTCTAGATTCGCAATTCTACTATAAAGTTAAGGTAATAATGTTAATTCAGCTAACAAAATTCCACGAATAAAAATAACTCCTCTTATGACAAGGATCGAACAGAAGTAACTATAGCTATATTAATTCAGCTAACGAAAATTCATATACAGATATCTGAATATAATGATGGGTAAATTATAGAATGCATAAGTGATAAACAAAGTAGAATTTAATTGATATATGATTGATCAGCTGGTAAAATTTAAGGAGTGTCATTCATATCCCTTTAAAGAAGAAAGTGAATCAGAATCAGTGAATATACAACACAAACATACAATTCAGTGAACTATAAACCCTATTCAGCCAACTTACAATTACAGCATGACAGTTAACAATAGGTCTATTTTGCTATCCCCTGCTAAATTATATTGTTGAGCCCTTTGTATGGGAAGGTAAGCAATTTCTAGTAGCTACATTAAATTTTCAAACCACTTTATATGACAGACGCTAAAAATCGCTTAGCTCGCCACACAAAGTGCTCGGATAAAAACATACCTAATGTCATTACTCGCAGAGACTAGAATAACTACAATGCAATCATGTACAAGTATTCCATAACGTAGTGTGACGCATTGCCCCTATAATATAAATTCGAACGGAAATTGCTACAGAAACTTCAATTCAGCAAACCATTATCACATCCTAACTAAAATGTAAAGTACAAAGTTTTTTAAACTGCTTAGAGACAAAAGGAGTATAACTTTAATATAATTACAACAATTCAGCTAACAAAAAGTAAATTTTAAACCACCAAGCCAATTAACTCATCCTATTACGGATCAATAATGAAAGAAAGTATTCTACTGGGTTATTTTTAAATTAACGATCAAGGTCATTAAGTTTAAGCCATAAATATTGATAATTGACTACTGTTGGTGTTGAAATTTACATTAATAACTGAGTAAAAATAGTTGTAAAATCGATAGTTAAATACAAAACTTATGAATAATATAGGTAAGCCAATAGTTTGTTACTGAGAAATACAGATTAATTAATATAACAGATTTATTAACCTTAATAGAGCAGGAAATTCAACACGCTGATTAATGAATAAGATTCTAAATTTATAATTACCTTGCTGAATAATAAATAATTAAATTTCAATTACTTTTTGATCAGCTGACTATTATGTGTTTAGTCATGCATTACTTCTACCTTTGCTGAATCACTGTTATCATCTAAAAAATTCTTTAGCTGAATTACATTTATTAGAATTATACTTACATGCGACTTATTACATGGGACTGTCCGTGGAGGTGGAATGTTTCTGATAGGCTTGATAGCCTCGCTCACTTGGGATCGATCAGAAATGATTCCTTCATTGGGCAGTCCAAGCAGCTCACTACTTCTGCGTCCTGCGCAATGATTTTGTCGGAAACCTCCAGTAGCTAGCTATGTTGAGAAGGCGAAACGAATGAGCAGCCTCATTGGATATGCGTTCACTGATGCGTCTCAGGCTTATTAGGTGACCCTATCACTGAAGCTCTTCGAACTAGTGGACATATTATGCTGTCTTTTGGAGGCGGATGAGCCAACATCCCTGCTGGCCAACGGCGGATAAAAACTGTAGAAACCAAAATCCAGATTCGACTCATTGCATTCTGTTCCGCGTCTGATCCGTACTGGGCGACTGAAACATGATCATCCTGGCAGTATGTAAAATGCAAACCATGGAGGGCTGGATTTGCCTCCCGCCTCCGTCGACAAGAAAAGTAAACGAATAAATCTACCCTTGCAAACGTTATAAGGATCACGATTTAGGGATATGTACCTGGCACATAAGAACACTATACAGGACTGGTTCCACTTGTCAACTGGCAGATGTCCCCGAAAAATACAAAGCTGACATTACAGCAGCACCAGAAAGAAAAACTGCGATATTTACTACAGCTGCCATGAGCGAAAGTACGAATTCGGGTAAGGAGTTATAGTTGACAAGAGACTGCGACACCTAGTTTCAAGGTTCAACCTTGAAACCTACCCAACCTACCCACAATTCGCATCAAAACGAAATATTTCAACATCTCGTTAATTTGTCTGCACGCACCGACAGAGTATAAATACGATGAGGTGAGAGAATCATTATCTGAGCATCTGGAGGAAGTATACGACCGCTGGCCTGACCACGACATTAAGATTATTCTAGGCGACTTTAATGCCAAATTAGGAAAGGAAAGTGTCTTTCGACCAACCAGCGGTAATCACAGTCTACATGATTCCACCTCCGATAATGGAATAAGACTGATAGACTTCGCCGCTTCAAAGAACTTGGTAGGTAGTAGCACACGATTCCAACATAAGGACATACAGGGGCGACCTGGATATCTCCTGATCAGAGGACGAAGAACCAGATAGATCACTTGGTAATAGGTGGCAGGCACTCTTCTAGTGTAATGGATGTATGTGTGATTGGAGGTGCCAATATCACAAGACTGGGCAGGACGTGTTTCACCGAACACGGAGAAAGTTAGATATCGACAAAAGCCGGAGATACCAAATACCTATCAACAAAAGTTCACTCTCCTGCCAGAACAGAATACTTTCCCTCCCGAGGACCCAGAAGCGCAGTGGAAGCACATTTCCCATTCTTTGGAAACCATTGCAAGGACTGAACTTGGCTATCAAAATCCGCAGAAGGATAAGCCATGGTACGACGAAGAATGTCGCATTGCAACTGATGAAAAAGACGCTGCACATATGACAACGAAACAGTCAGTTACAACGCGTGCTGCGAATGAGCGGTAGAAGACTCTGAGAAGGGAGGAACCCCAACTATTTAGGCGGAAAAATAGCAGTGGGAACAGAGAGAGAGTGAAAAGACCGAAATGTGCAGGATGAATAATGAATCCGGAAAATTTTTCACGAGAGTAAGAAGATCTATTAAGGGACCGAATAACGGGCTGGCTGCCCTCCTGGAAGGACGATAATGGGAGTCTGGTGACAGATAAGCAGTGTGTGCTTAAAATGTGGAGATACCACTTTTCAGCACTACTCCAATCAGATTCTTCCACTGAATATCAGGAGGTAATGATTGTGGAAGTACACTGTCTTCCCTACAAAATTTTGCAACATTTCAGAGTTATTTTGGAATCAATAGTTACTATTTGTTGTAAATATTCGAATAAAATTTAAATCTATCTATCTATCTACATTTTCACAGCTGAATAGCAGTTAAAGTATTTCCCACTAAATTTACCTCTAGCTGAATAATATTTATTTAATAATTAATTAATTTAATCATGCCTGAATTCATATACGTATTAATATTCCTACAACTAATTATGCTGAATAGCAAAAGTTTCTACGTCAGGAAGCTAAATAGATTTCGACGATAACAATTACTTTGCTGTATGCTACAAAAATGAATTTAAATTCCATTTTCTTTATCTACATTATATTTATGTTATAATACACACTTTTACCTTAGCTGAATAGGTGTGTTTACCTATATTCCTTTCGCTGAATCGGATTTGTTTGATAATTATACACTTTTCCGTTAGCTGAATATATATTTCACTCTACATTGTGTAATACTTTAGAGTTATTTACATCAATCAGTTACTATTTTTTAAAAATATTTGACCGAAACAATTGAATTTGAAAAACACTCCATACATAAAACTTCTATATAGGACTAATTGCAATGTAAGTTAGCTGAATGGGGTTCACCATTTACAATAACTTCGCTGAATAAATAGAAAAACATTTGCAACTACCTTTAATATGTCTGAATAATATTTATTTCATAATAAATAAATTTCACCTAGATTTTGAACAATATTCTTTGGACTAATTTGAACAATATTCTTTCTCAGCAAGCGGAATAGCGTCCTAGGATAACAATTAATTAGCTGAATAGTACTAAAAGAACTTAAACGCATTTTTCTTTCAGCTGAATATTATTTATTTAATAAAACGTCGCTTTTACCTTAGCTGAGTATGAAATTTAACCATTATTCCTTTAGCTGAATAACATTTACGTAGTAATAAATTACTTTTTTGTAATGCTGAATATCCACTTCACCAAATATTATATTTCAGCAAGCTGAATAAGGCTCAACATTAACAACTACTACACTGAATAGTATGCAATGCAATTTCAACGAAGATTTTCTTTAGCTGAATAATATATATTTATTAATAGTATAATATCGCTTGACCTGAATAAGGTTTTGATTAATATTCCATAAACCAAGTGTGCTGAATAGTAGAAATTTATACTTCAGAAAGCTCAATAGAGTCTTAGGATAACAATTACTTTGCTGAATAGTATATAAAAACCTTAAAGCTACATTTTCTTTAGCTGAATAAAGTGTATGTAGCAATAAATCCCTTTTGGCTTAGCTGAAGAAGTGAGTTAATCATTATTCCTGTAGCTGAATAACACAAATTTACTAAAATAACACTTTTTTATTTCGCTAAATATCCACTTCACCAAACATTATATTTCTGCAAGCTGAATGAGGCTAAACATTTACAATTACTCCACCGAATAGTATGTGATGCATTTTGAACAACTTTTGTATTTAGCTGAATAATATTTCCTGAATAATAACACCATTTCAGCTGAGCTGAATAGGTGTTTTAATAATACTCCTTAAACCAAGTGTACTGCATAACAGAAATATATACTTCAGAAAGCGCAATAGTGTCTTGGGATAATTAAAACTACATTTTCTTCAGCTGAATAATGTGTGTGTAACAATAAATCACTTTTGCCTTAGCTGAAGAAGTGATTTAATCATTATTCCTGTAGCTGAATACCACTTATTTCGTAAAAATCACCTTTTTATTTCGCTAAATATAAATTTCACCAACGACTCTATTTCAGCATGCTGAAAGGGGCTCAACATTTACAATTACTCCACCGAATAGTATGTGATGCATTTTTAAATACTACTTACTTTAGCTGAATAGTATATATTTGATGTTAACTTAATTTCACCTAAGCTGAATAAGATTTTGATTAATATTCCTTAAACCAAGTGTACTGAATAACAGAAATTGGTACTTCAGAAATCGCAATAGTGTCTTAGACTTATAATTACCTTGCTGAATAGTGTATAAAGAACTTAAAGCTTCGTTTTCTTTAGCTGAATAAAGTGTATGTAACAATAAATCACTTCTGCCTTAGCTGAAGAAGTGATTTAATCATTATTCCTGTAGCTGAATGCCACTTATTTCTACGTATTTTAGTGGAATAGTACTTATTTCATGTTAAATCAATTTTACCAAAGCCGATTTAGTTTTTGATTAATATTCCTTAAACCAAGTGTACTGAATAACAGAAATTGATATTTCAGAAAGCGCAATAATGTCTTGGGATAATAAATATCTTGCTGAAAAGCGTATAAAGAACTTAAAGCTAAATTTTCTTTAGCTGAATATAATGTGTGTTACAATAAATCAGTTTTACCATGGCTGAATAAGTGATTTAATCATTATTCAAGTAGCTGAATAATACTTATTTGGTAAAAAGCACTTTATTTCGCTAAACATACATTTCACCAACGAACTACTCCACCGAATAGTATGTAATGCATTTACTAATGCTTCCTTATTTAGCTGAATAGTATTTAGTTGATGATAAATAAATTTTGGCTAAGCAGAATATGTTTTTTAAATAATATTTCTTAAGCAAAGTGTGCTGAATAGCAGATATTTCTATATCAGCTAGCTGTGTGTTCCATGATAACAATTGCTCTGCTGAATAGTATATAAAGATCTTTAAATTACATTTTCCTTAGCTGAATGTAATGTATGTTACAATAAATCACTTTTACCTCAGCTGAATAAGTGAATTTATCAATATTTTTTAGCTGAATAGCATTTGTTTGATAATAAATAACTTTTTCTTTTGCTGAATACACATTTCACCGAAAATTGTGTAATATTTCATGTTTTTTTATTTTTGTATGGATGTTCAACTTAGACAACTCGTATCTGGTTGTTGGTCGCGTGTTGTATGTGATGTTATTTTCTCAATTTCATTTTAAAATTCACACATTGTCATTAATGACGTTGACGTTAACGTTACGACTATTTTGTAATAATTATCGTTTAGTTTTACGTGTTCTGTGTAGTTGTTTCAGTTCGTTTTCGCTTTATTGATTGCTTCAATTGAATATATGTATTTTTTTTTGTTGGTTTTGGCATTTCTCTTGGTCGCATAGTGTATGGTGGCGCATACATTAGTAACTGCTGAATGTATCGGTTATAAGCGAATTGGGAAAACTTTTTTTGTTGGTTGTCTGTCTTGCTTATTGTTTCGTAAGTTCAGATATTTCACTTGTGTATGTACATACAAACAAGCAAGTAGTTCATATAGACAGACATAAGAAATGTTTTGCGAACATATGATATCGTTTATAGATACAGTTGTCGTTGGCACTGTTATTATTATTATTGTTTCCGATGTACATATACCTATAGACTTTTTTCGATTTGTTATGAAATTTAAAACCTGTATGTGTTCAAAAACCCATAGTTCTCTCTCCATCTCTCAGGCATTCTATGGACAATATAAATTATACCAACAAAGCCTACACTTGGTCACACAGGGTGCAGCAAAAGTGTGTAACTTATTAACGGCTCGTGTAAACAATAACATTGAAAAACGTAACTATAAATTACAGTCTGTTCTTTTCTATCTTTCTACCATTAACTGAGATTTATCATATTTCTCCAACTGGCTGTAGAAAACTTTTGCTGCGCTCTGTTCAGCTCGTGAGATACATCAAATGTTTTCCAATTTCTCATTACAGCCAACAAACACCATTTGCTGTGCGAAATATTAATTTATGAAAGTAAATAAACTGAATGGTGTTTACTTTCAATAAAAAACAATGTATTTTTAATTAAATATATTGTTAAATACTTAAAAATACATAAATTATGTTAACGCTCAATGACATAAATTACCGCGGCTGGGGGTTTCTATACTATATATCAATTTCCATTAAATATTTATGTTTTTTTTTGCAGCTGAATAGTATAAATACTAATTAAAAGACATTTATCATATATTCATTTGTTATTCAGCTGGTTTTATATTATTATTTACTTAGCCAAACAGACAATGTATTTGTATTTCAAAAGTTTTTAATGGAATTTGTAATAAAAACTAAAAATATAAAACAATTTCATTACCGCGGTCCAATTAATTATAATTTGATTGTATATTAATCGAGTTGGTCATATTCAGCTACATTATTTTGACATTCAGCAACACTATTTATTATATTATATAGTTTTCATAGTTTATTTATTTTCATTTAATTCTTTGTTACGTGCAGAAGTAATTAACTTGTTATTCGTAGGGTTGTACATTTGTGAATACAGCTAAGCAATTATGTTCTAAATGTAATACAATTATTGTTTATAATTGCAATGAAAGCATCCTAATTCAGCTTTTTTAACCCTAATTCAGCTGCAGATATTAAATTCAGGCACGAAATCGAAACTGTTTCTCTCACATACTTTGCAAAATATTTGGAAACTTTTAAAAAATAGCAATAAACAAAATAACAAGGATTACAAATTTCGCAGAAAGTTGAAAAATAATTAAAAATTCAAAATAATTGTTATTCAGCAGCAAAAAATAGTATTCAGCTAACGTAAACTAGGTGTTCTTCAACGGAGATAAACGAAATTATTTAAAAAAACTTATCATTATGTAGTGGCCACAACGCCCCCTCCCCCACTCTCACAAGGAATGCAATGAATAATCTGAACACGTAAATGTATTGATTTTCACATTCGTACGTGAATGATATCCCCATATCATAATTTACCTTAAAATGCAATTCAGCACATAAAATCATTGATGTACATAACACCTTTCCAAAATAAACTAAGAAATGAAGCTTGAAACTCAATAAAACAAGAATTCAGCTAACGAAATTTTGAATACAACAATGATTTAAGCAGTTTTTTTCTCAAAACTAAACTCTAACAAATATAACAAATTTTAACAATGAATTGCAATGATTTGCAGACACAAATCTCAATAAAATCATAGATAACGTAATAATGAACATCATATTCCTCTAAAACTACTATTCAGCTAAGTAACTTTGATATTCAGCTAAACGTTTTTCGGTTTTAGTTCCATAATTATTGTTATTTAGGAGGGTCGCCATTAAAAAGGGCCTCAAACGGTAAATTCTACCATAAAACAATTCAGGAACGATGTTTTGAAAGAAATATGAACAAATTTAAATAGTTTCTACAAATATAAACATAATTCAGCTAAATATGTTTTCAATTCAGCAAACATTTTATGATCACAAATTTATGTAACATGAATTGTTTCAGGAAGTATTTAAGAAATTTCATTTAATCGTCAATATAATTGGAATTCAGCGATTGGAAATTTATAAACACTAAATTCTAAAAACTGCAGTTAATTTAGTTGAACGCCTACAATGAATTGCAATAATTGTCATGCACCAAATTCGTTAAAGTCACAAATACTAAAAAACTAAATAACATAATCGACTTAAAACTAGTATTCAGCTGTGTAACTTTGCTATTCAGCAACAGGTGTTTTCACTTTTATTACCATAATGAAAATTCTTTGGATATGTGGTCATTATAAACCAACCAAACCAATTAAATTTATGTGAAATACAATTCAGCAACGCCATGTATATACTATTTCAACAAATTTGAGTAGATTACACAAGAAAATCAAAATTCAGCTCAATTTTTTTAATTCAGCAAACATTTGATTGATATAAGCTTATGTAATATGAATCGATTATAAAATACATAGAAAATTTCGCGTAATATCCAATACAAATTCAATTCAGCCGCAGAAAATTTGAATTCAGACAAGATAGAAACGTTTCTTTTATGAAATAAGTTCTAAGGAGCGAAATGTTCTTTAATTTTCTGCCAAACGTGAAGTAATACATTAAAATCTTAGACAATATAGTAATAAATAAGTGATGCCTTTTAATGTACTATTCACCAAAGAAACTTTGCTATTCAGCAGCTGTTTTATAGCTGCAAAAGGTATTCAGCTCAAATAAACCTGGTTGTTTTAAAACACCCTATTATGTACTTGTTACGAAATTTCCAAAAGGTATGGAATGAGCTGAATAAATACCTACATGTATTGATTTCTATATTCACAAATGCTTTATACTCCCTTATCATAATTCACCTTAACCAAAAATCATTTCAGCACATGAAATCATTAATGTTACATAACATCTTTCAGAAAATAACTAAGAAACTTGAAACTCAATAAAACAAGAGTTCAGTTAATGAAATGTCGAATTCAGCAATAATTTAAGGATTTTTTACATAAAAACAAATTCCAAAAATCATAATTTAAGTTAGTAGAACCTCTGCAATGAATTGTAATGATTGTCGTCAAAAAAACTTATTAACTTGTCGCTCTAAAACGAATATTCAGCTATGTTACTTTACTATTCAGCTAAACATTTTTCGGAATTAATTCCATAATTCATGTTCTTTATGTGGGTGGTCACTAAAAAGTGCCTTAAGCTATAAATTTTGGCAAAAAACAAATTACTTACAAATTTTTCAATACATGTTCAACAACTTTAAGTAGTTTCTGCAATAAAATCATAATTCAGCTAAATAAATTGTCAATTCAGCAAGCATTTTATGATCACAAATTGGTGAAAATTTAGTTTTTTCACTAAATATTTAGGAAATTTCATGTAGTCGTCAATATAATTGCAAATCAGCTACTGGAAATTTATAAAAAATAAATTCTAAAAACTGAATTGAATTTAGTGGAACACCTACCATGAATTGAAATAATTGTCATGCACCAAATTCATTACGATCCTAAATAATATACAAATAAATAACATAATCCACATAAAACTGGAATTCAGCTGAGTAACTTTACTATTCAGCAACACGTCTTTCACTTTTAATTCCATAATGTAAAATATTTTGTTGTATCACCGTTAGAAAGTATCGGAAATGATAAGTTTATGTGAAATACAATTCAGCAAGGCGTTATTTATTGCATTTCAACAAATTTAAGTATATTTCAGAAGAAATTCAGAATTCAGCTAAATATATTTTTAATTCAGCAAACATTTTATAGTCAAAAAATTACGAAATATGCGTCCATCACAAAATACTTAGAAAAATTGGCTAACATCGAATACAAATGCAATTCAGCTGCAGGAATTGGAAATGGGGAAAAGATAGAAGGATTTTTCCCATAAATATGTATTCAGCAACGGAAATTTCTTTAGATTTCTGCTGTAAGTTTTTGACAACATTGTAGTGAATAGTTTTTAGATCTAAAAGTATAATTCAGCCGTAACTTTGCTATTCAGCAACTGTTATACATTTCCAATTCACCACTTCTTATCAGTTAGTGTACTCGCATTAAAGTATGATTTACACGTTAACTGCATGCGTTACGTAAATCACAAAGACAATAGTTATTTACTATCAACAAATTAACCTTGATTACTTAAGAAACTCATAATTCAGCAAAATATATTTTAATTCAGCAAACAGTTTACACCCACAAACCCCTTAAAGACATATTTTTCTATCGGATTTTTTTACCATAAGAGCAATTAAACCGTAATCTTTTGCCACAATGCATTTTTATGTTTACCGTGTAATACAATTTTATAAAATTTATGCACTTTAAGCCATTTATGAATCACTGCAGTCTAACCAAAACCTACATGGGGTACAAAGTGCAGCCAGAAAAAACAAGCAAAACCCCAAACAAACATGAATAAAACGAAAAATATTAGCAAATACGAACAGTAAGCAAAAAACTGTGAATATGAAAAAAAATCAGCTGCAAAAGAGCTATTCCAGTGAATGCCCACGGAAAGCCACAACGAAAATTTCAATGTAAATTGCATTTTTTTTCAACATAGTATTCACTGTAAATGTTTCAGGTTTAACTTTATTGTTATGTCGTAACATTGTTACAACTCAAAATTTTTATGTCACTTTTGTTTAGCACAAAAAATTGAATTAACTTAATGCAACGGGCATATTCAGCAGCAGCTTTGCAATTACTTACTTACTTTTCGGTCGCTTAACGCAACATTACATTAATCACTTACGAGCGTTAAGAGAATTTTATGCTTAATTATTATAGTTCTTATTTTATTTCCAAACAATAATCATTAATTTACGACTGCAATCAAATGAATTGCAAGACGGAAAAACATTCCTGAATGACCTTCACTAACAGAAAGGCATGGAGAAAAAGGAAATAGCACAATACCGATAAATAATTGTCATTTTAAAATGTTTCAAATGCAGAAATAATAAATCAAGTGCTAAACAATGGCAAACAAAATCAACCCGCATCATGGAAATGCAATTCAGCTAACGAAGTATGTGAATGGAGTGCACGAACACAATGCTGTTATAGAAAAAATGTTTTAAATATTCAGTTCAGCAGCAAAGCAACGTTATTCAGCTAACAGTTTATCAAGAAATCGACAAAACAAATGCCACATAAGAATAAGGTGCAATTTATTGTATTCAGCTGCAAAGCAATGTCATTCAGCCACGAGTTTAGCAAATGGTACTTAAGAATAAGGTTCATTTTATTGTATTCAGCTGTAATACAATGTTATTCAGCTTAGAGTTTATCAAGAAATCGATACAACAAATACTACTTTAGAATAAGGTGCAACTTATTGAATTCAGCTGAATACAATGTTATTCAGCTAACAGTTTATCAATAAATCGATAAAACAAGTACTAAGGTGTAATTTAATGTATGTATTAAGTTCTAATTTTATGTAATTCAGCGAGACTGAATGTGATTGCAACAGTAAATTTAAAAACTTTACCAATTATTATATACAAAACAAACCGCTAAGAGGAAATAAAAGAGATTTAATAATGTAGTTAAACCGTTTTAAAACTTAACGGACATCTTCAACATAATATTATTTATTTTCATTAACTTAATATTATTTATTTCATAATAAATGACTTATACCTTAGCTGTATAAGTGTTTTCTATCAATATTCCCTTTGCTGAATAACATTACTTTGATAATAATTACATTTTTCTCTTGCTGAATACATATTTCACACAAAATTGTGTAAAATATGTTACATTAATCTACTATTTTTTGTGAATATTCGACTGAAATGCAATCATTTAAAAACGTTTTAAAAATTGACAAAAATCTTAGAACTTAAATAAATTTTGCAAAATATAGGCAATTCAGCTAGGATAATATGTTGCTGTTAAACATTTTGCATTTCAACATTATTCAAATATCATTAAAAATTCAATTCAGCTAACACAATTTAGTGTAGAATCTTTACAGTCGGCAAAATCAGTTGGCAAAACGTAACTTTTGTATAACATATTAAATCCTCAAAAATTCAGCTAATGTTAATCACATCAAAAGCTACATAATTTTCTCGTTCACACTACAAGATCTATTTCAAACCATTTTTTTCAAATTCATTTGCCTAAAAGTCCAATTCAGCTGCAAAAATTTATGAAAATAGTTAAACACCACAGTTCGGCAAGACGAAAATATGTAAAGTCTTTCGAAATATTTAAAAAAAGATCAATTGACTTAATGAAAAGTATTAAATTTTCAAGATTATCAAAATCATATAATTTTAACATCAATAAAAAACATCAACATCAATAAAAAATGGCAATTCAGCTAGCTGAATTAGATGGTATATTGTTTTTGCTCAAAAATTGTATACTTTTTGCAATAAAATATCATTTCGGTTGTACCCAACGTAGCAAATTTCAACAATGATGTAAATCTAACCCACACGCCATTAAAACTATCAAAAATACAATCATTATTGAAATTTTGTACCATTTGGGTAATTCAGCAACATACAGAATTCCCAAATATTTATTACGAAATGTAATTAGTTGTGCAGTATATCCATATTTTATGAAATTTTACTAAAATATGTTGAAAAGCTACAATTCAGCTAGCTGAATTATTCTGGTTAACAAATTTTTAAGCGAATTCAGCAATTCAGTCATCTTTGCAAACCTTCCGCCTCAAAAACTCTCCTAACTCTCAAAATCCTGTAATGAAACATAAATCAAATCCGTGTATGCAAATTCCTTTAACTTTTATAAAAACAGAATTAAATTGTTCGATTCAGCTAGCTGAATATGTGTGATTTAGCAATTTGTTAATTAAGTTTATGCTATTTAGATATCTTAACACGCTCGAAACTCTTAAACCCCTTTTATGAAGACATTAGTGGTATATTCTGTTTCTTTCAGTCAAATTGTTGGAAATTTTAAGAAAATTTTTAAAAAATATTCAATTCAGCTAGCTGAATACGCTAATTTTAACTCTCTTTATATTTAAAATTATTCACACTTTTGACAAAAATTAATTCCGCTTATATTCAGCTATGATAAAAATAAAACAAAACATAAAACATATTAGAAAACATATTCATTTTAATTTAAAAAAGCTCAGCTACCTAACTAGACTTATATTCCGTTAATGAAAACTGCATTCAACCATAAATTGCAAAATTTCGCAGTAATTTTTGGGGTAAAGCCAAATTCAGCTGGCTGAATAAATTAAGATTTATTTGTTTATTGTGAAATTGTTATCCTTATACAAGAAAATTTTGTTTACCATATATTCAGCTACTCTAGTTTCTACAAATTGCTAAATTTGATACATAATCCTTTAGAAAATTTTTTGGATATATGCAATTCAGCGAGGCAAAGAATACTTAAACTTATGTAATGAAATTTGATTCGGCACATATTTTGCTCTGTTTGTGTAAAATTCTTAAAATTTAATCAAAATATGTGGAAAATGTTAAATTCAGCTAGCTGAATAGGCTTAATTAGAACTTTTTTAATAGTATTTAAGCAATCCAAGTATCTAAACGCAACAGAAACTCCAGTAGTGTTGTTAAATCCCGTAATTAAGATCGATTTATTGATAATTATTTTAATATACTTTTAAAGGAATTAATTATAATGAAATATGTTCAATTCAGCTAGCTGTATATATTTTTTAAACAAGCCTACAATTAGAATTTGTTTTTCTTTTTAAAGAAGTCGAATGAAGTGAATATTCAGCTATGTTAATTATAATTGAATAAGACAACAAATTAGAATTCCCTTAAAAATACAAACACATTCAGAAAGAGTTAATCAGCCTTTGAAAATAAATTTTTACAATAAAAATATAAAGTTTAAATATAACTTGTAATATGTTCTTATAATTTGATAACTTATGGTGCCTGGACATGCTATTCAGCTAGCTGAATAAGTGTAATAAATATGTTGCGTTATAGCTTGGGTTTCAAAAAGAGTTAATCAGCCTTTGAAAATTAATTTTTACTATAAAAGTATAAAGTTTAAATATAACTTGCAATATATTATAATAATTTGATAACTTATGGTGCCTGAAAATGCTATTCAGCTAGCTGAATGAGTGTAATAAATATGTTGTGTTATAGCCTGAGTATCTTTTTAGCGTAATTTAAATTTACAGCTTAAATTAATAATAAAATTGTTCAATGGGATTTACTTTTACTCTTAATTCGACTAGAAGTATGAAACATTTGAACAGAAATGTGATTCTTTATGTATTACATTTAATTCTGTACAAGTATGGTCAAAATTTGCAATTCAGCTAGCTGAATAAGGTTAGAAACTTATTGTTCAAAGGGACTTAAGCAATGTAGATAACTTAGCAAGCCCAAGGCACTTAAACTCTTATAACGGATCGTATTCAGCTGTACATTATGTTCAAATGTAAATTCCTTAAAGTTAATGAAAATATGATCGAAGTGGAAAATTCAGCTAGCTGAATAGGTTAAGTTTAGCAATTTTTCATACGAACTGTGTCTTTCTCTTAAGATTTCTATAAATTTCATTTTCTATAAATTTATAGACATCATGTATTCCATTTCTAAATTGAATTCTCTTTTTCATAGATGCTATTCACTTCAACGTAAATTGCTGCTCAGAAACATGCATGTTTGCTATGGTGTGGTCTATTAAAGAACTTCGTAGCTTAAGTAAACTCTATTGGAGTGGTGCGAGTACTACGTATGTACATTATGAAAGTTACATTACTGGCATTTGAAATACGAAAAACGCAATATAACATTGCACAAAAACTCAACCACATGGCAGATAGAGAAACAAAACATATTCAGCTAACATGCAGGCAAAAAACAATAATAATAAAATGCATACGAGAACACTCGGGGAAATTCCAGTATATGTAAACGCTTACAATTGACCAGTCACTGCAGCTACATTGGTCAGCAGTAGGATTTAGTGCTCACAAATCGAAGACATTGTGTATTCAGCAAGTCCACAAACAGCACGGAATCTATTCAGCTAACAAAAACGCATAACACTGCCGTCCGGTAAACTCACTTCTATTCATTTTACAGGGGTTTATGCAGTTTCGTTTGGTTTCTGTCCGCATTATGAGTACATTTATAAAGGCAGTTTTATGGCATAGAAAAAGCATAGAATCATTGTAGAATGTGCAAAAAAAGACAACAAAAACTAACTTCAAAAGAAACACTACAAGAAAATAAAACTAAACTCAAAACAAAAACGAAAATGAAGACTACAACTAAAAAGCGAAACAACAAAAAAGATGGAAGAAGTAAAATGTACGTGCCATGAAATAAAAGAATGTAACTGGCTGTAGATGCAACAAAGAAAAATGTGTTTACTCGTACACGGAATACAACTATAGAAGAGTTTTCATACTGGGCCGTTGTAATTACGGTCTCAGAAACATTTGCTCAGAAGCTAGCGGGTTTAATGGGTAGAGAGTTAGGGAGCAGAACCACTAACTACCTGGTAGTGTGGCGTCGTGCGACTAGATTTAAAATGAAAACAAAATCTCAATACGCTGTTTTATTTCTTAATTTTCCAGAGAAAATGTACAATAGCTTTGGTTTCAATACAAAAAATTGAAAATACATTCGTCTACTGTTATTCAGCTACCTAAAATCGTATTCAGCTAAACAAATTATCTTATTTTAAAATGTCATACAAAACGACGTCAATAGTTGGGAAAATTTTGTATTTAGATATTGTTTTATATATTCAGATAACGTTTTACATACGCTAAGGCATAAAAGTATATTAAACTACTAAATGTATATGTAAAATATATATTCAGCTGGAGTTTTATAAAAGGAAACAATATAATTATAAACTAACAGCTGATGATTGATAAACAAGTAGTTAGTTACCAGAAAAAATTATTAATATATAAATATTCAACCACGATGGTGTCAAATCAGGAAATGTAGTCTCCCATTTTAAATTGACTTTAATTATACTTTACTTGTTCTTTCCGAAATAATATTCATACAGAAAATAAAATGTATGACCGCAATCTGTATTACTACATTTTCTTAGATATTCAGCAACGATTCTACTAATGCAGCCAGCAAAAATTGTTGAATTTTACATCTATATTTCAATTTGCAAGTTTAAGGCGATATACTACAATTTTATTAATTTTACTTAGGAAAGAAGTTATTCGGCAGATACATTTCTACCCAAACTTCATATTTTTTACTACAAAATTGTAATGAAATGAAAAATTTAACAATTCAGCTTTGATTTTATCAATTCAGCATACAAAATATTAGGTCAGTAAAACTATTTTATTAAGACATACATCAAAAAGAACAATAACTTTTCTATTGTGATTTTAATACATAAATTGATAATACATACGCAATATTTCATGAATTCACATAACAGACAAGCAATTCAGCAAACTCATCTGTAACCATAGAGGCTTCTTTCACCTTCAACTTATAAATATACATAAAATAAAGCCATTCAGCTAAGATTTTATCATTTCAGCTAAGATTTTAACAATTTAGCTAGCATACTTCGATAAACATTAAGGTTACATTTTAATTTAGCTTAAGTTTATTAAGGGAAATATTTAATTCAGTTTTTTCTTAACTTCATTGCATATTTACCTAAAATTTATTTAATTCAGCAAGCAAAAGCTATTATATTTTTCAAAATATTTGTTCAACTTATGTGTTTAAACTATTTTTGTACTATTTTCTATATTAATCTGGGAAGATTGAAGACAAATCCATATTCGTATTTCAGGTTCACTAATATGTCAATAAAATTTAATAAACAAAGTTTTACGATTTTGTCAATTCAGCAAAGAAAATATTATTTTAACAGAAAATATTATTTTAACATATTTGAAATGGAATTCTTATTTTATATATTTCCGACATTGTGCTTATTCAGCTAATTGCACAAGTAATTCAGCAAGGGAAATTTTAATGGTGATTATCACAATTAACCTTAAACTCTTAAACATGAAAGAAATAGAGAAATTCAGCAACGATAATATCAATTCCACATGTATATTTTAACAAAATTCAGTATTTACCTATACAATTTCTTGTTTTGTGAACCTAATATAAATTTTTCGATTGAATTTGGTATTCAGCAGAATAAAAATTGATCACGTTTCCTGCTTTCTATTACGGAAATGTGAATTAGTAAACAAGCTTTTAATTCAGCTACGATTTTATCAATTCAGCAAGAAAAATACAATGTTTATTGTGATAATTCGGATATTTATTGAAAATCGAATATCTGGTTGTTCCACATGTATGAAAATTAATGTATATTTTCGACGTTTCGAGTATTCAGCTAATTGTAGAAGTAATTCAGCATGCGAAATTTGGATCGTATTTGTCCCAAATAACCCCAAACTTGTAAGGGGAAAAGAAATAAAGTAATTCAGCTATGATTAGATCAATTCTGCCACCATATTTTAACAAACTTTCAATATTTCTTTACACAATTTAGAGTTCCTCTCATTTATCTAATTTTTCTAGTAAATATGGTATTCAGCAGAAACATTCTTAGTTGTGGGAACGTAAATGTATATACTAGCTTTCAATTCAGCTGCGCTTTTATCAATTCAGCAAACTAATTATTATTTTTATTGAACTAATTGGTATATTTGTTAAAAACCGAATACATTCCTACTGCCACCTGCATGAAATTGGTTTAACAAAATTAATGGATAATATATTTTCGATATTTCAAGTATTCAGCTACAGGCAGAAGTAATTCAGCAAGTGAAATTTTAATAGTATTTATCACAAATAACCCCAAACATGTAAGGGAAAAATAAATAAAGTAATTCATCTAAGATAATATGAATTCCGCCAGTATATTTTAACAAAGTGTCGATATTATTTATACAATTTAGCGTTCTTCATTTTTATCTAATATTTTCCAGTAAATTTGGTATTCAGCAGAAACATTCTTAGTTGTGTTCAGGCTCTCTATTAGGAACGAAAATGTATATAGTAACTCTCAATTCAGCTGCGCTTTTATCAATTCAGCAAACTAATTATTATTTTTAATGAACTAATTCGAATATTTGTTAAAAATCGAATTCCTTCCTAATGGCACCTTTATGAAATCGGTTTAACAAAATTGATGGATAATATATTTCCGATATTTCAAGTATACAGCTAATTGCAGAAGTAATTCAGCAAGCGAAATTTTAATAGGATTTGTAAAAATCAACTTTAAACTTGTAAGGGTTAAAGAAATAACGCATTCAGCTGAGATACCGTCAATTCCGCCTGCATATTTTATTAAAATCTCAATAAATCTCTCTACAATGTTATGCTTCCTGAATCGACGTTATTTCTCGTGTGAGTTTGATATTCAGCAGATAATTTGTCGGTTGTGCTTCATGTTCTTTATTATGTTAATGTAAATTAATAAGCAAACTTTTAATTCAGCTACGATTTTATCAATTCAGCTAGCAAAATATAATTGCGACTGAAATATTTGCTATATTTCGGCAAACTCGAGCACCTTCTTATTGGTATTTCTTTAACAAAATTAATCGTTAATTAATTCTCGTCATTTCTCGAATTCAGCTAACTGAAGAAGTAATTCAGCAAGCGAAATTTTAATGGTATTTGTTGCAATTAACTTTAAACTTGTAAATAAGACAGGAATAAAATAATTCAGCTAAGATATTATCAATTCCGCCAGCGTTTTTTAACAAAATCTTAATATATCTCCATACAATTTTGTGTTTTTGTAATCTTACTTATTTGTTCGAGTGTATTTGGTCGATTTGACCAATTTTTTTTTGCATTCACTCGCAGCAAAGCTAGACATGCTATTTTTTGGTCTTCCATAAGCTGTGCAAAATATTCGTATGTACGAATTTTCGTGTTTGCTCTGGAGAAGTTTTAGAGCTGTTCCAATTGAATTGTTAGTATCACATACACTCATCATGTTTGGTTGTTGTACAACTTTTTGCTATTTATTGCCGTTATTGTTGTTGTTCTTGTTAGGGGGGTGTATTTGAAAACGTTGGAATGTAGTGATTCATGTTGCAAAAATAAAACAACATCATGATAACTAACCTTAGGAGATCATGTTGCTTGTTAAGATCTTAGGTAGTTTCTTTCTGTGTTTGTGTTTCTGAGCGCATACCAACGATACAACAACATCAATTTATCCCATATTTTTATAACAACAACAATTCAGAAAAATATTTTGTGAATGAATGCATAGGTTTGTTTGGCATTAGTGATTTCATGGATATGTAGCCCAATGTTGTTCCCCGACAAATAAAAACTTTAATTCATAACTCAAAAATGAAAGTGCTTAAAAATCAAAATCAAATTGTATGTGCATCAACAATGTAAATGATTTACCTGAGCTGAATACCGAGAAAGTTGTAAATCAATATATAATATATGTAGTTGAATTCATTTTATGTTTGCTGAATGATATTTGCTGATACTTTATGCAAACTATATTATGTCAACACGTTTAACACAACAAAGCCTAGCTGAATTGGTTTTATTCACACAGTTCAAAGGTACTATTGATGTTTTTGTATAAAACCATAAGCAAACGCACTTTATTTATGGTGCTGAATTTAATATTTGACAGCTGAATACATATTTTTCTACTTTCATGTTATAACAAATAAATCACTTTTAATTATTACGTTACCTTAGAGTTTGCTGCATTGTTTGAATTTCAGATTTTGTCTGCTCAATTGTAAGTCTTGACATTTTACTGTAAGACATCTAACTTATATTAGAAACTTGAATTTGTTTAGTTCTTAAAAACTAACATATTTTTACTTCCTAAACAGTTGTTGCAATATGTATTTCGAATGCATCCACATCACACTTTCAGCAGCTGAATTGAAATTTGTTGGATCTCAGCATTAAGTAGGTAATACAAATTCTCAAAAGAGGCACTCAAGTCTACGCTGAATTCAAAAATCTTAGTTAGCTCAACAAACCCAATCATTTTTCACTTAAAATGTTTCACATGTTTTCACAAAAAAGTTTCTGCCTTCTACGTTTGTTACATTCAGCCGAATATGGTTTTTATTAGCTGAATATGAATTTAAAACGTTTTTATAATACTGAAGAATAAAAAGTGGGTGTCTGTATAATAGGTGTGTCTGTAATATAAGATTTTCGAAAATTTAAAAAATATGGCTTCACTTGATGCAGTTTTTCTTCACAAACTGAATTAGAAATGAATAAAAATATCTTGAAATTAAAGTCAAAAATATCCTCTGATAATGTATTATGACCTGACTTTCAGAAATCGTAAGTTTTTGCTAGCTGAATAGCAGTTAAAAATACTTGTAAGCTATAATACAGCATGCCGCATCATAATAGAGCACTGGCAAATATATTGTTTGCATTAAATGCTTGCTGAATTTATGAAACAACAGCTGAATTGTACTAATTAGTATACATTTAAAATAAGACAACGTTTAAAATAGTAATTCGAAAACAAGTTTTGGAAAACCACTTCAACATTCAACAAAAGAAATTAATTTTAAAAGTTGGCTTAACAAAACACATCAAAATTTTGTCCTACATCAATATTTGTACAGATTTCTGAAGATTCCGTTAGCTGAATTTAAATATAACTGTTATATATGCAATTATAGTCCAGTAGCATACTTTATTTGCAAGACGTAATCCAATTTAGAGTTAGTTGAATTAGGGAAACTCAGCTGAATTAGGTTTTTTATTGCTAGATAGTAATCGGAATAGTAAAATGTTAATATATGAGAGGGAGTTTACCAATTTGTGTGTGAAGTTTTATTAATTTTAATTTTTAACATATAATACAATTTGTTTTTTATATTTTCTATTGAAATTGTTTGTATTTCGGTAAATGAATTGCGGACAATTATTTTTTTCCAGCACATAAAGTTCAAAATTAAAATAGAAATGTTTAAACCGTATAAATAAAATAATTAATATAATAATTATATAATTTGATATAAAAAACTCTTAACTAATTGCAACTTTGTAGTAAAAACTTTGTGAAGGTGTTTAAGTGGTAGCTGAATTACACTTTTTGTTAGCTGAATAGCTATTTCGTTTATTATATCGAGTGGGCACAACATTTTTTGGGAAATCACACAAATTTAATAATGACTAATATATTAAAATTGGTGTCTTTTTCCATACTTTGTGGCAAATAAGCGGCTGAATTATATTTGTCATTAGCTGAATATGTAGTTTATTTACTTTTATGTTTTTAAAATAGTAGAAATATTTAATAGATTCCTTACTAATGTTTAATAGATTGAAATTTGTTTCTATTTTGGCCTTTTAGTAGTTTATTCTAATTTTAATGTGTCTAACTTACTAGTTGGGTTTCCAGAGATAATACATCAAAAGTTGTTGTGCCTTTTTTGGAAACTTAAAGTTAAACGCTGGCCTTCTGTCATCTATAAACCGAGAATTCGGTTGACGACAAGTTGAGCTCTATAGAAGAAGATCTATATTTGCTGAATGTATAAAAATATTCAGTACAATAATTTAGTTGTATGAAAACCAGAATTTGCTTAAATAGAGGGCAACAAAAATTGGGATATTGTACAATTGGTAATAGAAAAAATGGGGAAAGTGGTCGTCGGTGGTGCAATGTTAGAGCACTGATGTACATGATAACGTGAGTTCGATCGCTGCTCTGACCACCTTACATTTCTTTCGACGAAGATCACTTCGCTTAGTGACGGCGACACTATCAAGTATTTAGCCATGAAAAAGCTTCTGAAAATACCGTTCGGAACCGGCGTAAAACTTTAGGTTACAATCAGTGAGTGTAAAACTAGAAAGCGCACAGCTCACTGGCTGTGACAAGCTCTCCCCAATCGCAACAATTAAAAATATTTTTAACAAAGTTTAACACTGAATATAGATTTGCTGCCATTAGTTTCCGTTGGTACTGAAATAGTACTGAAAAGAGGTCAAAGCAAAAGTACTTCAAACTAGGGTCAACCTAATGTAAAATGCATTAGTTTAGTACCTAAATTTTAACTACTTCTTATGGAGATGTAGTGAAGATATTCAATATAGAACATTTATACTCAAAATTTAAATTAAAAATTAAAACCAAATTTTTTAAAAATGTTTTCTAAGACTCCCCATCACTTTCTGTTGTGCTGAAAAGTTCATATGTTCTAGAAAGTTGTTTATTGAGATCTTAGGTACATTTTTATAGTTGATTGTTTCCTTGAATTTTGAACGGTTTGCTACCTATGGACCTGAAAAGGTAAAAAAAATCGAATTTTTTAAAGTTTTTTCCGATTTTAATGATGAAGTGTTTTTGATTTTATATGTTCACAATTTTTGTTCTTTATAACAAGAGCTACAACTTTTCCTCAGAAAGTAAATCAAAATTCCTAACGGTTTGCAAGATATGAGGCTGACAAAATGATCACTTTTTTGCAAAAATAACACCGAGGCGCCAAATCTTTGGGGGCCCATAAAAATAAGTGCATGACTTTGGGCAAAACTGGGAGACACGGCTCTTTTTTTTTGTCTTTTATCACGTAGTGGTGTCCGTATATGGTCATATTTCCATGACTTCAAAAATTACACACCGTGTTATATGCAAGATTACACCCCAAATTCACACAACTAAACTAAAAAATTTAAAGCAACATTTTTAAAATTTTTTCTTAAAAGTTGGCTTTTTATTTACCTTTTTATTATTGTATATTTGTATTGTATATTAAATAGTTTGTTTTAAATAATTTTTTTTTAATTTAAATTTAATAATGTTTTTAAATAAAATTACAATTTATTTTTATTGCATTATTTACATACTTGTTTAAACTAACTGCTTATTTTTATTTTATTTCTGAAACAAAACAAAAATTAAATAAAATGAAGTTTTTTAAAAAAAATAACTTTTTTATAAATTTTTGTTTATCAACCAACACATCCCCTGAATGTCCCCTTTAAATGCAGTGCATTGTGTTGGCGAAGGAAAATTGAGGTAGTGACGGTGGAAAGAGGGAGTAGTGTCTGTAGGCATTTGCCTTGAATCTTTGTATATCACAATTGGTGGGAAATACACTAGCTGGAAGTTTATTCTACATACGGACTGTATGGCTGAAGAACGTGTAGTGTGTAGTGTGGTCAACAAGCCACTCGCTAAAAAACCGATTAGAGTTCCTGGAAAGCCGCGTACTTCGGCTAAATTTCCTCACGTCTAACAGAAGCCGACGGATGTCCGAGGAACGCATACCGTGGAAGTATCGATAGAACAGGTTTTATTATCTTTTTATTATTCAGATTTTATTATCTTTTTTGGTGTAAATTTTTTCGATAACTGTCTTAGGTATCCAGTTATCGGAGTATAAAATTAAAAAAAATCAATGAACGGGTATATTTCTAACAGAAAACTCGAATATAATCGCACAATGTTAAATACAAATATCCAATAACTCTGTTGGTTATCGAGTTATTGGAAGGACAATGACTAAAGAATTATAAAGTGGAAGATTCAGGGGCAGATAACCCTATTATAGTATATTATGTGTGACGCTGATGATCAAAATAAGGTGAGCCAATAAAATACCAAGTGTAGCTACCGGAATTTAATATAAACCTTAAATCTATTTCAATACTATTGTATTCTACACTCTAAAGGAACATAAAGAATTTACAAAAAAATCGCTCGATATGCTCCTGGGCTGATATAACAAAAACATACTATGAAATCCGGTGTTGGACCTACCGCAGAGGATAAAATCCCTAAGCCCGGCCAAAGGCCGTTGACGCAGATGACGTTATAAAACAATCGACCATACTACATCTTAGAATTGATATTTCTCTTTTAATTGCTGTTCGGATAACTCGTTAACCAAGAGTTATCAAAAATTGTATCTAACATTTCTCATTATTTAGTTCGATCCGTGCTGTGACCACCTAAAATTTCTTTCGACGACGGCCACCTTGCTTAGTGACGGCGACACTATCGAGTATTAAAAAAACCGTTCGGAACCGGTGCAAAACTGTAGGTCCCAATCAATGAGTGAAAACTGGAAAGCGCACACCTCAGTGATTGTGATTGTGAGAAACTCTCTCCTATCCCTTCATAGGATGTAGTGGGACAATATTTATTTATTATTTATTTATTTAAAAATGGATCTAATAATGCAAAAATTGTTATTTTCGATATCTCGATAACTATCCAAGTTATCGAGAATTTTCCAAAATGGCCATCGGTGGTGCAACGGTTAGTGTGCGTGGCTATTGTGCGAGAGAATGTGGGTTCGATTCCTGCTCCCACCACCTTACACTTCTTTCGATGACGGCCACCCTGCTTAGTGACGGCGACACTATCGAGTAATAAAAAAAACCGTTCGGGACCGGTGTAAAACTGTAGGTCCCAATCAATGAGTGAAAATTGGAAAGCGCACAGCTCAGAGTTTGAGAGAAACTCTCTCCTAACCCTTCATGGGATGTAATGGAAAATTATTTATTTATTTAAAAATGGATCTAATAATTCCAAAATTTTAATTTTCGATATCTCGATAACTATCCAAGTTATCAAAAATTTCCATTTAAACTTATCCGTTTATTGTCCAGTTTTCTATGAAAAACAAACAAAATTCACATATTAAGTCACGATTTTTTTATTTTATCTTCCGATAACTCGATAACTGTTATCGAAAGCTTTTATTTAATTTGTTCGCCTCATTTTGAGTCGAACACTTTTCCACTCATTTTCGCCCCCTTTTTTGATACCGTGGGCCCCATTGGTACAGCCTGGAATTTTTAATTTCTAATTTTGAATTTTGAATTTTGAATTTTGAATTTTGAATTTTGAATTTTGAATTTTGAATTTTGAATTTTGAATTTTGAATTTTGAATTATTAATTTTTAATTTTTAATTTTTAATTTTTAATTTTTAATTTTTAATTTTTAATTTTTAATTTTTAATTTTTAATTTTTAATTTTTAATTTTTAATTTTTAATTTTTAATTTTTAATTTTTAATTTTTAATTTTTAATTTTTAATTTTTAATTTTTAATTTTTAATTTTTAATTTTTAATTTTTAATTTTTAATTTTTAATTTTTAATTTTTAATTTTTAATTTTTAATTTGTAATTTTTAATTTTTAATTTTTAATTTTTAATTTTTAATTTTTAATTTTTAATTTTTAATTTTTAATTTTTAATTTTTAATTTTTAATTTTTAATTTTTAATTTTTAATTTTTAATTTTTAATTTTTAATTTTTAATTTTTAATTTTTAATTTTTAATTTTTAATTTTTAATTTTTAATTTTTAATTTTTAATTTTTAATTTTTAATTTTTAATTTTGAATTTTGAATTTTGAATTTTTAAGTTTTAATTTTTAATTTTTAATTTTAAATTTTAAATTTTTAATTTTTAATTTTTAATTTTTAATTTTTAATTTTTAATTTTTAATTTTTAATTTTTAATTTTTAATTTTTAATTTTTAATTTTTAAGTTTTAAGTTTTAATTTTTAATTTTTAATTTTTAATTTTTAATGTTTAATGTTTAATTTTTAATTTTTAATTTTTAATTTTTAATTTTTAATTTTTAATTTTTAATTTTTAATTTTTAAGTTTTAATTTTTAATTTTTAATTTTTAATTTTTAATTTTTAATTTTTAATTTTTAATTTTTAATTTTTAATTTTTAATTTTTAATTTTTAATTTTTAATTTTTAATTTTTAATTTTTAATTTTTAATTTTTAATGTTTAATTTTTAATTTTTGATTTCTAATTCTTAATTTTTAATTCTTACATTTTAATTTTTAATTTATGAGTTTTAATCTTTAATTTTTATTTTTTATCATGTTATTCTTTTTTTTTTTGAATTGAGCAATAAATTACCTTTTTCTGTTGATTTTGTTTCTCTTGAGATTTTTTTGTGTTTCTTGGAATTCGTTTATTTTTTGTGTTTCATCTTATTGAATTTCGTACAATATTTCTTTCTTTCTTACTACCACTTTTTACCCGATTTACCACCTCAATTTTTTATCGATTTTCTTTTGCGAGTTAACATTTGTGTGTTAACGTTTGGCCTTTTTCTCAATTTTTATTTTTAATAAACAAAATTCCACTTAATTTGAAATTTAATGAAAAATGTTTCAACATTTTTCTAAATACATTTTTATTTGCAAATTTTTTCTCTAAAATTTTAATTTTAACATTTTCTGTAATATTTTCTATACATATTTTTTGTTTTTTCCTCACTTTTGTTCACTTCCTCACTTTATGGTACTGGATTCTTTTATTTTTTTTTGTAAATCCAAACAGGTCGCGCATGCCCGATTAGTATCGACAAGTAGAAATTTGAGGCAACAAACTTGTATTTTCTAAATGGTGGTATTTGACGTTACCCCAAATTGGATTTTGATTAAAGATCCGTATTCAAACTTGATTTGTTTTTTGTTGTTTTTTAAATAGGAAAAACTTCTTATTGTTTTTAATTAGTTAATTAAGTTTTCGATACGTTTAGAAGCGCGGAACGTGGATGGAACGGCGGCGGACAGACGACGACGAACTACACGACGCGACGCGACACCTTCGACACGGAGAGTTACGTTGAAAAACGCGTTCAGGGTCTGAGCTGCTGTGGCCAAAGACTAAACGCCAAACACGTCAATATGAGTACGTAGCCCCGTTGTGGTTTGTTGGTTATGATTTCAGTGGAGAACCTGTATGGCTGGCGGTGCTTCTTGCTGCTCAGACAACTCGTTCATATGGGTGTATGGATGTACATATACAAAAAGGTTTGCTTGTTTATCGTGTATTTTGTTTTAATCTCGCCCTCTTCATTGACTCTTTCTCTGTGTGGTGCGAGTATTGTATTGTATTTTTCTGTTATTGAGATTTGGAAAACAATTAGGCCCCAACGAGCACAACTTGCAGTTAAAGCCAAGTGCCAAGAGCCCAGACCCACACTCAGAGCGTGAAATATTTCGAGTGTCTGCGTGTGTGAGTGTGTGTGTGTGTGGATTCCAAAGTGGCTCTAATCAGTTCTGTTTTGTGTTTATCTTTAGCGTTATGTCTGCTTTCATTTAGATTCTCTTGTGCTTTTCAGTTCAGTAGACAGGCCACAAAGAAAACACTTGTTAATTAGTTCGTATTTATACTGGAGGAATAAAGAGCTGCCTCATTTAAAAAGTTGTTCTTTTAATAATATTTATGTTTATTCTGGCGCACCCTACGATTTGCAATTAAATATATTAAAGCATTTAATAATCTAACTACTTTCTGAGAGGATTCTAAGCCTTATCTTATTCCGAGAAGACCAATTATCATTACCCCTGTGGGCCAACTTTATCTAAAGAATGTTGGCAATTGTTATCTCTCGCAGTTTCACACATGCATACACTCGAAAGCCAACCAGCAGTCTCTTTTCAGTCCAATTAACCAACGAGAGAGTACACGATCGTTTTGGTTTCCATACCAGCCAAGTTCTCTTAGGTTCCATATCCACTCTACTATCTGGCTTGAGGCAGTTCGAAAAGTGATACACTCAGAGACGATTTTACTTCCTAACAAATTCTCTCTCATAAATTTTAAATTTAATATTTACTCATACCTCTACAGTGGGATTATGCAGACACAAAACACGTAAAAAATATAAATGTATATGTATCTTGTTTATTTAAAAAAAAACATTTGAATATAAATAAAAAATATAATATACATATATATTATTCTTATTATAAATTTGTGAAATAGTACTTAAATCGGCTTTAAAATATATTTATTACAATCACTATTAATGCCCGCACAAAATTGCATACTTTTTTCAAAAATACTGGTTTTTTGAAAAATCAGTATTTATTAAAAATATGCCACATTTTGTAGAAACATGTAATTAAGTTTGTATAAAACTAAATTCTATTAATTTTGTCAACTATTGGTATAAGAAAAAATTGTAAAATACAAAACAAAAGGTTGAATTTTTATTTTTGGTGTTTTAATAGGAATTTCTTTAATTTGTATTATTATGAATGTTTTTTAGCAGAAATGGTAATTAAATCGGCTTTAAAATATATTTATTGATCCCTATTGATGCCTAAACAAAACGGCATACTTTTTTAAAAAATACGGAAAATAAGAATAAGGAAAATATATCAACACATTCCTAATTTTTTTATTAAGAATTTCTTTAATTCTCATTATTATGAACGTTTTTAACAGCAATAGTAGTTAAATCGACCATAAAATATATTTATTGTAAACACTATTAATGCCTGAAACAAACTGCATACTTTTCTCAAAAATACTGGTTTTGTGAAAACCTAGTATTTATTCAAAATATGACTTGTAATTATTTTTGAAAACTTGTAATTATTTTTGTATAAAACTAAATTTTATTAATTTTTTCAACTATTGGTATAAGAAAAACTTGTTAAATACAAATCAAAAAGTTATAGTTTCTTAATTTTTTCATAAGATTTTCTTTAATTATGAAAGATGATTTTATTATCAAAAATAATTATTAAAAAGATGCAGATTTATATAAAAGCTTGCTATTGTTCTTGCCTTAAAGTAAATTTTATTAATTTCTTCCACTCTTTATATAACAAAAAGTAGTACGAAATAATTCCACGTCCATTCATATATATACTAATTTATTTATTTACAAGAAAATGTCTTGAAATCGGCTGTAAAATATATAGATTGTAATCAAGCGTGGAGCCCGAACCAAGCTGAATCCTTTTCTGAAAAATACTGGTTTTTCGAAAATCCAGTATTTATGGAAAATATGCTGACTTATGTACAAACTTCTAATTGGTTTCGTCTAGAAGTATATTTTTAAAAAAAACAGCAGACAGTTGCCGAGGCCTTCGGCCACGGACTGTCCCTGCAGGCTGTATCAGAGACACGGCCATTAAGTTTAACGTAGAATACGCCATCCGATAAGACAGAAAACATATATAACAATAAATGATAAATAACATAAACAAATGAATTTATTTATTATTTTAATTTACTAAACGTCAACTGTCAGCTGCTGTCAAACAGCATCAAGCAGCATTGTTATTTTGCTTACTTGGCTGAACTTTCATTTAACATAAAAATGTATGAATTAATTTTTTCATATATTTTTTATAATTATACATATATCCATGTTAAATTCAAATTCACATTTAACATTTTGTTTCACTTAAATACATAAGTAAATATATGAAATTTCAATATTTCATCAATCAAAACAACAGCCGAAGGTTTGTGTCCACACTGAAACAGCAGCATAGTTTGTGTTCACGCTACAAACTCAAACACTCAACCAAACACATATGTTTGAGTGTATGTGTTTAAACAATTTTCATTTGAGAAATTTAAATATTAGGAAGATATCAACCAATATGAAATGTATATCAAACGAAAGACAACATCTTCATTTACCTAAAAAAAATTTTTTAAAAAAAGTTATCTCGCCGTTTCCTCATAATCAATGAAATAAAGATTACAACAATAACAATCTGACATGACTCCCTATACTGTAAGGTAAGACGTATTCTACGCCAATAAGTTGTTCCACTCTTTATATAAGAAAAAGTAGTTAAACATGCACTTTTTCCCAAAAATACTTGTTTCTTGAAGAAACAAATATAACTTAAACTTCAAATATTCCATTCATTTCAAATATTCAATTTACTGTAGCCGTCATGTTCGCAATGTTTTCAAAATCCTCACTAATATATTCTTCTTATCTTAATGTTATTATTAATCGATTATAGCCCTAATAACGGGTTTTTCAACAGAGACGCTACAAAAGTAAATCGATAGGGACAGCAAACGGCGCCATATTTTTCCCCGCTCTTTTGACATTTCTCTTCAGTAAGGTTTGACGCAATTAGATTATTTCCTGTGGGGCTACGTCAAGTCTATGTCCTATGCCAACAAGCCAGCGACGATTGATGAACTTCGTACGAATATCAAACGTGAAATTGCAGCAGTATCGGCCGATTAATGCTTGAAAACCGTCGAAAATTGGGTTCAGCGTCTTGACTTCTGCAAGCGTGCCCGTGGTGGTCATGCAAAACAAATCGAGTTCCATACATAAAGGCGTCGAACGTACTTTCACAGGAATAAAGAATTTCATTGGTATCTAAAACCAGGTTTGAAGAACCCTTTATATGGCTTCACAAATAGTCCAAAACTTATCAAGATTATCTTAAAACTAAATTTTTGTAATCTCGATTTATTTACGAATTAAACTGCATTATTTTTTCAAAAATAGTGTTTTTCTTTGAAAAAGCATTATCTTTTAAAAAGTAGTATGTATATGGCTTCACAAATAGCCCAAAACTTTTCAAGACTACCTTAAATTTTAATTTTTGTAATATCAATTTATTTGCGAATTAAACTGCATTATTTTTCAAAAATACTGGTTTTTTCAAAAACCAGTATTTTACAAATGTTTGCAGAATTTTGTACTATTCTTTCTTCTTATCTAAATTTTTATATGATTTGACAGTTTTAGTGCACAAACTACCAGCAAAGTGAACAAATGTTAACAATTATCAATTTTGAAGGGAAAAAATAATTTAAAAAATTTCACTAGAAAATTTAAGAGTGTAACATATATATTGTACCACAGTGCCGTTGTGCAAAATTTTCAAATGTTCTATGGCCCAGATTTATTTTCCCACATCTCTATTTGTACAGATTCTTCATCAGTCAACTGTCTTCTCCTTCTCTCACAGACCCTGTCTCTACAAATGTTTTCAACTTCTAATTACCATTTCCTCCCAGTCTTCCATTTTAATCACAACTGCATTCTCAAAAATAGGGGGTGTTTATTCATGGCTGATAAGCCTATTATAACACCCATTCATTTCATGTACTCGTGCGATTCATCCCATTATCGCTCAACCGTAAGAGTACCAAACATTATTAGTCATTAATCAATTGAGTTTTGATTACAAAATGATTTTGAGCTAAACAAATACTGCAGTGTAGTTGTTGTAGATTCAAACTTACCTACCTATGTGAAACTGCTATTAATTCAAAATCTGTTAGCTTAATTACATCAGATCAACAATATACATACATACGTATCCTACCTATCATCGAATGGTTTTATGGCTGTATAATATATTTGTTAAATTCTCTGCTGATATAAATCAAACATTAAATGTAAACGATGTGAAATTTGTATTTCATTAAAATACTGCGCTGAAATTATCGACGTATCTAAACTACAATCGAGAAAAAAGGGGGAACAATTAAACATTATTTTGAAATTGAGGGATTTGCAAAGTGATTAAAAATACTGGTTTTTATTTTTACAAACACAACTCTTAAAAAATTTGAAAATTAAGGTATTAACCAAATATAACCAAATTATATAACAGTAAACCAAAGAATACTGGGAAATACTAGATAATTTGAAATTTTGAATTTGAATTTGAAAGAAAATATTTTCTCTCTTTTCAGAAAACAAACACTTGCCTTAAACACGGTAATAAATTTCGCATTTACCAGAATAATTTATACAATTTTGAAAAATACTGGGTTTGTTTGTAAGACTTTACAATGCTCCCAATGTAGAGAGTAACCAAAATGTTTAAATTTTAGATCATTTTTATAAACAAAAAACAGTTAAGCTACAGTACAAAAAATACTGGTATTTTTAATCTGAAAATTTGTCACGTTTCGGCTGCTTATAGTAAAAATATTATTTAATCTTTAAACAGCCAGTCGAGGTAGATGAGGACAGCGTTAAGGGCGAGTTCTATAGTCAACTGGATTTTGCTGTAAGCTCCTTTTCAATTGGTGGCATTAAAATATTTCTAAGACATTTCAATGCGAAAGTCGGCAACGACAACACCAACCTACAGAAAGTGGTGGGAAGACAAGATCTTGGAACTGTGAGGAATGACAATGATGGCAGGCTCATAGATTTCTGTTCTCGCCGTCAACTGTTTATCTCCGGAACGAAATTCCCCCACAGAAATATTCACAAGAATACATGGGAGTCAAACCTTCAATCAAATTGATCATATACTTGACAGCAAGATATTTCTGGATTCTTTGCTGGACGTCAAAACTAGACGCGGTGCTGATACTAATAGTGACCACCACCTCTTTGTGGACTCCTTCCGTCTCCGTCCAGCGGCTGTCAACGATATTTGAGGCAAAATTTTAAAATACAATACAGACAATCTGCAGGACCCGGGGACGTACGCCGTGGATGGGCCCGGGGGCTCAGACATTTCAACAAGCAGAGATCGAGGCGGCACTGGGTAAATGAAGGAACACAAATCTTCTGGTCTTGATAATATTACAGCGAAACTGTTTAAATATAGTGCATCAGCGTTAGCAAATGTCATTACACCGGTCATCCGAACTGCATGGATAGACAACAAAATGCCTACGGAGTGGAAAGAGGGAGTGGTTATCATTATCTCGAAAAAATATGATCTAACGCTGTGCAGGAACTGGAGAAGTATTACATTGCTAAATGCAATAGGCAAAGTAATGACGACCATTATCCTTCAGCGGATCTCCCCGGTGGTGGAGCAACTTGTGCGGAAGGTGGTGGCGGGTTTCAGGCCTGGTCGTTCGTGTGCCGACTACGTGAATACACTCCGTATAAACATAGAACAATCAGTTGAACTACACTCGCCTCTGTAGCTAATTTTCCTAGACTTCGAACAAATGAATTATTGTGTATATCGCAAGTCAATGTGGTCCACCATGACCAGAAAAGGGATACCGGAAAAGATAGTGTCCATGCTCCGTGAACTGTGCAGTGATGCAGCGTATAAAGTTCGTTTTAATGGAAAGGAAATTCCACCCTTCACCACAGGAAAGTGAACGGAAAAGAGAACGACCAAGACTCGGCTGGAAAGACCAGGCCGAAGAATCCCTCCGTATCCTGGGTTTTACCAACTGGTGGGAAAGGCAAAGGATATAACCAGTTGGAGAAATATGTTACAATTTGTTTAATTTGTCTGTATAATTAATAGGTGTACGACATCTGAGCTCATGAGGTTGTAAAATATTCAATAAAAGTAAAAGTAAGTAAATAAATATTGAAAATACTGGGAAATTCTGTACCTTTCGGTTTCACCTTTTTTAGCCGAACCTAGAGGAAGTATAATACATATTGAACTAAATTCATGAAATTTTATTAACAATTTTGTTTTTGTTACATATGGTTTTTGTTTCAATACTTCTGGGATTTACAGCAGGTTTCTGTAGGTGATTATTTATTTTATTTCAAATATGCCCTTGCATTTTAAAGGCATTTAAAATGGAATACATGTTTTGTTTGGGTTTTCCCCTAGTTAGCTTACAAATTAAAAATACTGGGAAATTGAAGTCCGTTGAAAGCGTCACATATTAAGTTGTTTAGCTGAATAAAAAGGGCAAAATCTTTGACGACCTAAATACACCAATGCACACCAATGCACGTTACATAATAAAAATTCTTCGATGGCATTAAAAAAATACCGGCTTTGTGTTTAAATATTCTGGAGATTAAAGCCGGTTAATTTAGGTAATTTCTCATTTTATTTAAAATTATTTACTTGCGTTTGAAAAACATTTACGTTTGCATAAATTTTTTGTTTGGTTTTTTTATCAGTTAGCAAAAAACTTAAAAATACTGGGAAATTAAAATCCCTTAAAAGCGTTACATATCACGTCACGTCAAGTGCTTTAGCTGAACGTAGAGGCCATATCCTCTATAATAATAAACTTAATACACAAATACATTAAAATGCATATTATTTAAAGACTATTTGATGGCAGTAGAAAAATACTGGTTTATTGTTTTAGTACTAGTAGGGCTTAAAGCAGGATTATTTAGTCGACTAATTTAGGACTAATTTATTTATATTTACATCTTAAAAACAATTAAAACTAGCGTATTTTTTTTCTTTTTTCCGGCCGCTAGTATAAAAATTAAAAATACAGGGAAATTCAGTTTCTGCAAAAGCAACATATGTATATATTAAATTTTTAGCTGAAAATCAAATGCTGCACAATGAACTACTTCTTATACATAATACTAAAATGCATATATTAAAATTCTGGTTATTACAGGAATTTGAAATGGCATTAGGAAAATACTGGTTTTAGATTTATTACTGCTGGGGTCTGAAATCTTTTTCTGTGTTGATTTTTTGAGTTATTACATATATTTGCTGTGTTTTTTGGAATAGCAGTTAAAAATATAGAATATTTAAAAATAGTGGTTTTTGAGAATTGCCGTTTTTGCACTTTTTAAGAAAATTAAATTTTCCTTTTGATTAAAAAACACATTAACAGGCCAACCTTGGGTTTATTTTACATTTGTATTAATTACTTTTATAAAAAAACGAAATACTGGTTTCTCAATTATCCCTATTTTTCTTATTTTCGAGCATTTTTACATAAACTCATGAATAATAACTTATGAAATTATTATTTTTTGCTTTTTGATATTACAAAAAAACATTATTATGCAGTTCACACATATTTCACGCTTCGTAATGTCCAGTGGTACATCGGACACTTTGTCAGCAACTTGTTCGTACCTGTTGTAAACATTTTTCACAGTTTTTTTTTTATTTCGTTTGCACAAATCACTGAGGCATAAAATCGAAGAACACACCCGTGCAATGAGACGTACTGTATTACAAACTGATTGCATTGAATATCTTATGTGAACACACCCACAAGATCAAAAGCAAAAACTAAATGACCCTGAGACGACTTAGTGGTATACACGCAGACTGTTACGTCTACGACAATGGCATAATGACATTGTTAGCAAACGAACAGTGGGTTTGAAACTAAACACACAAACCACTTAACATCGCAATCTAAATAGACGCTACTCTTTAAAAAAACGTTCTAGATAATCAGATTCGTACTTTTTTGATGTTGTAATAAAACCCAGTATTTTTTAAAAATAATTATCTTTTTTATCTCATTAGCACAAAAGTTAAGATTCTGGAAAACCAGAATACCAAAATTTATGTAACTATTTTCTTCCAAAATTCATAAAATTCAGCTAAAACTCCCGAAATTAATGTAAATATTTGCTCAGAATGGACAAGATTACTCACATTCGCCAGTATAGAATGTTTAACTAAAAATACTGGTTTTCCAAAAAACCAGTATATTTCCAATTTATTATCCAAATCATAAAACAATAATGCTATTCGCCAGAATTCCATGTTTTCATACAAAAACCCCGTATTTTTCAATTTATGTTCAACCAAAGCCAAAATATAAAAATAAATTGCTACAAAATAAACTTTTTTATATAAAACACAACTAACTGAAACCAGTATTTTTTTAAAGTTTTAAACATTTTCAAATATGAGACTTAATATTTTGAAATTGTTGACATTTGTTCAGTGCAAAAAATAAAAGTGATATTTATTTTTTTTTTATCTTATTAGCTCAAAAATTAAGAATCTGGAAAACTAATATACACCACAATTTATGCAACTACTTTCTTCGAAAATTCAGAAAATTAGCTTAAAACTCCCGAAAATAATATAAATATTTGCTCAGCCTGGAAAAGAATACTCTCAATTGTGAGTATGGTAGGTTAAATAAAAATACTGGTTTTTCAAAAAACCAGTATTTTTCCAATTTCGTGTCCTAAGCATAAATTTACTGCTACAATACCATAAAAATAGCATTTGTGGCAAAAAATTAAATCACCCACCGTTAAACCGATGAACTAAATATAGGGTATGGGGTTATTTTTAACGTAATTGATTGTTCTACATTTCTCTTTTCAAACAGCCCAAACAAATGAATTGATTTTTAATGTTCGCTGGAAACTGGCAAACAAACAAACCATTACAAATAATACACACATACATACAAATATTCGTTTCGGTGATTAATGAATAGAGTGTTTGATTGTGTGTACCCATACACATTTCATGAGATTTCAGGCAATTAGCTGCTTTCTAGAGAAGTGATTTTTGTTTTTTTTTTTTTTTGTGGTGGCCCATATCCACCTGCTGGCTACACCCACCATACAGTATTAACGCTCACGCTGACTTCAACAACTGTTGACAAATAAATTGAGGCATGACCGTGTTACGACGAGTACGTTAGTAGCAAATCAGCCGTGCTCTCAATTGTAACTTGTACCTCTAGCGTTCCGACGTCAACCACTACTAGGTTGAGGAAAATATGTAATTGTACGCATTTACAACAACAAAAAAACTAATCTGGAATGGTTTGTTTGCTTTCAGCTATTTGCCTTAGAAACAGCTTAGAGCGAATCGGAACAATGAAGTGGTAGTTGTAGTAGTAGTTTAAATGCCAACTTCCGTTTGGGTGTTGAGTGACTCAAATGCACTAAGGCATGGCCAAGCGTCAATAATATTTCCGCTCGAAAAATAGTGTGATAGAGAAGGAGAGAGAATTTGGTAGTATATAAAAGTTGTGGAATTAATCCCTTGGGTATTATACTAGATTCTAAATACAAAACTTTAGCTTAAATATTCAGTAAAAATGGTTAAAAACAATACTGGTTTTAATTACTTAAATAAAAGCCAAATTAGCACCAGCTTCATACCACATTTATCGTGCCTGATCCACAAATATTACAGTCAGGATAAATTATTCATCCCTGCCCTATGACAACAGATAGACAGTGATACCCTAGATAACAGCAAGTTATGTGTTCCATAGCAGAAAGGTTTACACGAGTATGTGAAGTTTCTCAGTTAGTTTATAGTAATCATTGGATAAGTTTTCAATACTTGATTGAAATAGTCGTCGGTTACCACTCCGAAACGAAGTTCATCGCCAAATCAAGGAATACCAATATAGTTCTTCTACGAACCCAATCCCTATAGTTCTCCTAAAAATTGATCCAAAAATCTGCACGAATCGTAGTCACTATGTTCTTACGAAGACTTGTTCCTTTATTCCTACGAAGACTCTTTCCTTTATACCTAGGAAGGCTTGTTCATTTGTTGTTACCAATTATTGACGGCAGATTGTTTCCATGCTTGCCATCAGGCTAAGGCAACTTTCACAATGCGCATAATCGGAGTCGGTCATGGCACAGTGCTGGAAGGTACTCCCAACATTCCTGCATTTGTCGACTACTCGAAAGTGGAAGCAATATACGATCGGAAGTACCACACTCTCATACCGGAATGGATTCCTAGACCAAAAGTGTCCCTGCTAAAGAGACATATTGGAATATCTACACGGATCATTACGAAAATTAATGATCAGTTAGGCTACGGGGTCTACTCTAGGGATATAAGAATGTCCTTTTCCCCTATATTACCTGATCATTGTAGCATGTACCAGGCTGGAATTTTAGCAGTTAGCGATGTGACCGACTTGCTGAGGGATAATAATCCAGCAGTCTTTGAAGTCAATGCCTTCTTTGGTCAGGCGGTTAGCAAGTCTCTGTAATCAGTATTCCTGTATTCAACATCTGCCCAGCACTGCCGCAGATATTTTAACAAGATGACCCAGCAGTACAGTATTCACTTCATGTGGGTGCCAGAGCACAGGGACCTTCCGGTGAACAGCGAAGTGGATGAGCTGGCCAGGCTAGGAACTATCTACCATGTTCCACAGGAATTTGAGCGTGTTGGCATGCCCCTAGCGACGCATATCCTGCAAGAACAGTCCTACATGATGAGATGGACGAGGGGAACAGATTGCGTATGCGCAAGACAGATCTGACCCATAGTGGATAGCAGGAGATCCATTAACCTTCTGTTTTTAGCCAGGCCCAAGATATCAACGCCTGTTTCAGTTTTGAAGGGACACTGTCTGATTGAGAGACATGTGGCGAGACGAAAGGTCAGGGTAAATTACTTCTGTAGAAGCTGTAACGATAACGAAGAAGAAGAATCCACAGAACATATTCTTTGCACGTGTCCAGCACTAGCCGGCAGGAGGATGTCTACTATGGCATCCTAGCTATTTAGGGACCTGGGAGAAGTATATCAGATAGACGTAGCTAATATTTTGAGCTTCTTGGAGCAAATAAAATGGTTCTGTGGTGGGGCTAAAGCTTAATCTCGTTAGCCCGTGATATCACAATGGACTAATAAATCTAAGTGAGCCGTACATCGGCTGCCACTAATACCTAACCTAAGCTAACCTTGTGCCTACCAAGACTTGTCCCTTTGCTTCTACGAAGGTTGATTCCTATGTTCCAGCAAAGACTTGTTCCATTCTTCCTACGGAGTTTCGTTTCTTTGTCCCTACGAAAGCTGTGTTTAATTGTTCCTACGGAGTTTCGTTCCGTTGTTCCTAAGACAGCTTTGTTCCGTTTTTCTATGAAGGCTTGTTGCTGTGGTCCTATGACTGTTCGTTCGAAGGTTCGCTCCTTAGTTGCTACGAAGGCTTGTTTCTTTGTTCCGAAGAAGGTTTGTTCCATTGTTCCTACGAAGGCTTTGTCCCTACGAAGTCTTGTTCCTTTGTTCCTACGAAGGTTCGCTTCCTTGTTCCTACGAAAGCTTTCTTTCATTGTTCCTACGTAGGTTCGTTCTTTTGTTCCAACGATAGCTACGTTCCGTGTTTCCTATGTAGGCTTGTTCCTGTGGGACTGTTCGTACGAAGGTTCGTTCTTTAGTTGCTACGAAGGCTTGTTTCTTTGTTCCTAAGAAGATTTGTTCCATTGTTCCTACGAAGGATTTGTTCCTTTAATCCTACAAAAGTTTGGTCCTTTGTTCCTACAAAGGCTTGTTCTTTTAATCCTACAAAGGTTAGTTCTTCTGTGCCACCAAAGGCTTGTGCGTTTATTCCTACCAAAGCTTGTTCATTTATTCCTACGAAGGGTTTTGCATTTATTCCTACAAAAGTTTCTTCGATTGTTCCAACAAAGGCTTGTTTATATGTTCCCACAAAGGATCGATCCTTTGTTTCGACGAAGGCCTGTTCATTTGCTCCTAAGAAGGCTAGGTCTTTTGTTCCATTTTTCTTAGGAAGACTTTGTTTAACGTTTTAAAATATATCGTGTTTGTAGATTGTTGCAAATATAGTATACTTGTGTCCAAACATATTGTGTTTGCTATTCAATATTTCATGTTGGAGGCACAATGATTAGTGGGTTATAACATATTTTTTGTGAACCAAATGTGGCTTTGTTTGTTGAAAACTGCTGCCAAACGTGACGGAAAACAAAGAAATAAAAAAGCAGTAGATCTTCAATTCATGGAAACAATGATTGCAAACATAAACATGGTTCCTGCAAGATATTGATGGGGCCGATATTTTTCAGCGTGCAGCACTTTTTACTGCTTTACCATGTCACTTTTTCAAACCTATACCTCTGGCAAAACATCTTCCGAGTGAAATTAATTTTTTCATTTATGCCTACAGTTGTGACTCATGAGGGCGATCATTTACTGTGGTTAAAAGCTCACTACTCATGAGTCACTGCGTGCCATAAGAAACTTTAGCTATGACTTGCAACTGGCACCTGCTGCTCATTAATTTTGTCAGTTATAAGGTCGAAAACAAAAAAATATATCAGATTTATTTAGTTTCGTGGACAGTAGGATTCCTGAAAGTTACAAAAGTATCAATACCCAGGAGACACACTGTTTATCAAAACACAATCCTGTGACTCATGTTTTGTGTCACAAAGAACGTTATACTCTAATTCTGAGTTTTTAATATTTTCTAGCATTTTATTGACTCATGAGCCT
Organism: Phaonia tiefii; assembly: GCA_963931995.1. Lineage (NCBI taxonomy): Eukaryota > Metazoa > Arthropoda > Insecta > Diptera > Muscidae > Phaonia > Phaonia tiefii. The sequence continues at coordinate 9,847,875 of OZ008370.1, forward strand.
CGAGAAGGTAAAATATTGTATTTCGTTCAATTTTGGAACAAATGAGTAATTCTGAGTCTCAGCAGTGAGCATGATGTCAATAGCCTTGAGTCTTAAATATCGTAGTATCAGAACATATGTATATGAGTAAGTGTAGTTAGTCATGAATCTTCCAATGTGACTCTAAATATTTTCTTGACTCATGAGTACTAATTGCTGTAGGATCAATAAAGGATTGAATTTCTTTTAATTCCGACACAGATGAAGATTATTAGTGTCGGGCGCCTCAAGGCTATTGCAGTTCGTATATCAAAACATATATGAGTCAATCTATTGAATGATCATGACTCTTTCAAACTCATAAGTATTTATTGCTAAAGGGTTAATACAAAATTGTACTTCTTTGAATTTTGATATTGAAGAGTATTTCTTAGGCACAGCCTATCAACATGAGTATCAAGATCCAGGAGTCTTAGCAATCAGTTGCTATAATGATAATATAACTCAAAAGTCGTGCCAAAACTTCTGAGAGCCAAATTCTCAACACTACGACATGAGTCGCTGTTGAATGCCTAAGGTGCTCATGAGAATTTAAGTGCTGCTCATGTCTTACGGCTCATGATATATAAATTGTCATAAGCTACATGTTGTGAGACCTGTATATCATCTAACAATTTACGAACAGTCTGTAATAAAAAGTCATCTACTCACGAGTAATGATGATTCATTTATATGACTCATGAATGTAAGTGCTACTCTTGTCTCACGACTCATGATATATAAACTGCCATAAGTTACATGTTGTGAGACCTGTATATCATCTAACAATTACAGAGAAGTCTGTAATAAAAGGTGATATATTCACGAGTAGTGATTTATTATTCATTGATATGACTCATGAATTTAAGTGCTGCTCATGTCTCACGACTCATGATATATCAATTGCCATAAGTTGCACGCTGTGAGACATGTATATCATCTACAAATTTACGAACAGTCTGTAATAAAAAGTGATCTATTCACGAGTAGTGATTTATTATTCATTGATATGACTCATGAATTTAAGTGCTGCTCATGTCTCACGACTCATGATATATCAATTGCTATAAGTTGCATGCTGTGAGACCTGTATATCATCTAAAAATTTACGAACAGTCTGTAATAAAAAGTGATCTACTCACGAGTAATGATTATTCATTTATATGACTCATGAATTTAAGTGCTGCTCATGTCTTACGACTCATTATATATATATTGTCATAAGTTGCATGTTGTGAGACCTGTATACCATCTAACAATTAAAGAGCATGAGAAAAACGTGATCTACTCTCGAGTAATCAGCAATGATTTATAATTCATTGGTATTACTCATGAGTTGTGAGACGTGAGTATAAAGCCGACTGTATTTTATACTAAGCACGATTTAAGATTTGCTGTTATAGTCATGTAATCAAAGACCTTCCTTTTTAACTAAGAGATCATGAGTAGTGAATCGAACTGCGTAACTCATTGTAGTGACCCATGAGTTCATATAAGTGGGGTGGTTCCCAAGAACCCTTCAAGTAGCATGTATTGTAAATCACACAAGTTAGTTTGGACTTCGTAGTCAGTTTGGACTAACTAACTAACTAGTTTAGACTTACAACTCATATGACTTATGAGTGTCTGTGTGCGTTACTCATGAGAACTTCTACCAGAACTTCTTCGAACTCTCAAAAAACTAACTGAAGGTCAAACTGAAAAGAATACCTTAGTAAGCGAACATGGTTTGAAGTACGACACCATTGTGTAGCTTCAATTTCCATTATCGTTTCAGTTTAATGTTTGTAGGGTATTCCAGATAATATCCTGACTAACTCAAACATGCCCTTAGAATGCAGCAACTTTAAGCCTTTTCCCTGGTATAGAGTGGCACATCAACTACACAGGATTTTAAACAAAAACTACATGTTTAGATTACCAGTAATTAGAAGGGAAAAATAAAAAAGGAAAACGACTCCTTTGACAAAGCAATCTCTTGATGTCATTTAACCTAACTACTCCCTCAAGTAAAGTTATATATATGTGGAAGAGTCTGCAGGACAGTGTGCAATAAGCTAAATGCTTGTAGGGTTTAACAGGTGGCTCTGCTGTGGAAGTGCACTAGAATTTTTTAAAGTACATATGTTTGTGTACATGTAGCTGTTCAGGGAGTTTACACTGTATTGCTTACATTTCGTCCTGTGGTGTAGGAGAATTTTCTACTCTCACTTTCACCCGCACTTGCTTAATCTTTGTAGGGCTGGTTTTTCCTTTCTGGAAAAGGATACCTAGTATATGAAGAATCCACAAAATGTTAGCGTAACTTAAGTTTGCAAATATTTCTTCTGAAGCAATGTCATTTGTCTAAGGACCTTTGGATCTTTAGGCAACCGTCATCGTTATTACATGCACAACAACACATAGAAACTAATTAAAAGGACCTTGGCAATTTTTGGTTTTGGCTAAGGGTTATTGGTTACATCTTGTGGCCGAGCATTTTTACGAGATTTTAACACAAACTATTTGTACAGCTGAGCATTCCAAAAGTCTCTGATAGTTTTGGGTTGCTAGTCGAAATACGTCTTCAAAACTATAAAGATATGGCTTTAAATATTTTTGTTGTATTATGTATTTTACGAGGGATATAAATTGCTAAATAGTTGTTGGCAATTCAACCAATTTTATTTTGAATGCTGAGAAAAAGACGATAATACAAAGAATTTGTTTGTGACCGTTATAAATTAAGGTAATTTAGCAAAAAGATTTTCAAAAACAACAACATTCCGGAATTTTTGAAATGGGAATAATTGCATTTTGACTGAGAAGACAGTCAGGTTAATTAGTAAAGCTGTTTAATCTATAACTATTTAGTGTCACTGCATTGGATGTGATAAGAAGGGATATTTCACCCTATCAAGGTATAACCTGAACGTATGATTATTATCAACTTGTATTGAAAACAATCATACGTATGTACAGCTTTGAATTTATAATACTCATACGTAGGGTAACACGTTTCAAATATATTGTATTGTTTTAAAAAATAAACCAGTTCTTCGCAATGCATAGGATACAAATCTGCTGAATTTAATCCTACGACAATTTCCAGTATCCTTCAGCCTCTCATAATTTCACTCTCATTCAGCCGCTGCTTTACCAAATCAAAGCAACATTAGTTTCGTTAAATATTTATTGATATATGTATACTAAGAGTATGATTGTTATCAACTTCCATGGAAAAAGGCACCCATTCTACGAATAACAATATTGTATGGTAACTATTAACTTCTATCGAAAACAATCATACGGACATATGACATCGAATTAATAATACTAATACGCAGAACAAATCGGTTCCCTATTAAATTATTAAAAATAACTTAGTTTTTTTAAATGAACAGGATACAAATCTGCACAATTTATCCCACTATATATATCACATCCGATAAACTTCTTTAGCAAATCAAGACAACATTCATTTCTTTAAACAACGATTGTTATCAAAACAGTTATACGCCCTCATAGTTACGATTTAATAATAGTCATACGAATTATATACGTTTGCTGGTGAAGCATTTGAAGCATTTAATATGATCAGAAGGGTAACATATATCCTTTCTTGGAATAACATAAATGTATAGTTATTATCAGATTCTATCAAAAATAATCATACGCATAAACTAATAATAGTACTCATACGCAGTACAAAAGGTTTCCCAAATATTTTATATTTTCATTAAAAAAAACTGTTTTTTCCACTTCACAGGATACCAAACTGGTGAGCCTAATCCCTCCACAAACGTCACTATCAATTAGTCTACTTAGATGAAGGCCAAAAATATATCAACCTATCGAAAGATGCTATAGCTATTGCAAAACTCGGCAACTGTCTGGTTTCTTTTGATACATCTGATGCAAAAAGATACAGAATACACATTGGGAAGCCATGAAACGTTATACACCTCAAGAACCAGGAATATCTGTGACAATTTTTTATCAGGTTCTATCAAAAACAATCATACGCAATTATGGCTTTAAATTAATAATACTCATACGCAGTACAAAACGATTCCCAGATATTTAAATTTTATAGTTTCTTTCAAAATGAAACAGGTTTTTAAAATACAAATACAGGATGCCAAACTTCTGAACTTAATCTCTCGACAAATGTCAATATCAAATAGAAGGTGGCCCAAAAGCTACAACTTTTTCACATTTCGTCAACTGTCGGTTTTGTTTTAATATTTCTCAAATAAACAGATACAGAATACACATCGGCAAGCCATGCAACGCTATACACCTCAATAACGCGGAATTTCCGTGACAATTTTATTATGAAGTAATTCGTCAGTGACTTTGGTGGAACTTGAATTTGAGCGCTGACTTCCAGGCCGTCCTACATCAACGAGACTGGAACAACACGTGACAGAAAAGGCGACGGAGAATATCACCTCTGTGGTCATTAAAGAGTCATTAACGACGACCAAACGAGGTTCCGCTTAATTGTCCACTACACGTCCGATTCGGCAGCGCATTTTAGTGAAAGACTTGAAGATGTTTCCTTACAAAGTGCAGGCGTCCCCCAGCGACCGCCTGCAGGCCGTCGAACCCATCTAGTCGAATGTTCCCTGGAATAACTATAAAGTTGTCGAACAGGAACAAGTATTTGGGAGTAATCCTGGAAATTTTAAGGTTTATGTTTGATTAGAGTGGCAGCCTGTATTTTAGTTTCACTTAGACCTTATACTCGTAGTCATTTGTAATCCCGCTGGGACATACGAAAACATGTGAGATTTTCCTAGTCCCTTCGGTTGAACCAGTTTGATTGGCTTTACAAGCTCAAGAGTTGGCGCTTTCTAAAATCAGCGAGATTTGTTAACTCCGCAAAGAAATGTCAACCGAGAGTACCCCGCGGCCTTCTGGACACGGTGTGGCACAGGTGGAGAATGTGTTCTATTAACTCAATCTCTTCTCCGTAACCACAGGTTCTACAATAATCATTTCTCAAGACTTTCAGTCTTCCTGCGTGCCGTTCCATGTGACAATGACCTGTCATGACAGATATGATAAGTGAGACGTCCGGTCTCGATAACAACAGCAGGGCATTAGTGCATTTCAAGTCTGAACTGGGCCACATCAGCCTGGAATATACACAGTTCCCTACTGGTGTCGTCTACCTGCCTGTAGTTTATATAATGACACAATTACTCAAGAAAAGCTTGCAAGTTGCTAGAGGCATGCCCACATATTCTAGTTCCCCTGGAGCAAGTAAGGGAGTCCTAGCAAAGATTTTGTCTCACCACTAAGATGACATACACACTCTGCTCCAGCATGCTTTGACCTAAGCGGCTATAGTCTACTGGACACCAATGGCGAAGAAGTGATCCATTGACCAGCGATGCGCTAATAACCACATCTACCAGATCAATGGGCACAAGCCCTAAAGCCCCATTGAATTACAAATTAAATACGAGGCGGTATTGGCGACAAACCGACTACAGGCGATAGAAGAATGAATTTCAAGGGATCACAAATCAACAAACCAGCACCTACTGAAAAAGCTGACGGGATTCTCATCAACAGAACAAAGAACCTACCGAATTCCTGAGAAAATGATAGAAGTAAAGAGCTCCACACCTATCTTTCGGAGAGAGATATGGACGTGCGGCTTCCTAGTCGTTAGTAGCGAGGAATCCACTGTAATCCTCACAGCTATAGGACACCTGGAAGAACGGGAATAGGACTCTTCATCGAGGACCTAAATATTGGCAAAGGTTAAGACTATTATGGAGGGATGTGTAGGATGTATGGGAAATGAAGTTGGACACACAAATGTGGAGGATATGTGGAAGACGAAGTTGGGCACATAAATGTGAAGACAAACGCGATAAAAGCGACCAACGCGATAAAAGTTCGATGGCTTGCGGTATTAGTGGAGCGAGTACCGCAAGCGTAAAGAGGAGTAAGAAAGCGTAAAGAGGAGTATTAATACCCCACATAAGATTATGGAACGTATCAGACGGGAGCACAGCAGCAAAGATCTTGTGCGACGACCCGGATGGGAACAAGAACACAGGGCTGACACAGCAGGGTAAACTCGAGCTGCGCCGATTCATGATTGGGCATTGAATACTGCTAATAGACCTGCATCAAACTGAGCATGTCGTACAAATGAACGTAGGGCGTGCGAACAGGACATCGAAAAGACAAAACACTGTCTGTGTCATTGTCTCGCTTTTGCAGGATTAAGAGACTTCAATACCTCTCAGGCAAAACAACATCTAGTCTGGAGAATCGAAGGGCAGCAGATTGAACAACACTGGGGTATGAGGTATTTCGAATTTCATTTAGAACATTTGAGATTTCTGCCGGGAACGCCGAGAGCACGCAACATACCTACCAACTAGCTTAAATTCAGAAATGGGTCATAAATCGAGGTTCACGTCCTTTTTCTCAACCTAACCTATCAGCTTTCCTCAGCATATCTGACAATATCATTATAACTTGCGTAATCTAGTCAAACTTAACCAGACTTGCCATCACAATAAAAAACACCATTTGCTCCATAAATAACGATGGAAACATACTGGGCGTATGGTTGTTATAAACTTCTGTAGAAAACAATTATACGCAGCCATAGTTGAAAATTATTAATACTCATACGCTAAGTTGATCCTAATCATATTATTATTATTAGTTTAATAAATAATAATAAATGCAGTATTTCCTTGATTCACTTGCATTGCTTGTATTGTTTCCAATTTCCCAAATATAATTAATTGTTTAAACGTTTATTATCAACGTCAACGATTTGATTCTCTTTACAAATATTTGAATTTCTCTTACAAAATATACTCAGCGTATAATTGCTATAAACTTCCCTGGAAAATGATAATACGCTACAAGGATAACGAATTTATATTACTAATACGCATAGTTTTAAACAACGCTCACTTTGTTTATCCTGAATTCAATCCTTCGGCATATTTCAGTTATTTGCATACAATATTTTAACATCCCACACTCTGTTTATCATGAATTCAGTCCTTGGGCACATTTCAGTTATTAAATACAATATATTATTTTTGCATTTTCAATTGAATATTTGCAATTATATAACAATTAGCATATGCATTGTACTCACCCAGCCGGGAATCATTTTTCTTTCGAACCCGTAAACATATCGTGCACGATTTAATGCACTGCCAGAAAAAAAGAACAAGACGAAACAATTATTTAACAATTAATAACAACATCTACTATATTGCTACTTCTGTTAAAACTTACATCGTGTATATGGCGTATTACCTCCGTCCGAGATATGTTATCCAATGTTAAGCCATTAACTTCGAGTATCTCATCGCCCACTTCCAAATTATCACGATCGGGTGGTGAGCCATATAATTTAATTTTGCCATCAACATTTTCAACCAAGATAATGACATAACCAGATAATTCAACAACTTGTTGCTGAAAAGAAGAAAAACAAAGAAACAAACGGCAGGATAAGACAAATACACAATGGCATATAAAGCAAAGGGATATTGTAAGGATAAGCATTCAAAATATGTTGAAACAAAAAGGCGTATAAGAAACGACACAAAAGTAAACGTGTTATTATGGGGCCAACAATTTAAATTAATTAAAATTTTGTATCTGGTAAATAATTAATATAGCGTAAAATTCAATTAGAAAAGTTTCAACAAGGTCTCTTCAAGGAGAAAGGTCTATACTGTATAGCCCTTAAAGTTTGTTTAATGAGTTAAACTCTAAACTTGACAAAAAATCCCCCAGTCACTTAGTTTATTTACATATTTCCTGGAAAATTAGACCGTGGCCTGCAAAACGTATGATTAATACTTAAAGGGGTTTAGGGTAAAGCAAGTATGTGCCCTAATGGTTTTGAATTACTATTATTTACATGAGTATGAGAAGTACACAAGTATGATTATTATCGTGGAAATTGTAGCGTATGATTGATATTATTTTTTACAATTAAAGAAAATTACTAATACTAATACATTTTAGCAATTTTTTTTTATTAATATGGTTCATTGTTCTCCTGTGTTGCTGGCATCGTCAATTGGTCCCTATACTTTGATGTTAAATATTTGAGTTTCGAATATACAGCATAAACTTATAAGCTTATGAAACGTATGAATAATATTTATGTGTTTAGAAATTGATCATACGCTACATAGTCGTACAATTAAAAATACTCATGCGCCACAGATTTATGCAGTAAAAATTGTTTCCAGTAAAGCTGAGCATTTTACATAAAATTCTAGTTAGTAACAAAGTTTTGGAGTAATGAAAAAGGTAGCGCGAATGCCTATGAATTATATTCATTTCTGATGAAATTAATCATACGCCTGAAAGGTCTATAATGAACAATACTAACATCTTACACAATTTGTTCGTGAGAATATTTTCAGAAAGCGAAAATAAATAATAATAATTAAAATCATGGATAAGTTAGACGTGAACCGTATGATTGATATTATTTATTACAATGTAAGAAAACTAATGTCTTCCAAGCTTAAGCTTCTTTATTATTAATGTAGCCTAATATCTTTCTGTTTTTCTGACATCATTAATTGTTCTTTCTGCTTTGATGTGACAAATTTGAGTTTCTAACACCCACCAAAAATTTATACGCTTATGAAATATATGAATAATATTTATGTTCTTAGAAATGAATCATACGCTACATGGGCACATATATTAAAAATATGAATCTGTTAGAGAGATTTGCTGGAAAATAATGTTTGCAGTACATCTGACCCTTTTACAGAAAAAGTCTATGGGGTTGCAATGTTTTGCAGTAAACAAGAATTTACGAATACGTATGATTTATATTAAGTTGTGCTGAAATCAATCACACGCCCGAATGAATATAATTAAAAATACTCATACGCTGCAGTGATTTCTCGTGAGAATTATCACAGAAAAGCTATCATGAATATGTCTAATTAAAACCATAACAAATTTTGACGCCATGCGTCTGATTGACATTATTGATTACCATAAAGTAATGTCTTCGACGGTTTATCATTTTTTATTATTATTGTTCTCCTGTTTTGCTGACATAATCAATTGATCCTTCTGCTTTGATGTGAAAAAGTTGGCTTTCGAATATCCGGTACAAAGATGTAAGGTTACAAAACGTATGAATAATATTAATATGTTTAGAAATTAATCATATTAAAAATACTTATGCGTTTCAGAGATGCGCCTTTTACAGAAAAATGTATTTTGTTATAATATTTTGCATTAAAAAATTCGAATGAATTATTTTCATCCGTGCTGAAATTAATCATACGCCTCAGAAGTGTATAACTAAAATTACTTATACGTTGCAGAATTTTGCTGTGATTGATATTATATATCACAATTTCAGAAGCTTAATAAGTCGTTGACGAATTAACATTTTCTATTATTAATATAGTTTATTGTCATTCTATTTTGCTGGCATAATCAATTCGTTCCACTGATTTCGAATTTCCAATACAATCATGTCAAGCTACTGAAACTTATGAATAATATGTATATGTTTTTACATGTTTCTGGCCGCCGCGGCTCTTGTACATGAGAACTTGGATTCGATCCGTGCTCTGACCATCATACATTTGCTTTCGAAGACGGTCACTTCGCTTTGTGATGGCGACACTATCGAGTACTTAGCCAAGAAAAATATTCTCAAACTAACGTTCGCAACCGGTGTCAAACTGTAGGTCCCAATCAATGAGTGTAGGAACTAGAAAGCTCACAGCTCACTGGCTCTCTCAATCCCTTCATGGTATGTAGTGGGAAATCGTTTTTTTTTGTGTTTAGAAATTAATCATACGCAACTTAGGCAGACAGTTAAAAATATCCAGGCGCTGCAGAGTTTTGCAGCAACAAATTTTTCCAGTAAAACAGAACTTATCGCAGATAAATCTACTGAGTCACAATATTATGCAGATTTTTCGAATACGTATGAATTATATTCAATTGTGCTGAAAATAATCATACGCCTCAAAAGAGTATAATTAAAAATACTTATACGTTGCACTGATTCTCCGTAAAAATATATTCACAAAAACTCTATTCTACACACATTTCTTGTTAGTTAATAGTTTGAAATCACTGTTTATCCCCGAGAGCTTTTAGTATTCGAGAGAATACCTTCTGAACATAAGCTACAATTAATACTTTTCCTTTATATCCGCGGAAGGTCCTTCTTTAATGAATTTAATCTACAAAAACACCCCTTTTATTCCCCCCTCTCCCCGCTACTAACATTTAACTTTTGCATCTTTTATATGTCTTCCAACTGAGGTTGTGTTATTCCTGACATTTGTCATTAAATTAAATATAACAACTATTAACTTAATTAGTGGGTTTTGGGCATAAAAGCATATCCTTAGTCATTAACATTGTAGCATCTATTATACCCCCAAATCATACAAGGATTTGTTCCGTTGCAAATGCGTGTGTGTGTGTGTGCCTTTGTGTGCGTCAGGCTGTGTCCCTAAAATGTTTTAGACATCTGTGGGTGTTCAACATTGTGCATGTGTGGGTGTTACTTGAGTATTTTTCCAGTAAATGTGGTTGAACATTTTTCGTTAGAGTTCAAGCATAAAGCAACTATAACTGAAGGGACCATCTAACAGCAGGACCAACGGCATTGCAGACACTCATATCATAAGTCCAAAAAGGAATAATGAAAAATCACATAAAATTCGGGTCTTAAATTAACATTGAGGTCATAAAATAGCATTTAAATATAATGACAAGCCATTACTAGCAACACTATTTTTTTCGTGTATATCCTGAAGATGTGGTCGCCGAAAAGGACGAAATTAAGGCGAATGTTTATTCGAATGTTTAGGGGCACAGGGAGTAGAAAAACATTAAAGGATTTAACTTTGAAACAAAGCAGCAGATAATTATGCATAATTCTGGTGTAAACTAAACAAACTCATAACTCAGGAAATCTTAAAGAAAACTTATTTTAAATTACTATATTTCAGAGAAAATTATGGTAAATTTTCCTTTCCTTAGTTGCTATTAAGAAATTACAGTAAAATCGTAAATTGTCGAAAAAATTGGTTGGGCGTATGATTGATATTTAATCAAAAACGTCGTGGTGTATGAATAATAACAACTATACAAATATTATACCTCAGGAAGTATTAAAGAAACTTATTTTAAATAACTATACTGCAGAGAACATCATAATACATTTTACGGTTACATCGAACTCTCCTTTCCTTAGTTGTTGTTAAGAAATTCGAGTAAAACATAAATGTTCGAAGGAATTACTTGTGCGTACGATTGATATTTAGTTAAAAATAGCTTGGCGTATGAATAATATAAACTAAACAAATCGTATAACTCAGGAAATATGAAATAAACTTATTTTAAATTACAATATTTCACAGAAAACTATAGTAAATTTTTCGATTTAATCGAACTGTCATTTCCTTAGTTGCTGTTAAGACATTACAGTAAAAACATATATTTTCGAAGGAATTTGTTATGCGTATGATTCATATTTAATCAAAATTAGCGCGGCGTATGAATAATATAAACTAAACACAACTCATACCTCAGGAAATCTTAGAGAAACCATATTTAAAATTACTATGTTGCAGAGAAAATAGTCCTTTCCTTAGTTGCTGTTAAGAGATTACGGTAAAAAACCCTAAGTTTTCGAAAATAATTTTCGTACTTATGATTGATGTTTAATAAAAAAGCAGAGTGGTGTATGAATAATATACACTATGCACAGCAACGTTGTACAATATACGTCAGAATTAAGTATCACATAATAATACATACAATAAAACACAGCCAATTATATTAATGAGATTGCAAGCAAAAACATAATTGGAATCAAACGTTACTGTTACTCATACTTATGTTAATGTTAATGTTACTTATACGCTTAACCTTTCAAAAATATATCTTGTATTTCAAGAATAATTGCCAGCATACAAAAGAGTATTCTTTGGTGTTAAGAATAACATTTTGAATTAGAAATTAACTCTCTGTTAAAATATGAAATATCTACCCTTTTAATAAAAATAGTAATTATACACGTCCTATATTGCCAACAGAAACGTAATTAAAATAAAGCATACGACTAAGTGACTTTAAATTAACACTACTTGTGGGATTAGGTTTTCACTTATATATAATATTTTAAATAATTAAGAAACACATTTAGAAATTGAACTTAACCCTCTGCTAATTTATTTAATATCTGAACTTTAAAAATAATATTAATCATTTGCATCCATGTCTGATTACGAGCTTACGAGCAGAAAGGTATTTAAAATAAAACATACGCCTGAGTGGCTCAGTGTTAATATTACTTATACGCTTACGTTTTTTACAAATGTATAGTAGTTTAAAGTAGCAAATTATAACACAAAATCGATTGATTAAAAAATGCATGAAGAATTTTAACTCATCTCTCCGCCATAATACTCAATATCTGGATATAGAAAACATTTACCGTTAAATGGTTGTTATATTTGAACAATAGCATTACATAGGACTTAAACAAGTGACAACAAAAACCTAAGCCCTTAACAGGCATCACAAAAACTGCATTAACAATATCAAATCAAACCATTACCATCAATAGACCTTAACCAACCTACAAGTATTGAAGTACTTTTTATTTGTATCAGGCACAAAAAATCCTAACAATTTACCGAATGGAAGAAAATATCAAACTCATGGAAAACACGAATATTTATCGTAATGCAGCACAAAATATTCGAAAAGTATTAAAAAAAATGCCTGAAATGTCGCATAAAAACGTATCAACTTTAAATAGCACTTGAGCACCTGATGAAAGCCCCTCCCGAAAAGTATCCCCACAGCAATGTAAGTGCCGACATTGAAGGCTGTCGCAATCACTGCCACAATCATCACCAGCACCACTACCAAGTACAATGCCTAGCTAGTCAGCCATAAGAATCATGCCACCAGCATCCCATCAGCACCCACCGGCTGTGGCAGAGTTACGCTTTAGCTCGACACGACTCAACCGAGACAATGCACCATTAGAGATTCACGAAAATCTAGGTGCACTTAGGTATCTTGTAGTTGTTCTATGTCAACGTCTTCTCTTCTATTGCGTCCATCACTGCTGCAAAAGGGATCGTAAAATCAAGTTTGCTGGTTCACTTGCAACCATTTAACATAGGCGCCAATTGTAAATGTTGCACTTTTGGCATAACTCCAACAACAACCATTTTTTTGCTGGCAGTTTCCATAACTATCCTAGTAGCAACAGAAAACTTGTAGGTGAGCAAAGATTTTGGATGTACTTGGTAGATGTCGAGAGAATTTTTTATGATTTTTTTACAGAGCAATTTCCTATACAACGCATACTTTGATAGAAACTAAACAAAATATAAATTCTGGAAAAGGTTGAGGAAGATACTAGACCTGTCAATTTCCTAATATCGCAACAAAATTATTCGGCTATCAGCAATAAGTATTATATTGCGTATAAGTAATATTATTAACACAGGCGCACGATTGTTTGATTTCGAAATAGAACTCGAGGATAGGCTTAGGACATTTGATTTTATAAATAAATTCGAAGATTTCATGTCTTCTTAGATACTCTAATAATCGTAGCGCATACCTAATAGTAATATAGCTTGACGGAAGCTAAATAATGTATACATTTTGAAAGGGTGGTGTAAAATAGACAGCAATTTCTTATCATCTCACAATGGTCCTTGTGTTATTGCCAGTGAGTCATTATATGGCGTATAATCAATATTAACAACTGGAGCAACAAATAGTTTTGCTTTGAAACACCATTCGAGGATTTCATTACTCTTTCGTTACTGTACTATACATAGCGTATACGTAATATCAATATATGTATTCACGATTCCTTCATTGTTGAAATATACATAGCGTATAAGTAATATTAACATAGTTTGGCGGGAAATAACCAAAATGCAAAATCCAAAAATTGCTGCACAAAGTACAACTGACAATTCCTCAACATCTCTTAAAGATCCTTCAGCTATCTCTTCTGAGTTAAAAAGCCGAGGATTTTATGAATTCTACGTTACTAGAATATAATTACGAAGCCTATAAGTAATAGTAATTTAAGCACATAGAGGCGTATGAACGAATTTTCTCTATAGTGTGTAGTGCGGTCAATCGGCCACTCGATAAAAAACGGATGAGAGTTCCTGGAAAGCCGCGTACTTCGGCTAAATATCCTCACGTCTGGCATAAGTTGACGGATGTCCAATAGAACACCGTTGACGGATGTCGATAGAACACCGACACTCAACCCGCAATAGAGTTGGATACCCTTCTGTCCCCTATCAACACCGTCGGTCTCCTCTGGACCCGGTCGAGAAGCTCCAAAGAAGTCCTAGGAGCACCTGCCCATACATGGGAGATATACTCCATCTTTGACCTGATGTAGGTGGTGTAGATATTGAGAAGATCAGATGGAGTGAAGTATTTCTTGCACCGCTTTAAAAAGCTTAGACACTTGAATGCATCTTTCGACACTTCAAATACATGTTTTACCCAAAGGACATCGCATTGAATTTTCATGCCCAGAACATCAAGAGCGTCTGATTCATCAATATCCACACCGTCCATGGACAATTAAGACACACCTGGGTCAGCAATACGTTTATGCGACAACAAACAACACTGGGTCTTACCCGCATTAAAATCTACTCTATTATTTCGACCCCATTCAACAATGGACACCAGATCGCGGTCGATCTGTCATGGTCCGGCGTTTGACTTCAATCTCTTGAAGACTTGGCCTACGATCGAATGAATAAGAATGACATAGATTACTGTCATCGGCAAAAGAGTAGATTGTATTCACAGTCTGACCCAGAAGATCGTCAATGAAAATAAGAAAAAGAGAAGAAGAAAGAACAGAGCACTGTGGTACACCTGCAGTCAATTTATGCTCGTCGGATGAAACCCCATCTACAACAACTCGAATAGTACGACCTCTGAGAAAACCCGATATAAATCGAGTGAAGTTATCACCGACACCAAAAGCAGCGAGCTTTGACAAGAGTGCATCGTGCCAAACCCTGTCAAAGGCCTTATAAGTAATAGTATATAATAGCCGTATAAGTAATATTAATAACTAGGTAAAAGATTGTTTATCTTTAAAATATCAATCGAGGATTTCATGACTTTATCCATCACTATTGTATATGGAACGTATGATTAATATAGATACGATGGTCCAGAAGCATATGAGTGATTTATAAAATGAGACCGGGTGGTAACAACGTAAATCAATTTAATGGGAATACCTACATAAGTCGAGTATTATAAATGTTATATAAATAAAATTCGTTTCATTTATATGGAACGTACAAGTAATATAAATACATCACCACAGAGGGGTACGAGTGATTTTTGAATGAGTCCACTTACTTATTGAATATCAATATTATGCTAAACGTCATAGCCATAGTCTATGCTAAAGTCTAGCTCAGCAGCAATAATTCTGTGTGTTTAGTGCAGGAAAGGTATATTTGTTTATTGACTTTCAAGCAGATTTAAATTAATCAATGGAATGGTTCGAAAGTCCGGAACAACTGGACACTGTCGTGCAGAATTAAGACTTATCCACCCACTTAATAACGTAACACTTAACAAGCTGGCTAAGATTAGATGTCTTAAACTATGCACAAAAGACAGACAAAGGCACTCATACATCAACATGTTTTTAAACTTTAGTGTAATTGCAATGGCTCATATCATGTAATTAAGGAAAACCCAGCACATGAACCACCTGGTCCTACTTATATCAAGAAGATAAATACTAATATAGGCAGGCCGGCATTTAGCTTTACTTAAAATACTACTTATCCCATACCCAAATTCAATGACATTTACTGTATCCGCACCCACACATACTTATGTGCAGATATTTGAGTTTTCTCATATCCTTTCCAGACATACACACACCCACAAATTTCTAGATATTTATCATCTCTAATTTATTTCACATTTAATTTCAACTTCCTTATCGCAATAACAGAGAGTGAGATATAAAAGAGCGTAAAATATCGTTGTTGTTATAATCAAATCTCAAATCAAAACACCAAAGGACACACAGTGAAGAGACATCTACGAATTTCATGTGAAACATCTAAAGCAATGACAATAAGTACTCATAACAACAACTAAAACAAAAGCGGCAGAAAAGGGAAACAAAACAAAATCAACAAAAAAAAAACATTAACAAAATTTCAAAAATACAATATCATGTTAAGAAAGCAAACGCACATGAAATGAGGATGTTAAAGCTAAAGACAAAAACCGTGAAGATATCTGTGATACATATCTGAGTACAATGGAAAAAGCGTGCAAGGATATCAAAGTCGCATATGTATACGCTTACACGTTAATGTACTTTGTGTCACTTAAGGTCTGGCAGTAGAAATCTCAGCAAGAAAAATTAATTCTTTAAACGCTGTGTAGGCAAAAGGAACTGTGACAGTGGTGCATGAAATTGGTAACAAAAGTATGTACACTCCGGTGAGTGATTGAAAGAAGAGATGGCAAAGAAGTAGGGATATGGAACTTTTATAAATACTTCATATTTGCTTTAAGCCGTATTTAATTTACTTCAAAAGAAACAAAAGAAATTAACAAAAAATCATTAGAAAACGAATACATGACCGAAACAATATTATCATTTTACTTGTATAAATTAAAAAAAATCATACGTCTATATGGCTTGGAATTAACATTGCTTATACGATTTAGAAAACATAAAAGAACTATGTACGTAGCAATCAGCTGTTCTTTACTGATCTGATACAATTATATATACATAATAATAATTAATTACTCATACGATTTAAAAAATATAGATGATTTTTTTGCTCTTTAATATTTTCTAAATGAGTTAGTAGACATGTGAACTTTAACAATCATTAATCTTGAAAACCCTTTAAAGTGGCCGTTCTCTTCATCTATTCAGATTAATTTGATGTATATCCATGAATTCGTTTACAAAACAATTATCCATCTACGTGCTACCGTATTAATGTGAATTATACGTCTTGGTGGACGCAAAATAATGAAAATTACATGAAAGATTCAGGACCAAAAATGATAACCATTAATGCGGAATAATGTTCGCTTTTTAAAACAATAAAACTTACTTTTGTAACATCTTCTTAATGCCACAGTATAAAATTCCGAATGAAATTAAATATATTAAAACTGCATCAAAAATCATTGGGTATAGTTAATCTGACCAACTGATTGTGTCCAAACAGTGGGACTTACTTATCCAGTCTCGAACAACCCTTAATCTTAAAAAACGAAGATAACACATCTCGCCAACCAGTTCGATCTTTTGCCTTATCTCTGCAGTCGGTAATACCAAAGGTACGCAGGGATTCGACCACCTGATCTCTGCAGCGGATTCTTGGTAATTTTTCTTGTTCCTTCGAGTTCGGTTTTGAAACCCCTTCGTGCTGGTTCGTATTCATCCATTCTACTGTCATGATCTAGACAGCGTAATCGCTTTAATTTTTTCCGCATAACTACGTCAATGTCGGGATATAGCTCATACAGCTCATGATTCATGCGTCGCCGATACTTACCGTTGTGCACTATAGGGTCATAAATTCATCGGAGTATTTTTCCCTCGAAGACTCCTAGAGATGTTTCGTCTGCTTGCGACAAAATCCAGGATTCTGCACCATAAAGCAAGAAAAGTTGTATTAGAGTGTGGTATGGCTGGACCTTTGTTACTCGAGAGAGCTTTATCTCTAAAGTGCTCGCTTAAAATTCAATCCACCGCTTCGAAATTATAACGGTTATCAACGTTCGCGCTTTGGTCTAATCGCGTGGGGGCCCTGCTCTCTGAAATTTCCGTCTTTGCCTTTACAGCCCATGTCCATTTCTTCTGTTTTGGACTCATTGGTATAATATTCGGGTCTTCCTTCTGTATGTCTCAATTTTCTCACTCTCGCGCTGTCTCCACATCCGTTTATTACGCCTGAAGAAACGGTTTACCTCCTTTTCCCCCATATACCACTCAGCCGTAGCTCGCGTTACAATTGACTGAAGCATTTCCATACATGCAGCGTTCTTTTCATCATATGATATGCGACACTCTTCATCCTACCGTGGTTTGTTGCGAAGCGGCAGTTTTGATATAAAAAGCTTAACTGCACCAAATAAAGGTTATGATGTCCATTTGGTGGGATTTTTTAATTTATTTTGAATTGCTTCCTAAAAACTAAACCATATTGTTAGCAATTGTCGAACCTTGATGGGGCACTGAAAGAAACCCGACCTGAATTGGTGAATCACAAGGATGTGGTTTTCCATTACGACAACACTAGGCCTCGCACAATTTTACAGACTCTGAAAAAATATATATATAGACCTGATCTGGCGCCTTCCGATTTTCATTTATTCCAGAGTCCGCAAACCTTTTTGTATGGAAAATCCTTCAATACAGAAGTGGACCTACAAACCGAGTTGTTCGAGTAGATTTGTGGGTCGTACCAGTCATTCTATAAATCTGGGATCAAAATGATACCTGAACTATGGCAGAAGGTCATTGAACAAAATGGCACCTACACATTGTACACTAAAATTAATTATTTGAATAAAATAATTAAAAATTACATTGAACAAAAAAACGCAGTTACTTTCTTGCCAACCCAATAAATATCAATTATACGTTCTACATCCTTCTGGTATATACTAGGCGTATAAGTAATATTAATCTGTATCGTGAACAAGGGGTGCCGTATCATACTACAAAAATACCTTTGTAGCAAAAGTAATATATTAAATACATTTCGCTGCATGACGTTAACATTTTGCTGCCACTGTACAGACAAACAAATTTAAAACAACCAATGAATAGGGGGTTGTTTTGTTAAGGAATTTTGCCATAACAGACATAAAATTGAAACAATTCCTAAAAATCGCAATAATGATCCAATTGGAAGTGTGTTGCTGCTACAGCCACTGATTCGCCACCCTCCCTTTCTCTCCACCCATGTTAAAGTTGTATGAGTCCTTTGTAAAAAAAAAATACACGACACTGTATTTGCTAAGCTGAGTGCGTGTCTGTGTGAGTGTTGGCATTCCACTCAACGTTATACTCGTATGTAAATGCGTAAGAGCGTTCGAAACTGTGAAATAAAACCAGATAACAACGATTGAAAAACTCTACACACCACCATCCCCACCGCCACCTGTATCTGTATGTGTGTCTGAGCGTGAGCGTGTGTAAAGGATAACAGTGCGAGAGTGTATGGTGTTGAAAACAATGAGGTTGTATGTTTGTGTATAGCTGGGTAACATATGGGCACAGAGGTTTAGTTACCCGGTTAACACAGTGACTTCAAAACCCTGTAACACTTAAAACACAGCAAAGGCAATAGCAACTCAGCATGTGTGTATTTCTGACATACGCACGCATATATTTACGAACACGTGAAGGATATGTGTATATGGAAGTAACCGCATAAGTGTGGATGTGTGTGTGTGTGCAAGGACTTGTGTTTTGCTCTGATATGGGGCACAACAACATTATTGCCATACAGACAGTGTTAACATTGAGGCCATTATATTGAGCATGAGTAATTCATAGAATGTGCCTGGTAGAGGGAATGCACAGTCTAGGAGTGGAGGTAGTGTTATGCTATTGCATGTTGAAAGCTGTGCGGTACTAGACGACCGACAACCTAGTTTTGTAACAACAATTAAGGCAATGCGTTGAAAGGCAGACGCATTTTGGACGAATTGTAAATATCCTTTTTGAAATGAATGAACTTATTGGATAATATTTCATGTTTATTTATTATATTCTCTAAATTACACGATTTAAAAATATCTCTACTTGATTAGAGCAGACAAATGTTGTTGTATTTAAATTTATTTTTGAAACGAGAAGTTGAAATAAAAATCATAGCCAATTGTTTAGTAAAGGAATTGGGATGGGATTTTTATACCAGTAATCTTTCTGTATTTTTGAAGCGGATAACTTTTGTTAATACTTGACTTCTTATAAATTTTGTTTTTCTTGCACCTTTCCTTTCATATGATACCAACATCATAACAAACTTAACACACCTACTGTGCGTGATTTGCATTCCTAAATCGAGGTTAAAGCAAACAATATTCGCAAGGATCTGCAATTGCCGCCCACCACCTCCTTTCAACAGAGACTACAACATTGAACTTCTACCACAACAACAGGCCAGTAAACACTGAATTACAAGAACACATGCAGCACACACAAACATACACACACTGCAACACATCCTTGTGAATATCCTTTTGCAAAGAACCGTATTGGTTTTGCGTCTACACACGCTAAAAAAGCGGCATAGCAACATATTGCAGGAACTATGTATCTGTTTGCAACGATTGTTTTCAGGAATTGTAGATCTGCTACCATTTTGTTTCTTTGTGGTCTGTCACGTTTTTGTTTTCAGAAGTTTTCAACAAACAACGCAACATTTGGGCTACAAAAATATATATCGTAACCTAGTAATCATTGTTCCGACAACATGTAAAATTCAATAGCAAACACAATGTGTTTGGACACAAATGTACTATATTTGCGACAAGCTACAAGCACGTTATATTTGCATCAAAACAAGAACAAAAATACAACATTTTCAGAGTGTACATGTACTGCAATGCATAAACATCAGTGTGCGTACGTATGTCTATATATGCGTAAGGACATTTTGGTTACCAATTATACGTTCACGTTTTCGCTGTTACTGTTTTCCTTAACACCCAATTCCTTTTGCACTTTTCCTCCTCTAGCTTTATGTTTTGCAAGGAAAAGTGGGCAAATTAAAAAGTTTAGTTTTAAATGAATTTCTAATTAAGTTACAACAGTTGCTTTTGAGTTTTTTTCCCCAATACTGTTTTGCGTCTGCTTTGAGCTCGCACAGTGGTTAAAGGACGATAAAAAAAACTGATACATGTTTTCCCCGCATTTATTCTAAAAGCGTATTCATTCATTCCCCGCATTCATTCATCGCATTCAGTTCATAGGACTTTAGACCAATTAGTGTCTCATCATTCCTTCTGAAGATTTTCGAGAGGATGATTGGGGTATATATATTTCTCAACTGTCTTTTTTTTGCTGTTGTTTGAATGCAAATATAACGTGTGTTTGAAGTTTGTCGCAAATATAGTATGTTTGTGTCCAAACACATACTATATTTCTAATAGTGGCTACGAAGGTTCGTTCCTATGTTCCTACCAAGTTTTGTTTCCTTATTCCTACGAAGACTTTATTCTTTTCCCCACGTAGGGTAGTTTCTTTGTTCCTACGAAGGTTTCTCTCCTATGTTCCTACGAGGAATTGTTCCTACGCAGACTTGTTTCTTTGTTCCTATGGTGGTTCGTTCCGTTGTTCTTACAAAGGCTTTGTTCCTCTGTTCCTACGAGGACTTTTTACCTTGTTCTTTCTAGAACTGCGTTCCTTGTTCTTACTAGGACTGGCTTACTATTTCCTACGACGGCTGGTGTCTTTATTACTAGGCTTTGCTGCTTTGTTCCTACGGAGAATTGTTTATTTGCTCCTACGTAGACCCGTTGCTTCGTCCCTACGAAGGGTTTGCTCCATTGTTCCTACGAGAACTTGTTCCCACGAAGACTTGTTCTTTGTTACTGTGATGACTTTTCCCTTTGTTCTTACGAAAGCTTTGTTCCTCTGTTCCTACGAGAACTTGTTACCTTGTTCCTACTAGAGCTGGTTTCTTTATTCCTACGATGACTTCTTTCTTTACCCCTACAAAGTCTCGTTCCTTTGTTCCTAGGAAGGCTTTGCTCCTTTTTCCCTAAGGGGAATTGTTTCTTTGTTGCAACGAAGACCCATTTCTTTGTTCCTACGAAGTCTTTATTCTTTTGTCCCAACAAGGACTTGTTTCCTTGTTCCTATGAAGACTTGATTCTTTTTCCTACGAAGGGTGGTTCCTTTCTTCTTCCGAAGGCTTTACTTCTTTGTTTCTACGAGGAATTGTTTCCTTGTTTCTACGAGGACTGGTTTCCTTGTTCCTACAAAGACGTGTTTCTCTATCCTACGGATTATCGTTCATTTGTTCCTCCGAAGGCTTTAATTCGTTGTTCCTACGAGGAATTTTTTCCTTGTTCCTACGAGGACTGGTTTCTTTGTTCCTATGAAGACATGTTTCTCTATCCTACGAATAATTCTTTCCTTGTTCCTACGAGGACTGGTTTCCTTGTTCCTACGAACACTAGTTTCTTTATTCCTGCGATGGCTCGTACCTTTGTTCCT
Source organism: Phaonia tiefii (assembly GCA_963931995.1). Lineage (NCBI taxonomy): Eukaryota > Metazoa > Arthropoda > Insecta > Diptera > Muscidae > Phaonia > Phaonia tiefii. The sequence goes on from OZ008370.1 coordinate 9,870,193, forward strand.
ACGAAGACTTTGACTTGTCGTTACCCAGAAATTGTAACCTTTGCACATCTTTTCAGAACCGAACGCTGACGGTTATAACCGAATGTCAATACTCGTGCAAAAGGCGACATCCACTTTCATCGCCACCGCAGCTTTAACCCGAACCTGTACATCGCCGATTAGGACCGAATGACAGTTCTTGTGTAGGGTGGGACAAACAGGTTCGTCGTCATCGCACCTGTAACCAGAATCTGAACATCTCCCATGAACACTAAATGTCAGGACTCTTATAGAGCATGGCAACCAATTCTGTCGTCTTCGCACATGTAACCCGAACATCGCCGATTAGGACCGCATGCCAGTACTCGTGTAGCGCACGACATCCATGTTCGTTGTCATCGTACCTGTAACCCAAACCTGTTCATTGCCCATGAGCACCGAATGCCAGTACTCGTGTAGGGCATTCTACCCAGATTCGGCATCATCACACCTGTTCACCCGAATCTGAACTGCTAATGCTCGTGTAGAGGACGACACCACGTTTCGACGTTACCCCACCTATATCCCGAACCTGAACGCCGCCGATTATAACCGAATGTTAGTATTCGTGTAGAGTTCGACAGCCAGTACCAACGTCTTCTCAATTACAACCCGAACCTAAACATTGCCTATGAGCACCGAATGCCCGTACTCATGTAGGACTCAACACTCGGATTAGCCGTGATCGCACCTGTAACCCGAACCTGAACATCTCCCATTACCACCGATTGTCATTACTCGTGTAGGACACGACAACTCGTTTCGCCATCACCGCATCCGGAACTCGAACCTGAACGCCGCCGATTATAACCGAATGTCAATACTCGTGTAGAGGACGACACCAAGTTCAAACTTCTCCGTACTGGTAACCCGAACCAGAACACCGTCAATTAGCATGGAGGTTTCATTCGGCAAATTAGCATGGAGGATTCATTCGGCCCGAAGACAGCTCAATACAGACGATCGTATAAACTTCAGTATTGATTATAACTTTCGTTTGTAGATTATAACTGAAGAAAGAAGATCGTATATCTGTGATCCTACCTCAGCCGATGACAAAACCCGGTGTATCGTGGTTAGATGATGACCCTTCTTGAGCCTTGTTTTCAACTGAATCCAATCAGTCGTCCAAAAAGCAACTTCCGTAAAGCTGAAGCTAAATAAAAGTCCAACTGTATACTGTTGAAAAATTTATGTTTATTTGTTAAAGGACTGTTGCTTTCATATTTTCTGGAGGCAATGAGTTACTTTGGCCCATCTGAGAGCATGTGGAAGGTACCTTCTTACTTCCAAATATTTACATCTATTCAATGTCTCGATTATTTCCCTGCCTTTTCACCTAAATATGTAGGTTGCCCTTGCTTTTATTCCTCTTTGAACGGTTAGTCGTGGTGTGAGTTGCACCTGACTGTAGCACCGCCATACGGGATGCTGTGGTTTTAAAAACTTCTGTTATTTGAGTTGGGTGGCAGCCACTCGAAAGCATATTTTTCGATTGAAATCTTTTTCGTCTCCGGTAAAATGAAAAAAAGCCCAGTTTTGACCAGGACTTCCGTTCCTATCGTAATAACTGGACACCCTCATTGAATTGTATTTGGTTGTCTCTTAAATTTATTTTACAAATTTCGTTGTTTCGTTGTTTTCTTTTCGTTCTAGCGTTTACTTTCATCTTTGTCTGTATGGGTTGTAACTGACTGCAGCATTTCCATACGCCATACAATTCTTTAAATTGAATTGTAATTTGGCATCTGTAATCACATCACGGTTTATCATGAAACTATTTTTCACAACCTATCATGAGTTTTGTAGAAGGTGAAATGTAGTTGAGTATGTTTTCAACAGTATTCTACGTTTTGGTCCCGACAATCTTTGATTGAAGAAATTTTGCCTGGAAGCTTCCAACCATGGTGGAACTCGTGAACTTTATACTTAGTTACTAAATTTAAATATTCTCAATGTCGCAATTATTTTTATTATTAAGATTATTCCTATATTCTTATTGAATTGTCGCGTTACTTCCCGCCTTCCTTCCACTTATACCACTGAGTAATATATCCGAGTTACAACTGACAGCCGCACCGCCATTAAAAACTCGTCCTTCAAAATTTTTGGTCGCTTCCTATGGATATCGTGGGTCAAATTTCCTTACGGACAAAGCTAGAATAGTAAGGACAATGCATTAAACAAGATTCAATGGTAGACAGTTTATTCCGAGCCATCGATTAGGTCACTAGCTTGGACAATATTATTTCATGGACTGGACAGGATAATTCCTGTGGACAGGACATTTGAGAATTGTGGCTATATGCAGTTATTGGGTAACTGATTGCCTAAGTGTTTCAGTGTGGCGAAAAAAAACAGTATACGCTTGCTTTTTTGCCCATTCCAAACCACTGTAAATCGTTTTTTGCTCCCGCAAAATATTTTGTGTGCACCAGGCGAATGAGTGATTGGAACTACACACCGTAAATGGTGAGGAGGTTTGAGGCACTGGGTGGTAACGCAATTAAGCTACATTACTCATAAGCTGCGTATGTCAGGCAAAGAGATTTTTGAAAAGAGTACTAAGTAAATGTTTCAATGTGTGCGTGTGCTTACGTTTGTGTGCAAGTTGCGGTATGGGAATCATTTAATTTAATCAATTTACTGTGTGTAAATATGTCGGTGTATGCGTAAAAGTAAATGTATGTATGTATTGATGTCGAAACTTAAAATTTTGCAGCCTGTTGAGATGTGTTTGTGCGGGAGTGTAAGTGTAAGTGGTAAAGGCGGCCTGGCCTACATCCTTAGAGTGTTTTGGGACTGTGTTTTTTTTGTATTTTGTTTTTTCAATTCTTAAGGATTTTGTGTTCAACACTTGAGGTCGTAATTCGCGTGGGAGTTTGGGGTAAATTTAAATGTTATATGTACAATGGGTTTCATTAAAACAAGGAAAACGTGATTCCCAAGGATATACAAATGTTAAACCTGTTGAGAGTTTCGAAGAAATATGACGCACTGTGTCTGGGAGTAGCGTGATGTGTTTTTGCAATCGAAAGTTCGGTGCATATTTAAAAGGGCAATAACAAAAATGTACGATTTCGTCCGCAGACGCGGTTGATGCAATTTTTCGTATGAAATTAGTTTATAATTATCGTAGTGGTTTATCACAAAATAAATCTTCTTCTTCTAATTCCATATCAAAATAAGATAACCCAGAAGTACTTTCAATGGTGTCCCTGCTGATGACACTATCAATGTAGAAGACGCTCCTGGAACAGTGGTCATAGGAGATGGTGTTTTTTTTTAAGATATATATTACTTGGCATCACATTATATTTAGCAATCACTGTCTTTAAATTCGTGTGGCAAAGATATGCACATTGTCGTGGCACATTCTTCCATGTGCAGAGTCAGCAAATAAAAGCCTAAGCGCTGCGAATTACTAAGAAGTAAATGATTGCATACGCTGTGCGAAGTCGGTCCAGCAGCATTTGTGTCACACAAAATACAGCCGTATTCGTGTCATTCCAAATACTACCTCAAACAACCTTTCAGAGGCCCAATAGATCAACTACCTGCATTCTAACAACAAATTATTGCTAGACATAATAGATGCAAAGGTAAAAAGTTCTGAGATCGTTTGTCGCAAAAATAGTTATTTTTGTTACGAACACTCAACGTTGACTTCAATAGTTGAAACGTTTCCCCCAACACAGAAAACTTTTGTCCTAAAAATCGATTAATTTGTAGCAACTTTTCCAAAAACAATACCTATAAACATCACTGGAAGTCTTCAAAAGAAAAATTGTCCGAAAAATATTTGGTCCTATAATACAAAACGACGAGTATCGACGTTCTGTATAATCTGTATTCCGACATCGGCTAGAACATGTCAGTAGAATGAATCGGAATGAACGAGTGCGAAAGTTATTCGAAGACGTACTGGAAGGACATCGAAAAATGGGACAGCCAAGATTTCGATATAAAGACCAGGTGGAATATTGTATGCTAGAGCTTGGTGTTATCTATTGGAGGAGAAAAACTGAAGATAGACCCGGTTGGAGAAACATATTATCCTCATTTTGTAAGGCACTTGGCCCCTCTGGGTTTGTTTGTGGCCACCTTAGTATGTAAAAAATCTTTATTGTAATATAAAGAACCATTCTCTACATTCTTTTTAAAGAAAATTTTTTTTCAATTTTGGCCGAAACTTTAGATAATATGGTCCGTTTTGAGGTTACAATTTTGGATGACGCGTTGAAGCATTTCAAGTGGTATTTGGCGAATGAATCGAGTAATATTGACACCCAATTCCTCAATCGTTCTCGGTTAATTAATGTAGGCTTTGGACTTTATGTAGCCCCAAGGGAACAAATTTATCACAATGATATCAATGACAATGATATCACATGACCTGGGCGGTTAATGTTCCGGTTCCGGTTTCCGTTAATCGAGTTATTCTTACAATAATGGATATATGGCAAGTAACGCCATCATGTTGGAAGCAACTGTCATCGTGACAACTGACTCTTAGTTCAGGCAGCAGCAAATTGTCCGGTATTATGGGGCGGCAACGGCCGCCCTTCACATTCGCATTCCGGCCGGCCTCTTTTTAAATAAATATGGAACCATGATTTCACCAGCCCATAAAGCACAGCTTTTGAAATTCTTCGGGCTGCTCATTAGTCCAAATACGTTAAATGAGCCTCATCGCTGCAAAAAATGTTGTGGGACATAGTGGATCTTTTTAAAGTTTTCAGGAACCCAAACACTGAAACAGTAACGACTCGGAGAATTCCACAATGAACGGTAAAATATTACTGAGCAAAAATAACATGACAATTTGATCTGCCATAAAATCCATACTCCCAATCAGGCGGCTATCAGATCCCAGCTGTACTCGTAGCTCTCCCTGAAGTTATTATTAGCCTACAAAAATGGTTTCCCATTATATCCCATGAAGGCATTGGAGAGAGCTTCTCACAACCTTCACAGCAACCATAGAAATGTTTGTAACATATGTAAAACGAACAAGCGTAAACACACACACTCGGTCCTTAAATAAGTAGTACCCTGTAGCAAACATCCCCTACCGGCTAGTACTGAGCACGTGCAGAGATGATTCTGCCTCTTTAGGTTCTGCAAATGTCGTTTGGCCTGGCGTTTGGTCTAGTCGCAAGCCCACCAATCAGACCGTGTGCCGTCAAAACTGAAACAATCATTGATTCTTTGAGTCTGACTAGATACAGAAGGTTCATGGACCTCTCCCTATCCACTATCGACCAGACATATCTTGCGCGTACGCAATCTATGTCCCACGCAACTCCGACATCATCACAAAGGAGCGATCTTATTGATATACTTACAAGCCGCTATTGAGGTGCCAAGACGTTCCAATTACTGTGGAATCTGCAAGGTAGCCCCTAGTCTCGCCAGCTCATCCGCTCTGCAATTAACAGGAATGTTCCGGTATCTTAGCACCCACATGATGCACCCACATGATGTGAATTCATTAAGAGGTCTGCGGCAGTCATGGGCATAGGTTGAGTTCAAGAATACAGATTCCAGGGGCTTGATTACCGCCTTACTGACTTCTGGACTATTATCCTTCGGCCAGCTGGCCAGTTCCATAATCACAAAAATTTTTGCCCAATATATGCCTGCTAATTAGCAGGTAGCCTACAAGAAAGAAATAGCCCTAGTTCCATAAAATATATCCTATACGTTACTTTATCTTCAATTTTCGACCCATCCATGTTTGAAATTCACATATCCTCTATACCAGGAACTCCTTTGTTCCAGGAATCCCTCTGCACAATGTGTGTGATATTTCCGAACAAAAAAGCTTTAGCTTTCGAGTAATTAACAGTAACAACAGTAGTAACAACAATGTTTTGAGAATCTTCTGGTACTATCCCATGACTGACTCCAACCATGTCCCATTGTAAAATTTTAATCACTCTTATGACATACATAGGTGGCCGTCGGGGGGCAATGTTTAGTGTGTGCGGCTCTTGTACATGAGAATGTGGTTTCGATCACTGCTCGGATCACTTTACATATCTTTCGTTTTGAGTACTTAGCCTTCCTTCACTAGACCATCGTTTGTGATCTCACACTTCGTAACGAGAACGTCTTGATTGTCTAGTCGAAGATGTTCATATTTGTATATCCAGTTTCATTGTAGTGACATCTTACACATCCCGTAATTGATTTAGTCTCGTTGTGCAGGGTTCACAGGCTCGCGAGTCGGAAGCCAAAGTGCAACATGTCGGCTCGCGAGCCAGCTCTCAAATTTCAATTTGGCAGTACACTCTGCTTGCGATCCAGTTCCCAATTTTGAAAGCCGCCAGGTTCAACTTAGGGTCCCAGCTCGCGAGCCACGATCCAGTTTTTGGTTCAAAAGCGGCTCGTGGGCGATCTAATACGAAACCTGTTCAGGAGTCCGTGGGATACTTAGGCAGAAGCAATAGTTGAGAACTTGTTTATTACCTCCCTTCACTGGACTATAGTTTGGTATCTTACACTTCTTGACAAAAATGCCATTGTTCGTCACTTGAAAGATGCTCATACTTGTATATCCAGTATCATGATAGTGACATCCCACACATCCCGGGATTGATTTAGTCTCGTTGAGAAGGGAACGAGTGGTGGTGACTGTATAGGGTATTTCGCCATGAAAAAGCTTGAGGAACAACGATCCGAACCGGTGTAAAACTGTGGTCCCATTAAATGAGTTGAAAAGTAGAAAAGTTGAATTTCTTGGCAATTCCTTCTTGTAATTTATTTATTTTATTGCGCCTATGGAATATAATTCCTTACCAGCTTCAGTTAAATAGTAATTGAACTTGTAATTTCCTTTAAGGCTATAAGAGATCATGTTTTCTCCGGTTAGTGAAAAAAATGTAAATGCCGCGGGTGGGATTCGAACTCACATTCGCTGGAAGATCGTTTCGATGTTTGTGAAGCATCATCTTCAGCAGCGTCTAGCCCGTTAAGCCACTGCGGTGTGTATTTACACAAGTCACTAACCGAAGACATTTGTCGATTGTGCAGAGTGATTGTTTGTCGCTACTTACACATTTCTTTCCTACTTAAACGCACTGATGCAGAAGTTTTGAAAGTTATATTTATAGAATGAACTATTCTAATTGTAGTTGTCTAGTTCTGTTTTGGTTTGGCCTTACCATATCTTTCAAATTTAGTTGTCTTAGATCCTCGTTATGTTTAAAATTTTAATTTCCTTTAAGGCTATAAGAGATCATATTTTCTCTGGTTTAAAATAAAAATGGTTTCCCATTATGTCTCATGAAGAGATTGGGGAGAGCTTCTCACAACCACTGAGCTGTAAGCTTTATATGCACTGATTGGGACCTACAGTATTACACTGGTTCCGAAAGGCATTTTGAGAAGATTTCTCATGGCTAAGTACTCGATAGTATCGCCATGACTAAGCGAGGTGACCATCGTCGAAAGAATTGTGGTTAGATCAGAGATCGAACAGACCCAAAAGCACTAACCATTGCACCACCGACAGCCACAACTTGAACTTGGCTAACCTCCTATGACAGGATAGGGTAGAGTTTTCTCACAATCAGAGAGTTGTGCCCTGTTTCATTATTAGAAATGCAATAATTGAAGTGGGTTCTCTGTTCCGATGGTGAGAAGCTCATCAAGTTATTCATTACGTGCTGGTGAAATGATCTGTTATACTATCAGATCCATTTGCTTATTGACTACAGTTCGAATTGTACTTAATTGTGACCGCAAGGGTGTTTTGTGAAAATATTCATTATAAATTCAGATGTTCAGGATTTTCTCATGTCAAATTTGTTCCAACACCCTGAAGAACAATAACACAGTGCAACACGAAAAAATATATCCATATACGGACACCACTAAGTGATAAAAGACCACAAAAAGGCCATACCTTACCTTTTTCCCCTGTTTAGGTCCATAGACGGCAAACCGTTCAAATTCAAGAAAACAATCAACTACAAGAATATACCTAAAGAAAGAACAAATGAAATAAAAAAATTGTTGGGAAATTTTTCACTTTTGCGGCTACCTAAACGCTACCTAAGCGCTACCTAAACGGTGTTAAGAATCATTCCTAGGAAGTTCTAGAAAGTTGTTTATTGAGATCTTAGGTACATTCTTGTAGTTGATTGTTTCCTTGAATTTTCAACGTTTTGACCTGAACAGGGGAAAAAATCGAATTTTTTTTTAAATTTTTTTGAGATTTTGACCTTGAATATTAAGTTTTTTTGATTTTGTATGTTCTTTATGACAACAGCTACAACTTTCCCTCAGAGAGTAAATCAAAATTCCGAACGGTTTGCAAGATATGAGCCTGACAGAATGATCACTTTTTTGTAAAAATTACACCGAGGCCCCATAACTTTGGGGGCGCATAAAAAAAAGTGCGTGACTTTGGGCAAAACTGGGAGACACGGGTATTTTTTTGTTGGTATTTTATCACATAGTGGTGTCCGTATAAGGTTATATTTCCATGACTTAAAAAATTACACACAGTGCAATAAACCATAAATTTTGATTTCTAATTAAATTGTATTTATATACATATTTTAAATTATTCCACAGTTATTGAAGCCTTATAACTTTTGTCTCTCTTTGTTTTGTTCTCCTAAATCCTTATCTTTCACACTCACTATTAAGAAAATCTCTTAATATGACACTTTCGAATAATCTCTCCTAATCTCCTGCAGGATTATGAAAATTCATATTAACTAGGTGCAGTTTAAACAAAAAACACTTTAAAGCAAAACATGTTTAACCTGGCCTATTGGGTTTGGTTACAAAAGTTCTTGTAAAACACAACGTTTAACAAACAAAAAAATTAGCAAAGGACCTCAATACACAAGCCGCCGTAAATTGCAAACGTAACAGGATATAAAGGCAGAGAGAGAAAGAATTTGTTGTATTTAAAAAATATAAGCAGAGAGTATTAAAGGGAAAACAGAGAGAGAGATAGAGAGAGAGAAAGGGGAAGAGATGGCTGGAAAAAGTAACACAAAATATGTGTCAAAAACGGCTGTTTGTGTTCTGATTACAATATGACGACCCCATCCTATGTAAGGTCACCGTTAAACCCCACATTCATGTAACATCAGCTGTCAAATGTTACACAGTTTTCGGCCTTTTTTGTTATCGTTCAAACATTAACATTTGGTACTACAACGATGAGTGATGCTGATTTAAAGACTTAATTGTGAACTCAAACAAGCTCCCTAAGGGTGTAAAATAAAACTCTCCACTTTATTGCAACCCTGCGCTTTGGCACAGCATCCACACACAAACTCGCACATACACAACTCACCGCTGTTGAACGCTCTCACAATTCATGGGAGAATTTATGTAAATAATTGTCCGTCTTTCGATGGTTTGTTGGTCGTTTTTAATACGATTCAACATTTGAGAAAATCGCTGTCAATCACTGGTGTTGTTGTTGTTATTGTTGTATCCACATTATACACTTGAAATTCCTTTAGTAATACGGCACGAGGTGAGAGTATGTGCGTGCCAATGTATGCGTATGCAAGGATATGTATATGTTCAAGAATTTAGTTGAAGCTACTAAAGCTACTAAATTAATATAAACTAAATTCAAGATGTTCATAGTCATACGCATAGATCTAGACGTGTGTTTATTAAGTGTGCACTACTATTTGAAAAAACGCGGCACCCATATACAACTCACGCATACATTTACACCTAGATTAGTTCTGCACAAGCCGATAGATAAATATAATTGTTAGACCCTAGAAACCCCTAAAAGCACAAAGTTTCATACGTGTTTTTCGCTACATTCATTCATTTATTCCTTCTATCGATACAAAGTTATCGATACAAAGTGGGCGTTACAAAGATGTTACGAGGGTTGTATGATAACTTCCTAGTCCTGAAGAATAGGCCAACTTTTATAACAGTTTATAAAATCCAATTGTAATAATTACTTATCTTAACTAAAATAATAATTGGCATAACAAATTTTAGAATAATAATGCACGCTAAGGAAACAGAAAAACGTTTCCATGTAGTTTGCCGCAAAAAAATTACTTTTGCCACAAAAATATTTCCTTTGATACGTGTAACCTGTAAACGAAACGTTTCCACATCGTTTGCCCCAAAAACAAATACTTTTGCCGCAAAAATATTTCATTTGCTACTTGCTCTTAAAGTTGAACATAACAGTTTAAACGTTTCCCCAAAATATAAAAAGTTTACCCACGAAAGTCATTTGTGTTATAATAAACGTTCATGTACCCTAAAAATTTTTATAATTTATTTTTACGGCAAACATATAAAACGTTTGTGCATAACGAACAATTCAGTGTATACACAAACAGAAATCTGTCTCTTATTTTTATAAAACTGAACAAAAAAAAAATGGTTTCCCATTACATCTCATGAAGAAATTGGGGAGAACTTCTCACAACCAGTAAGCTGTGCGCTTTCTAGTTGTATACTCACTGATTGGGACCTACAGTTTTGCACCGGTTCCGAATGGTATTTTGAGAAGCTTTTTCATGGCTATATACTCGATAGTGTTGCCGTTACTATGCGAGGTGACCGCCGCCGAAAGAAATTTTAGGTGGTCAGAGCAGGGATCGAACCCAGGATCTCAAGTACCAGAGCCGCGCACACTAGCTATTGCACCACCGACGGCCACATATAAAACTGAACAAGCAAATCCGATTACATAGATATTGTTCGTTTCCACACAATGCCGGGTAAAGCTTGGTTGATTAACGCGAGGACTTAAAATCAAGATGCCTGAGTTCAACTCCATTCAAGGGAATATAAATTCATAAAAATACTTCAATGTTAAGGGTTGTAAAGTGGTTTTGTTGAAGACTGATTAAGCTCAATCATAACCAGCAATTTCGTTAGGATCCACCAACACTCTTCTGGGAGTACTTGTATACGCTTGACAACACTCTTCTGGGAATACTTGTCTTGTCTTCACAACGATCTTCTGGGACCTCTTGTCTTGGGCAGATGCAATCTTTAGATACTTCAGAGACTGGCCGATTTAAGAAAATCGGCTTCTTAGTGTGATGTACATGTGATTATTCGAATTTGAAAGACAGGGCAGGTACGAATGTGCGGGTACCTGGCAGTTTACATGTTCGGTGGTAACGGTTCGGAATCTGTTATTAATAAGTGAATTACATAGGAACAGTCAGCAAACCCGCTCGGTAGGAACAGTCAGCTAGAGGCGCTGTGTAGGAACAGTCAGCCGAATCCTCTGTGTAAAAACAGTCACCGCAGCCGCTGTGTTCAAACAGTCAGCCAAAGTCGCTGTGTATGAACAGTCAGCCGAACCCGTGCATAAGAACAGTCAGCCGAAGCAGCAATCCAACCAAAGGGCTTATAGTTCTCGAGCCGGCTCCCTATTTTGAAAGCCGGCTCGCGAGCCAAGAGCCAATGTGAAATTTGCGAACTCGCGGCTTGAATTTTTTTGGAATTTTTCGTATATGGAATAAATAAAAAAGGCAAATATCTCGAAAACGGTGCGTACTATTGCAAAAATAACTTGATTTTTGGGGGTTCCTAAGGGTTTCGTACAAAGCAGTACCACTACTATGGTGAAAATTCTAAAAAATTCAACTAGCTGGGAACCCGGACTCACAAAATAGAGAGCCGGATCCGAAGCCGCGAGCCGACAAAATAACTATTGGATGTCGGCTCGCGAGCCGGTTCATTGGCTCCAATATTGGCTCCAAACTCGCGAGCAGGCTCGTTATTTTGCGAACCCTCAGGTTGGATTGTGACTCGCGACTCGTAGTCTGACAGCTTTGGTTTTAAGCATGAGCTGGCATATAGAAAGGGGAATACCTGCATGCCCCGTGTTCAGGGGTAGTCCCTCATCTCGTTAGCTCATCCGCTTTATGGGTCCGTGGAATGTTCCTCTACCCGGATACCAATATAAAAATAAAAAAATAAATGGTTTGCCATTACATCCCATGAAGGGACCGGGGAGAACTTCTCACAATCACTGAGCTGTGCGCTTTCCAGTTTTCACTCACTGATTGGGACCTACAGTTTTACACCGATTCCGAACGGTATTTTGAGAAGCTTTTTCATGGCTAGATATACTCGATAGTGTCGCCGTCACTAAGCGAGGTGACTGTCGTCGAAAGAAATTTTAAGGGATCGAACCCAGGATCTCCTGTACAATATAAGATGGATATATCAAACTGGGTCATCTCAATTAGAGATGCGTGGCTGTTATGGGTAGTACTTGAACGCAGGAATACAGATTATAGATTCTAGAAACTAGCTATCACTATTAGAGAAGATGTGGATACCCCAGGCCAGCCAGAGAACAACTTCTCTGATTGCCATAACTTCAGCCTGAAAGACACAAAAATTGTGCCTTTGTGCCAGCTATAATCCCACATCTTCAGAATAGACCTCAAAACCTACTTTACCATTTAGTTTAGAGCAGCCAGGACCTGTATCTTTCTAGGGAAATGATATAGAGATTAGTATATAGAGGAAGTAAACCAGCAACGGAGGCTACTTTGGAAAGACCATAAAGAAAGTCATAGTTGAAAAGGCTCTCAGATGTTGGTCTCTTTGCAGAAGAGCCTTTACACATGGGTGACACGGCCAATCCTGATTTACGTATCTGCTACCTAGTGGGCATCAATTGGTCAGAAGTAGACCTTTACGCCGCCATTTTTTGAGTTTTTTGCAGCGCCGCCGGCTTATTACGTAGAAATCGGCGCAGCAGCGGCGGCGTATAACATTTTGTTCAATACTCAGTATATTCGATCAATTAAAGCCATTGTCCTGATTTACAATACACGTTGCAACCACAGCAAGCAAAAAACTATAAACAACAACAATCACAATCAGAATATTTCCTCCTAACTTCTTCTGACTTCTAACTTCAGGTTATTTACCCAAGAAATAACTTGTGGAGTTAAACGACAACATCCAGCCGAAATTCCTCACGTTACAACACCAACAGACAGTCCCATTCCCCAGCAAGTTACAGCACACATTACAACTATACCAACAGCAGGTCAAATTTCCTAGGAATTGAAGTCTACACAGCAGCAACCGGGTCAATTTCCTAATAATTAGGAATAGCTGCCGCCAGGTTGGCCGGTCTCCACGCCGCCGCCGAAGCAGAAACAATTGGTGTAAACCTCTAGCCAGTAGAACACTGCAAAAGGTACAACACAAGCGTTGTTTCGGTACTCTATCTTCATTTTAAAAATAATTGTATCAAATATAACAACGAATGATTAATATAAATTTGGGACGTATACTTAATAACACTTATACGCATGGGATGGCCAATTATTTTTGGCTGGCAAAATTAACTGCAATATGGGTATTGATTTTCTTCTACGCAAATGCGATATATAGGGTATAGGGGAAAGCGACTTCCTGCTGCAATACTTGCTGAAATTTGTTGGTGTGGTAGATATGTACATATTCCAGGCTGAGGAAAATGATGAAGACGATTTAATTTATTTAACGAAGATTGGAAAATAATGTCTTAAAGAATAATTTCAGTTGGGTTTATTATTTTGATCATAATTAAAAACAGAAATTTCCTTAATCTGAAATTCCAGATAGAGGACAAACTGAAATATCTTAATTTCGTTTCAAAAAATTGAGATGTAGGACCCATTTCGCACTTCACAAATATTTAAAATAAAGAGCGAAATGAACTCGTAATCTATATAAATATTCCACTTTAATATTCTTCTAAAATCAAAAGGAATCCATTTTCTAGAACTAATTCAGCATCAGGGAGATGTTTGAATAATAATTTCATTAAACGGTAGGTAACGTATTAATGCATGGCTACAATTTACACATTCAGTGCAACAATTAACAGTTTCGTATATGCCACGATTATACGTTATCTTGCAGTCGATGAAAATACTCGTCAAAGTGAAGAAGATTGTTTTTTCAGTATTAAAAAAGAGAAGGCGCACATGAAACTGTATCGAAAAGTATTCAAATTAGAAGTTCTTCCATTCAATATCAACATCATGTACCATTCATTGAAGTATCAGTGCTTTATCTCTTCCCAAATAGATTTGATGAAAATTCTAATGATTGGTAATTTTATTTTTGGGTTTCACTTTCCACATTACGACTTCATCAGTAGAATCATTTAAACTTTTCCTATTTTATTTTTTTTTTTCATTACATTTCTCCCTTTCATATGTCCTTACGTTTCCAAAGTCTGTCCAGATGTCAAACTAAATTGAAATTCTATACATGTGCATAGGGAAAAAACATGACAATTTTGTCATTATCATTTCAATAAGGTTCATTCTCACATACTACATATAGACACAAAACAAAACTCAATAGTCACACAAAACAACAGAAGCAGAAAAAATAAATAAACAATACATCGATGGTGCAAGGACCATCCAAATGATGAAAAGATGAAAAGTTCAAAAATATTGAAAACGAATTCAAAAGTTAAAACTCACTGTGACAGTTGTCATATCATTCCAGAGTTTTTGGAAGGGTTGGGTAGAAAGGTTGTGGGATTTGCAATGAAATGACGCCTTAGGCCATCATAAATGGAATTGTAGCACATAACCGTCATGTCACTCCGCAAGAACGAAAGTCAGCAAAAAAAAACAAAAAAACACAAAAGAGAAAGACAGCAGAAATACTGGAGAAAAGAAAACTCCCACAAAAATGGTAGGAAAAATAGCTCCACAATAGCATTAACTGACCAACAAAAAACGAATTACGAATTTTTCACAAACAATAGTAGACTTAGGCATGTACAGAGGGCGACAAAAGTAAATGTCTGAGTTGTATGGCTCACTACGTTTTCACGAAACAAATTTTTTTAATAAATTTAATTGAATATGAAAATCTATATTTGAAGATTTGTCTTTACCTTTTAAGGGTTCTTATCACAATATCTAGTTAGAGCTAACTAATAGTTATAAATTTTATCTTTCATACAAACTGACAGCTAAATCTTCAAGTTAGCTTTAACTGGAGATTCTGAAATGGGGGTAAATAAAAGATTTATTATATTATTAATAAAGTGTCTTCTAAATTAACTATTTTCGTAGTTTCATAGTTTTTGACACCACCTTTTTTATTTATTTTCCTATATCTTGTGATTATTGTGAAAGTCTATATATTTACACCTTTTCCCCGTTTTATTAAATTCAAATCAATTTTATTTAAATCTTTTTTATTTCATTTTCTTTAAAAGTTATACAAGTAACAATTAAAACAGTTACTTTTGTCCCACACTGTATATACTCGTACACACCGGAAGTAGTGTAAAGGAAACACATTTCACTGTCATGAACTATCCAATGCTAAAGGACACTTTATGTCAAAAGTAACAGGACATGAATAATGGAGATAATGAGTGAAAATGTATCAAAGAACATAAGACACTATCTTTTGTCTTGATGTTGCAACTTCTCGAGTGTCCTTGCAGTATTGTCAATAGTATCCGTAGTTAATGAAGTGAATTGATTCGCACATACACTAACGCATTAGAAAATAAAATGAAATTTCAAAACTAATCAACATTATACAAGATATCATATCAGCACCACCGCCTAACAGTGGTTTAGAGTCAAAATTTTCCATAACCTTTGATTAGTTAGAGATATCTTGGAAAACTGCCAGACATTTATAAGTGCGAACCTAGTAACTGATGTGAATACCGGATCACCTATTCCACGTAACCCCAAAATTGCTAATTTTGGAAGCACATTAAAGATATAAACATCTCCCGGTAGAAAGAGACCAATTATAAATTAGATAAAAATCTGAAAACTCTGTCCTTTTTGTTGTTTGGGTGCAAATATAACGTGTTTGTAGCTTGTGGCAAATATATTATACTTGTGCCCAAAAACATTGTATTTGCTATTCAATATTACTTGTATTAATTAATAATAGATTAAAATTAACCTGACCAACCATCAAACATCTGTTCAGTTTCAGTTCAATATATTTAGCCCTTAACCCAATTCTGTCGAAAAAATTATGTAACCTTTTTCGATAACTTACACAGTTATCGGTAGATGAAATTTCAAAAAAATAGATAAATTCCAATGACTTCGTTTCCTTTATTTTTTAATTTTTACCTTTTTGATAGAAAATAATTCAAAAGTTGTACATAAAATTATATATACTAGACACATATAGTTAGATAGATATATACTACATAGTTAGTTATCAACTTATTGGAAGATTAAATGTGAAAAGTTATTGGAAGATAAAATGTTCAAAACTAGATAAATTCCAATGACTTAATTTTGTTTATTTTGCACTTTCTCCTTTTAAAAAGAAAATTGAAAAATATCGGAAAATTTTAAAAGAAATTTTTCTATAAATTACATAGTTATCGAATGCTAGTTTTCCAAAATTCGATTAATAAAAGTTTAAATACTTAGTTTTGACTTATCGGACTATAAATGTGAAAATTTTATCGGAAGATTAAATTTCGAAAAATAGATAAATTCTAATGACTCTATTTTGTGTATTTTTCACTTTCTCTTTTTAAAAAGAATATTAAATAGAAAATTTTACGATAAATTGCTTGTTCTCGAGTTATGGAAAGTTATAGTTTTCCAAAATTAGAGCAATAAAAGTCGTTTCTTCATCTTTATTTTACACAAACTCAATAAGCGAAAAATATTAAATAGTTAGTTATCGAGTTATCGGAAAATTAAATGCAAAAAGTTATAATATATAAATATAGATAAATTCCAATGACTTAATTTTGTTTATTTTTCACTTTCTCTTTTAAAAAGAAAATTGAATAATATCGGAAAATATTAAAAGAAATTTTACGATAAATTGCATTGTTCTCGAGTTATGGAAAGTTATAGTTTTCCAAAATTAGAGCAATAAAAGTCGTTTCTTCATCTTTATTTTACACAAACTCAATAAGCGAAAAATATTAAATATCGAGTTATCGGAAAATTAAATGCGAAAAGTTATCGGAAGATGAAACTTCCAAAAAAATATGAATTCCAATGACTTCATTTTGTTTAATTTTCACTTTGTTTTTTTAAAACGAAATTGAAACATAATGGGAGAATATTAAAAAAATTTTTTCTATAAATTACATAGTTATCGAATGCTAGTCTTCCAAAATTCGATTAACAAAAGTTTAAATAGTTAGTTTCGACTTATCGGAAAATAAATGTGAAAAGATTTCGGAAGATAAAATTTCCAAAAAAAATATAAATTCCAACGACTTTATTTTGTTTATTGTTCGCTTTCTCTGTTTAAAAAGAAAATTGAAAAATAATCGAAAAATATTGAATAATATTTATCGATAAATTGCATAGTTATCGAAGGTTCCACTTTTCCAAAATTCGGTTAGTACAATTCGTTTTTGCCGATTTTATTTTACACAAACTCAATATGCGAAAAATATTAAATAGTTAGTTATCGAGATATCAGAAAATTAAAAGCGAAAAGTTATCGGAAGATGGAACTTCAAAAAAAAGATGAATTCCAATGACTTCATTTTGTTTAATTTTCAATTTGTCTTTTCAAAAAGAAATTGAAAAATAATCGGAAAATATTAAAAGACATTTTTCTATAAATTACATAGTTATCGAACGCTAGTTTTCCAAAACATCGATTAATAGAAGTTTAAATAGTTAGTTTCGACTTATCGGAAAATAAATGTGAAAAGTTATCGGAAGATGAAATTTCCAAAAAAATATGAATTCAAAAGACTTCATTTTGTTTATTTTTCGCTTTCACTGATTAAAAAGAAAATTGAAAAATAATCGGAAAATATTGAATGACATTTATCGTTAAATTGCATAGTTATCGAGTTATCGAAGGTTGCAGTTTTCCAAAATTCGGTTAATAGAATGTGAAAAGTTAACGGAAGATGAAATTTCGACAAAATAAATACTAACTCCCAATCACTTCTTTCTCTTAATTTGTTACTTTTTTACTAAAATTGAAAAATCATTGAAAAATATTAAATGAAATTTTTCGATAAATTCCATAGCTATCGATTCATCGAAAGTTACAGATTTCCAAAAGTCGATTACTAAACTTCGTTTTTACGACTTTATTTTACACAAAAAACTCATTAAGTCAAAAATATTAAATACAATTAATTTATAACTTTACTACTTATAGTTATCGAGTTATCGGAACATTAATTGTAAATGGTAAGTGTGCGCGGTTCTTGGAAATGAGAGCATGGGTTCGATCCCTGCATTGACCACCTTACATTTCTTTCATCGACGGAGAACTCGCTAAGTGATGGCGACACTATCGAGTACTTAGCCATGAAAAAGCTTCCCAAAATACCGTTCGGAACCGGTGTACAACTGTAGGTCCAAATCAGTGTAGGTCGCTTAATTTTTTACATTTTGTAAATTTTTATAGAAAATCTTGAATAAATTTTTAAGGAAAATAGTTTCCATTTGAATGGTCACACTTGCTTGTTTCTAGGTGGACCCGTTATTTCGACCCAGTCAGCCCCATGGGTCTGATCCATTTGTACATTTTCTAACTATGTGGTTTTTTGTTGCGGGCTACTAACTATGGTTCAGCCCAATTAACTATTCTTTAACACTTTGGAACCAGTTTCGAAACACCTATCTCAGGCCAAGTACTTTAAGACCATATAAACCCCCTTTTGATGTAGGGAAACTACAGCGGTTTAGGTTGACTAGGTATTCCTCTTTAAAGACTTCGGCTGACTATTCTATCAACGGTATGATAGGCTCACTATTCCACCATAGCTGCTTCGGCTGAATATATATTGGCATAGCGAATTAGGCTGGCGATTCCTATATAGCGGCTGCCCTTGACTTTTTATATATGTATATGGAATTTAAAAATTATAACTGTTAGTTAGTCCTAACTAGATACTGTGAAATGGCTACACGCTGAAACGTCTGTCTTTTTTTCTTGTTTATAATAATTTCTTGTAAATATAACGCGTGTTTGGAGCTTGTCGCAAATATTGTATACCTGTGTCCAAACACATTGTATATGCTATTCAATATTATATGTTTGGGACACAATGCTTAATATGTTATAATATATGTGTTTTTGATACAAATACAGCTTTGTTTGTCATACAAATACAGCAGTGTTTGGTGAACCGTTTAATTACATTCTGTCGAGTGCAAAATATAAAATAGGGACAAAGAGAGATTGTTGTAATTGTATTCTTGCATTATTCTTTAAGTCAGTGATTCATAAATATTCCTGAATGCATGTAAAAATGAATTTTGTGTTTCTTATCTTGACTGACATTTTAATTTCATGCATTCACTTATCAATCATTCGTTTGGGAGGAAACACATGAATGTTTCAACGTAAGTATATGGATGTTTGGGATGAAACACCCATGCATCTTTGCATGTAATCATGCTAATGTTTACATTTAAATATAAGTGAGTTTAGGACTTGCAAATATATGAACATTTGGAGTGTGTCCCAAACATATACATGGTTGCTGCAGAATGTGTTTGAGAGAATATATTACAGAGGCGGTTTGTTTCAGCGTGTATATAGCTGCGTCGGCTGGCTATTTCTATATAGCGGTTAAGGATGACTATACCTATATAGTGGCTTCGGCTGACTATTCGCATATACCGGATTCGGCAGACTATTCCCATATAGTGGCACCGGCTGACTTTTCCTACATAGCGGCTTCAGCTGACGATTCCTCTATGGTGGATGGTTTGTTGGTTGAAAAGGCTGCAAGATTGCACGCTGTCTAGCACACTTAGGCTAAAGCAGCCCATTGTGATTCATGCAATTTCCTCTATAGCAACTATTGACTAGTCGTCTAGCCAATTTGCCATTTCAATGAATTTGTCTATAAAACCTACAGGAATCCAACTTTTCACACCTGCCAGAGCAGGGCAATCCAAGAAAAGGTGTTTGGTCGTTTCCTCGTCCTCTTCCATGCAGCATCTACAGAGAGTGGAGTTTCTATGTCCCAAACTTCGGGCGTGTTTTTCTACAAGACAATGTCCACGGCAAGACTTGTATACTTATACTGAGAAGAGTGTTAACAATCCAAGACATATATTCTCAATCCAAGGCGAGTTTTCCCACAAGAGTGTTGTCAAACCAAGACGAGTGTTCTCAAGCCAAGACTCGTGTTCCAAGAAGAGTTTTAAAAAGCCACGATGACTATTCTCAAGCCAAGACGAGTGTTCTCAGTGACAGTAACAGTTGGTGTTATTTCTGTGAATTTTTAAACTTAAAATACAAATAAAGAATTTGAATTCAAAGACGAGTAAAATCTATACAATTCTGGTCTTATTTCATTTAGTGGATCCTATCGAAAGACCCTGGACATGCCTAAGATGCCTCAGCCTTCACTCCAAGAAATTATTCAAATCACTTTACACTATAAACACTCTGTGCAAACGGCGTTGAAAATGAAATTAAGAGATATAACCAGAGAGAGAGGCAGTAACATAAAGGACATCAAATGACTATAATGGTGATGGGTTGCCAGATGGATGATGAAGTTGCCAGTGATATTGATATGTAGTTTGATTACATGATGACAACCCATATCTACATTCAATCCTAGAAAAACTTTGAATTCCCATTTCTGTTATTTTTGTTTTTCCATTTTCTGCCATTTTACAAGTCCTATCACCACAATATGGACGTGGTCACAAGAATATTGACTAAAAACTGATAGCAGGAAATTTGTTTCATATTTGAAGGAGGAAACACTCACAGTATCTCCTCAATAATATGTGACCACTGTCGTTGTATTACGAGGGGGGTGGGCAGGAATAAGAGAAATCAATGTGGAAAAACTGATAGCATGAGATGTCCTTAATGACACCAAAGAGTGTTCCATCAAATTGAATTGAAAAATGAAAAGTAACGAAACTAAAATCAGTAAAAGTTTCATAATGCCATTGTAATTAGGACGACATGAGAGAAAAAGAGGCTGTCGTCATTGTTGATGAAGACATACGCTGCTGTACTTCAATGTGGTTGGAGAAAAACCACAATGTGGATAAAATGTTATAGAGAACTTTGATATGTTGGAAGGATATTGACATGAACGGAAATATTGGCAATGAAGAAGATGCTAAGTAAATGGAAACATGCAGGAGACATTTGTGTGCTTAGTTGTGTGACTGAAAAGTGAAAACTTTTCAGAAATGATGCAGAATGGTCATTTTATTCCTAGTAAAAGAGGACAAAGTAAAGGAGGTTGGAACTCTATAGTTAATTCTTCAAATTGATTTAAAACAGAACCTGGAGATATTTCCGAAATTACCCGATATTAGTTTATAGCATCTGAAGTTACTTTATAGCATCTGAAGTTACTTTATAGCATCTGTCTGAAACCCTCTTCTTTACCCGTGTCTTTTGACACAGGTCCTGAGTATTGTGGCACAGGTCTTGAGTCTTGTGACAGAGATCCTAAGTATGTTGACACAGGCCCTGAATCTGAGCCTGTTGGCACAGGTCCACAGCATGACCGAGGTGTGTAAAATATATTGAATCTCGACCAATTGTTCGGGGACAAAACTGCACAAGTTTACACTACATATTTTAGCCACAGCGAGTGAGAATGTTCCCGAATCAATCGCTGCTAGCGAACATGACTGCGGCAACTGGTATGACAGAATTACTGTCATAGAATGACCCTATATTTCAAGAAGAGACGTTTTATTAACCACTGATCTCCGTCACTCAGATGAACATTGCTCTCCGTCAGACATATAAACTACATCGAACCGACATGGCAATGACAAAACTGATGAAGAATATTTGAAAAGGTAAGTTTCATGTTGTCCTCATCCAAATACCTTGAACTGTCAAACTTAAAGTTACTGGTTTGAATATTGCCAACAATTAACTGTTCTATGCGAGTACAGATTCCTAGACTATGGATGTCATGTACAGGAGGAGCGCACACTAACCATTGCACCACCGACGGCCATAAGCTAGTCGTCGCAACAATGACAGTAACGCCTGTATTGTATTCCAACCCTAACAGCATCTGTACCAGTCCAGTACAGTTCCTGGTTCCTGGTTATAGCAGCTGTCATTCTGGTTATTGCATTCCTCTTCAGAGTCATCAGACACTCATTTCTCTTGTCATCATATCCAGGCTAAATACCCTATGATATGCGACAGGTAGTGGGCTCTCTCCAGTGTCCGTCTGCCCCTGCCTAGTGACAATCAATCACGATATCCACCACTCTTAGAGGGCTTTCAATAACGCTTTGTTTATACGCATTTCCACTAGAACCATTCCTGGCTAGTTCATCAGCGGCTTCGTTTCCGGCTATTTCCGTATAAACCGGAACCCACACTAGGAAAAGCCTAGTCATGGCGCCGTTCTCGTCTAGCAAACTCCTGCAGTCACCAACCAGTATCGATCTATTCTCCGCTGAGGATAAATCCATTACTATATATGCCAATGGGGAGAAATGTCTTCAACTCTCAATTGATTCCAGGATCTGTTGCAAAAGTGTACATAGCATTTTGTTGTTGTTGTTAGTGTAGCTGTATCCTGTCAAAGTGTTGTTGTTATTGCTCTTTTCATTGTTGCCGCAGTAGAAACAAAAATATTTCTTAAGAATCCTTGTGTTCATAAAGGAATGGTTTGGCAGTTAATAACTAACCATCATACCCCTTAGTTTATAAATTTGTGCTTTTAAATTGTGTTCTCTTGGTGACTTCTTCTCCCTCTCTCCCCCTCTCTCTCTCTCTCTATCGCTCTCGCTTCTAGTGACATTTCTGTTGTCTCATTTTTAGCGGAAACGGAAATATTGTTTCACCTTGACACTTTCTTTTCCTTAATGTGTGTTCTTTGAGAACTAAATTGTAAATTATCCTAAAATAGAATGTTGTGTCTCGCTAGTTTATCAGCGGCTTCGTTTCCGGCTATTTCCGTATAAACCGGAACCCACTCTAGGGAAAGTCTTGTCGTGGCGCCGTTCTCATCTAGTAAACTCCTGCAGTCACGAACCAGTATCGATCTATTCTCCGCTGAGGATAAATCCATTATCGCCACCTTACTGCCCAAGAAGATTCACACACTCGTCTCTAAACCCTAAAAAATCTGTTGTTTTTTATTTGGATGCAAACATCACTTGTTTGTCGCAAATATAGTACACTTGTGTCCAAACACATTGTGTTTGCTACTCAATATTTCTTGTTTAAGATACAATTTTTGATAAGTTATTGTATATGCTTTTGTGACCCAAATGTGGCTTTGTTTGTCAAAAACTGCTGAAAACAAAAACGTGACAAACAGTAAAGAAACAAAAATCAGCAGACCTCCAATTCATGGAAATAATGCTTGCAAACATATAGGATGATACTCATATCTGTGAATGAACATATGCACTTCTCAGCTGTTCATAGGACAGCATGCTTTCTACAAGGATAAATCTGCGTGAGCTTGCAAACATATACATTGTTCCTGCAAAATGCTGCTGAGGCCGGTTTTTCAACGGGTAGGATGATTGACTACCCACTGCCCTGGAATTTAGCATTGGATGGTATTTTACTGGAGCTACAAGGATCAAGTTGCAGTATTGTAGTATATACCGACTACTTGACAATTGCAATAGAGGGAAGATACCCCACCACTTAAAGGGATATGCTCCAGAGCTTTATCAGAAAACTATCAAAGTTGGCAACGGAGAATGGGTTGGGAGTGAATCCAAAGGAAACCGAGCTCGTACACTTTTCCAGTAATAAGAAAGTTAAGTATATTCTATTGAGCCACTGTCTCTATGAAAGAAGAGAAATTTACCTAACGGATAGTTGGAGTGGTCGTCGGTGGTGCAATGATTAGTGTGCGCGGCTTTTGTACATGAGAACGTGGGTCCCAGCCCTGCTCTGACCACCTTACATTTCATTTGATGACGGTCACCTTGTTTACTGATGGCGACATTATCGAGTACTCAGCCAGGAAAAAGTCCCTCGAAATACCGTTCGGAACCGGTGAAAAACTATAGGTACCAATCAGTGAGTATAAAAACTGTGGTTTCTTTCTCTACTGTCACGTTTTTGTTTTCAGCCATTTTCAACAAACAAATCCACATATGAATAGCAATATTGAATATAATATTGAATAGCAAACACAATGTGTTTGCAGACAAGTATACTACATGTATTTGCAATAATCTACAAATACGTTATATTTGCATCCAAATATCAAAAAAGAACAAATTTTTCATCGTGTACGTAACCGAATGTAGTGCCATGTCTGGACACCCTAAACGAACAGAGAACATACTCAAATAAGGATAGGTCATGAACTATCCAAATGTGATAGTCCTGGATCGTATGAGAAATATGTACTACCGACAAAGTTGTGAAATTCCAGGCTCTCGCAAATCTTTGTTAGTTAAGGCCCTAAACTGATGCACAGTCTAAAGTTTTGAATAAAGAATGATGAAAATTTTTTCCACCAACAAAAATAATCAATTTATTGTTCATCCTTTTAAGGAAGAATCCTCTCCCTAGTCGTAACGACACTACTTAAAGATGTTACAAATTGAACTCGAAAAATTTGCTGACCAATTTTTCGCCAATAAAAAAGAAACCAACATTGAGAACAAAAACAAACTCCTAACAAAATTCATTAACGTTCATCAAATAACAGCTGCCCATTTACAGTGATCATAAGTCAAACCGAAAGAATTAAAGTAATATCCCTCCGCATCACCCAAGAGTCCTGCCACAGGACTCAACAAACGCCGTCGTTGCCTTGCAAGGAAATGCTGATAAGCGACTGGCTGCTTAAGTGTGAGTAAAGTGGTTGGTGGTGGAGGCGATTGTTAAACACTCGTACCCCGGCCGCGCCCCTAACCAAAATACCTTCCGCTTTCCGTTTTCATAAAGTGCCAATGGAAATTGTGGTCCTTTTGTCAAATGTATACAAGAGCACCAACAACAACTGCAAAAACTCTGCAGATTTGTTCTTATTATTTGTGATGCCACTTTGTAACCATTTGGTCACAAAAAGCGGGAAGATGCCAGGGCAAGAGGAAGTCGGTAAAAGAAAAAGTTTGTATATTTGGTATGTGGCCTAAACCCTCTGGTTCTTTACTCGCACACTCTCTTACTCTCTCGCTGCCTCACACTTTGTCTAACATTTTCTCACCATTATTGTCTGAGTGAGTGACAGACAGGCCAGTCGTTTTCCTTTGGCCTGGCTGTGTTTAATTGTAACCAAAGCCAAAAGTGCCACAATGATGATATTTTTTTCTTTTTATATCTTGCAACTTTCACTTGGGCTATGACTTTTACCCCAACTGGGGAGGATAATTCATGACAGTTCTTTTTATGTGCATTTAGGCACTTTTAATGTACATTTTTGAGTACCTTTTCGGTGCCGTAGAGTATTAAAATAGTAACTCGACAAATTTATAGATCAACTTCAACTTAGGTGTTGACCGTAGACCTTCATTGTTGAATGTCTTAAGAACCGTATGGAATTTATTGGGATATTGGGGTTATCTTCCAAACCCTTAAGTAGCGTAGTCTTTACCCGTTGTGGGCCACAAGCATGTTTTTAACAAGGATATTGAAAGTCATCCTTCCAGTTAGAACTTCTTCGCTTGGTACCGTAACAACCTTAATCTTTAAGTCCACCCTTCTATTTCAAATTGAACTTGCTTCTATTAAAGTTCAATCAGTTCCTATATGCAATCTATGAAAAGACCCTCTATCTGCTCTTAATACTAAATCCTTCTCACGTATGTTACACATCCCATCTTGGGAATCGATCCTCAGAATTGTTTCCCCAATTCCTTGATACATTATGAATTTCAGTTTACAACTATAAACTCAGTTTCTAATTTCTGTTTCTAACAAAATAAGCTTCCCAAAATACCGTTCGGAAACGGTGTAAAACTATAGGTCCCAATTAATGAGTGTAAAGCCAGAAAGCGCAAAGCTCACTGATGAAAGAAAGCGCAAAGCTCACAAATGTCCCATCACTGGAATCGATCCTCAAACGTTTTGCTCTCCAAGCCTTTACTATATTTTGAATTTCAGTTTCTAACTAAACTGCCATCTATTCCCAAAAACTTTCAATGAATTTATCATCTGTCATTAGGTCTAAAACTGTTGACCTTGTGTTAAACATCCCATCCCTGGCATTGATCCTCAGTCTTTATACTTCAAGTCCTTGCCAAAATTATACATTAAGTACCAATCCAAAATTCAAATTGTTGCTAAAAGCTTTCCATAAACTAAGAATCTGTCCTAAGTACAAAATCTTTTTCACATCTGTGTAAATGTCCCACCTCTGTATTCACTATATGCTGTCGGTTAGTATCCTTTTAAACATACGAGTATGTGTATGTGAGTATATATGTACATGCAAGGGCGCGTGTTGAAAAGTGTCCTGGTTGACTACAACTACACGTGTGAATGTGTACAAAAAACAATGCTACACTTTTAAGTTTTATGCCAATGGGGAGAAATGTCTTCAATTCTCAATTGTTTTCAGAATCTGTTGCAAAAGTGTACATAGCATTTTGTTGTTGTTAGTGTAGCTGTATCCTGTCAAAGTGTTGTTATTATTGCTCTTTTCATTGTTGCCGCAGTAGAAACAAAAGTATTTCTTAAGAATCCTTGTGTTCATAAAGGAATGGTTTGGCAGTTAATAACTAACCATCATACCCCTTAGTTTATAAATGTGTGCTTTTAAATTGTGTTCTCTTGGTGACCTCTTCTCCCTCAATCTCTCTCTCACTCTCTATCTCTCTCGCCTCTAGTGACATTTCTGTTGTCTCATTTTTAGCGGAAACGGAAATATTGTTTCACTTTGACACTTTCTTTTCCTTAATGTGTGTTCTTTGAGAACTAAATTGTAAATTATCCTAAAATAGAATGTTGTGTCTCAAGTTAATTTAAAAAGCCGTTTATTATGACAGAGGACATTCTGTCATCACGGATGGAACAAAACAAAAAAAGTTTTGTTTTTCTCTTCACGCCGGCACGAATGGACTTAATGCGTATTGCCTTGAGGGCGGGAATCTTTGTGATTTATGAGCAATAATTTTATAAAAATAAGTTGGAATTTCTAAAATTAATAAGAAAATTAAAAACACGAAATGATCCCAAACTCGAAGCCAGGATTTTTAATTACGCATTTGTATCCATCAAACTTTTAAAAAGATTTTCCTTACCAATACAGTTTATTGACTGGGCTTGGTGAAGGAAGTCCTCCTTGAGCACTTAATTTATCAAATGCCTAGAGAAATTGCTTGACATCAAAATTGCATAGAGAACTTCGATGACAAACTTCCTGGAGAAATTCGCATGCAACCAAAGTTTCCTCCAAAATAAAAATGCTTCGTATAAATTCCGTAAACAAACACCAACATTTCCACATACCAAAATGACTGATCTTAAACACAATGAAAATGTTCGTTCACCACAAACGACAATTTAGACAACTCAACTATAATTTATTTGCGGCAAAAAATATCTCATTTTGTCAGAAACGAAAAAGATGTCTTGGCTGTAGTAGAGAGAAGCATTTTGAGAGACAAAATACCTTTCATTGTATGCTTGTGCCAAGTTGGGTTCTGTTAGGTTCGAAAAATACATTTCGAAGCATTGTACCTCGATTCATGATTCATTTCAGGGTCGCTTTTTAGGAGAACCGAACTTTGTCTGAGGAATTTATTTACAGCAAAAGAAATTTCTCATTTTATCTGAAACCAAACAGATGTCAAGAAAATCACTTGTCAGTGAAAATCACTTATGTGTGTGTAGACTCATTTAGAAAGTTCACCAACGTTGTATTTGTTTGCCGTTAAATTCTGAAATAGAATTCGAAACATTGTATCTCGATTCATAACCGACTTCAGGGTCACTTTTTAATACAACTGAACTTTGTTTGAGATATTCATTTGCAGCAAAAAAAATAATTTTATCAGAAACGAAACAGATGTCTCTGTTGTAGCAGAGAGAAACCATTCAAGAGAGATATAATTGTTCAGTGTATGCTTATGTGTGTTTAGACTTGTTCGTGTTACACCAGCTCACCAACGTTGGCTATGTTTGCCGTAAAAGTAGGTCATGTTAGGTTACATTCAGAAATAGCTCGATTCATAACCGATTTCAGGGTCACTTTTTAAGACAACAGGACTTTTTTTGAAGTATTTCTTTGTAGCAAAAGATTTTTTCATTTTATAAGAAACGAAATAGTTGTATTTGTTGTAATAAAGAGAAGCACTTCGAGAGAGAAACATCTTCAGTGTTTGCTTGTGTGTGTTTCCACTGGTTCGTGTTTGTTTACGTTTTCGTGTTTACACTTGTTGTGTGTGGTACACCTGTTCACCAACATTGTCTGTTTGCCATAAACGTAGTTTCTATTAGATGACGTTGAGAAGTATTGTATTATCTATTAATATTATTATTAGTGTAAGTATTATTCGAATCATTGTGCATCGATTTATAACCCATTTCCGGGACACTTCTAATCCGTGTTTGAAGTATTCATTTGCAGCAAAGGAATTTTTCATTTTTCCTGAAACGAAAAAGATATCTTGGTGTTTGTAGAGAGAAGCAATTCAAGAGAGAAACCACTTGTCAGTGTATCCATGTGTGTGTAAACACTTGTTCTTTTTATACCAGCTCACCAACGTTGTCTACGTTTGCCGTAAAAGTAGGTTCTGTTAGATTACGTTACGAAATAGGTTTCGAAGCATTGTGACTTTGTTGGACGAATTTATTTGCATCAAAGGAAATGTTTCAGTTTATTAGAAAAGAAAGAGATGTATTGTTTGTAGCAGAGAGAAGCAATTCAAGAGAGAAATAACTTTCGAGTGTGGGCCAGTGTTCAAATAAACTTAATCGTTTTGCATCTGTTCGCTAACATTGTCTACGTTTGCCGTAAAGGTAGGTTATGTTAGGTTACGTTGAAAAGTAGGTTTCGAAGCATTTTACCTCGATTCATGATCTATTTCAGGGCAAACACTTATGCCAGTCGGTAGGCCTGTTGTGCGCTCGCGCTCTACGCGTTAAAGGGAGAAACCTGAAACAGAAAATTTTTGCTACTTACAAATTTCATCAGAGTCCTTCAATCCGTTTTCCTTAGTTTCTTCAAAGTAGGTATTATATCGGTTGAGAGGTGTTGAAATCTTGATCCTGTAAAAGCGGGGCAATGGAGCATAAAATGTTGCATCGTTCGATGTCCTCCACGCACGCCATATGTTTATTTACATCTGTACGTTCAATTTTATTCAGATGTGCTACCAGAGTAGCTTGTCCAATTAGGTATCCCATGAGCCGGCTCTGTTCGATTTTGCTCAGCTTTCTGGTCTTGTTCCCATCCTGGCCACCCCCACAGGATCATTGACATTCTGCTCTCGTCGAACGCATTCTTATGTGGATTATACTTGCAAATTCTCGAAGTTCGCCCTTTAACTAAATACATATTTCCTAACTACATTCTACGAAGGGGGGTCAGCAGAGAGCTTCTCACAATCAGTGAGCTGCGCTTTCTCGCTGATTGGGACCTACAGTTTTACTCCGATTCCAAACGATATTATGAGAAGCTTTTTCAAGGAAAATTACTCGACAGTGACGCCATCACTCAGCAAGGTGACCGTCGTCGAAAGGAATTCAAGATGGTCTGAGTAGGGATCAAACCAAAGTTCCGATGCACATGCATTAACCTTTGCAGCACAGTTAAGCTTTGAACCACAGACAGCCACAAAGTTCTTCCATTCTGGCTTGGAGACGTTTCACCTTTTCCGTATTCACAGTCCGCCGACTTCAGCCCACATGACCCGGTTCATCAGCTCATTCATTTCTCAAGATGGCCCGGTGCTCTGGAGTCCATATGGCACTAAGGCTGCCAGTGATGAAGAATTTATGTATTCAAAACAGGCGATCCAACACTTTGCGACGCTATCCCATTGATCGCATGACTATCTCCGAAAATCTCTGTATCCAGCTTCATCGTTCAGCTATTTTACACATTCCGTGACCGCCGTAACTTGTGTCGGAAACGTAGTCTTGTAAACAGAGAGGCTACGGTACCGTTCAATATTTAGATTCTCGGTGAAGAGTTCTACTCCCGTTCTAGATCCATCGTCGATCAGTCAAATGCTCGTCCAGGAAGCTCTTCGCCCATGACTCTCTCTCTCTCTCTCTCTCTCTCTCTGTAGGATAGTTGTACAGCAGTTTACTGTTACTATTTTCTCTCGAATATGGGCATTTCCGCAGAAAAATCCACTTTATGTCACGTAAGGCCACACTCGTTAATTGCTTATATTTTAGGACCAGACAGTTCGATTGTTTCTCTTCTTTTACAAAAATATAGAGCTACTTACGCTTTGTATTTAGTAAAAGAAGAGATAACAATCTACCGCCTGGTCCCAAAATATAAGCAATTAATGAGCGTGACAAAAAGTGGGCTTTTCTTGTTGAAATGTCCATATATAGTTGTGGGTGTATGGATATTTCGTAGTTAAGGGTTTATTTTTCCTGGGTGTGTCTGTCTCTCAGTTTCTTCTTTGATATCGTGAGGAACTTGATATCGTTCGTCTTGTACAGTGAGTGATTGCGAATGTGTTTAAGCAGTTACTATATTGCAGTGTATAAGAATACGTGTGAATGGTTTTATGTAAGTGTGATTGTTTGTCTCAATCAAGTCGTTGCTGTTCGTCTCGTACAGTCAGTGTTAAAGAATGTGTGCATTTAGTTACAATATTATCAATCAATTCTTTGTGCTATTGTGTACTGGTTTCGTACTTTTGTGTACACTTTTTGTACGTTTATATACATGAGGTAAATTGTTTCTAGTTTTCTGGACATTTGTTATACTTTTTTACACATTTTGTTATTTTTTTTTTTTTTTTTTTTTTTTTTTTTTTAAATCGAGCGAACCCATCGCCGCCACTCTTACCCGCCCCTACCGACCGAGAGGGCCACGTCCCCATAACGTGCCCACTTTTGTACTTTGTTGGACACTTTTTGCAGTTTTGTGTAAAGTTTCATATTAGCCCCCTTCAATGTCCGTCACTGAATCGGTTGTTCATCCGGAATTTAATTATCTCTCTAAACAAATCTCAAAAGAAGATTTTTTCAAAGTTGTAGTTTTTCTGGTTGTATCTGTCTCTCGGTTTCTTCGTTGATATCGTGAGGAACTGGTTGTCGTTAGTCTTGTACAGTGAGTACTTGTGAATGTGTGTCGGCAGTTACTATATTGAAGTGTATATGAGTACGTGTTGATGTTTTAATGTAAGTGTAATTGTTTGAGTCAATGAAGTCTTGCCGTTGGTCTTGTACAGTGAGTGATTGTGAATGTGTATTCGTCTTGTACAGTGAGTGATTGTGAAAGTGTGATTGTTTGCCTCAATGTGTTTAATTGGGTTAATACTTTTTGGGAATTCTCCATTCCATTCCCTTCCGGTACATATGTTGATTTCTAAAATTGGGGGTAACTATGACCAATATGGAGGCCAAGAGTAAAGGTTTCGTGGGATTAATAATAAGATAATGCAATAAAAATTGCGGTCTTGCCTTTGCAGATCATAATACTTTTCACCAAACCCACTTAGGAAATATTTACGTTCATGAATTCCATTCATGCTGTTGCAGCTAATAATAGCAACAGTTCCATTGCATATGCCGAGTGTATAAAATACGCATAAACAAACTTAAGAGAAAGGAGGTAGGGAACCCACGCATCGCGTACTCTCATCTACATAAGATGCAACAGAGGTCCTGGCACTGAATCAGCACTGTTCTTACCCCCCACTACTCTGACAGCAAAATGTTAAGTAATGTACGAGTGTAAGCAGAGAAGAGAACGGATGTTTCATAAAGGAAGTCATATATTTGAGAATACATTATGACTTTAATGAGAAACGGAGATTTTTATTATGCATTCCCTTACAATATACGAGTACGAGTACGATTTTTTGTTTTGTTCACCAACAGTAAGGAAACAACAGCCAAAGGATCTCTTAAAAGCAAATTTGACTCCAGCAGGGGTAGGTTGGCGAAGGGACACACATCATGCAAAGAAGTTACCAGGATGATTGAAACAATTTTCAACTTTCAAAAATCAACAAACCGGATATAATAATTAACGTTAAGGCGGATGTTATTTTAACCAAAATCCAAACACACAAGTTTTGAAGGTAACTAAGATTACGGTTAATGAAACTGTTATACCGTCAAAATGATTAATTAATTAAAGGAAAGACTCTTATACGCTTTATGCCTTCATTAACGCCATTCCAACTGATTTCCTTTTCATTCTCACTTAGAGTTCAATCCCCAATGTCTATGAACTCTCTGCCACATATTTAACGATTCATCTTTAGCCCTTCCCCGCCTGCCTGCCTGTCTGCCGGGAGCAGAAGGACAGTGGATGATGATAAAGCATAGAAAATATTAGCAGCAGAAGCGGAAAGTAAAATTAATGCTTGAAAAGAAATATAATTAAGATGAATATGAATAGAGTACCCGATATTAAGATACGAATACATACCCTCCTTTATGGACCCTGTAAAATATGATAGAAATAAATGGAATGCTGGCCAACAAAGAGCGAAAACAATCCTAGGAAAGGACGAAACTAGCATGAATAATGCCAAGACGAGCATAAAAACAATATAATGCACAACATCTTTACACTATGTGGCCTGTGCGACAAAAAAAGCAACAAAAATGCTATGGATCATAAAAACTAAAACTATAAAATTTCTTAGCAATTTCATGAAAGGTTGTAAATTATCCTAACAAAAGCAAAAAGATATGAAGTTGAGAAAATTGAAAAAGGTTACTGAGAAATTCTTTAAAATAATGACAAAATGTTTTTCCATAAGAAAAATGTTACACACATTTGGTTTAGACATATAGGTAAATGTTAGAACGGGAAATATATTTGTGATAAAAAATATGTTTACAATAGTCCTCTTAATTCTTTTCAATACAAAACTTAACACTTCACAGTACTCAAAATCCAACTTTAACAGACAACACTTTACCTATCACTCGACGATGTATAATTTTTCGCATTTCAAAACATACTTTGCTATTCGTCTATTGATATCAATTACAACTCTCAACAACGCGACGTCACCAGCTTCGCTAATCTTCTCGTAGATTTCCGAGAGAGTTAAAACGCCATCTGGTTCTCGATTCTTGCAGAAAGTTTCTTAGCGAATTCAACAACCGTTCGTGGTGAGGAAAAATGTATATATTAAAATAAATATATTTTCGTTAAGGGATTTGTGCCCTCACACCTTTTCTTTACTAAAATCACCTTAAGAAAACAAGTTTATCAGAGGCAACAGATTAACAAGAAATTTTCTGTTGAAAAATCACTTTAAAACGTCCATGGCAGCTATAACCTGGAACACTATATGAGCAATAATGGATTTAAAAAAAAAAATACGAGATACAGTTATTGAACCAACAAAACTGTTTATAAAAAATTGAGTTTATCGAAAATACATAACGAATATATTTTTCAAAATATCTAATGAAAGATGTTTTATTTTAAGATTTCGGAGAAATTAATAGCGACATCGATTTGTCATTATTCCAGAAAATTCATTAGCAAATCCATCAACCTTTCGTGATGAGATGGTAAATGGTAGCTGTCAACTTACAGCCAGAACAACGATGTTGCAATACTTATCTCAGATGCTCATTAACATTCAAGTGTTGGTTGGGCATAATGCAGATGTCCGTTGGGATTCAATTTGAAGCATTTTTTTTTTTTCTCCTAACAATATGCAACAGTTTTTATCACAAAAAATGCGTAAATTGATGGACAAACAATATATTTTGCACAAGAAATATTTCTAACAGATTTTCTATAAAAGAAATCTATAAATACAAGCAAAATAACTATATTTTCGTTAAAGAAATTGAGCGCCCACAGTTTTTTTGTATAAAAATTATCTTCAGAAAAAAAGTTTCATTGAGACAAAAATTTAACGAGACATTTTCTAATGTAAAATCACTTGAATCACTTGGTAGATATAACCTGGAACACTTTGGGAATAAAAATGATTTTTAAAAAACTTTGTCGAGACACAGTTATTAAACCAACAAAACTGTTTATAGAAAATGTATTCTATAGAAAATATATCAAGAAAATATTATCCAATATCTCTAATAACAGATGTTTTTTTAGATTACGGAAAGAGCAATACCATCAATCAGAAGAATGGCTCAAAGATAAAACAATATTTAAAAATTGTTGATACCTCTGTTGGTCTTCGGGATCTCTGACCGATTAAAAGGTAAAGTTTTACAAATTTCATCCAATTTTTTCTCATGGAACCCATAAAAAAAGGTGAAAATTAAAAAAAAATCGATAACTCGTTGCATCGGAAGTTAAAAAAAGCGTGAAAATTAAAAAAAATCGATAACTCGTTGTATAGGAAGTTAACATTTCAAATATTGATAAACTATAAACCGTGATGTCATTATTGAAACCGCGAAGCTGGTGTTGGAAAGGAAAAAATGTCAAAGATAAAAAATATTTAAAAAATTTTGAAATCTGTCTTGGTCGTCGAGATATGTGATCGATAAAACGA
The DNA here is from genome assembly GCA_963931995.1 of Phaonia tiefii. Lineage (NCBI taxonomy): Eukaryota > Metazoa > Arthropoda > Insecta > Diptera > Muscidae > Phaonia > Phaonia tiefii. The sequence goes on from OZ008370.1 coordinate 9,904,764, forward strand.
TAAAATGTTACAAATTTCTCCAAATTGATTTTCCTCAGGGACAATCTTACAATAAGCGTGAAAAATTAAATAAAAATTTTCGATAACTAATTGTATCGGAAGCTAAATTTTAAAAAATCCATAAACTTCAAATCGCGCTGCCATTGTAGCAGCCGAGAATCCGGTGCTAGTGGGACTCATCCCAAATCTCTAACATAAAGAAAATTAAAAATTATTGACATCTATTCTGGTCTTCGAGATATGAAAGCGATAAATTGATCAAATTGAATAGATTTAGTCCAAATTGATTTTTCTCTTGAAAACAATAACATTAGGGTAGAAACTTAAAGCGAACCACAGACTTGTCATTCATGAGCATAAACATTGTTATCGTTTGTTATCGTTGAAATTTATTGTCGGTTTACCGCCCTTCTTTATACTAAATAAGAATGTAATCGAAGTTGGTCTCATCTCTATTATGCTCACAAAATATTTTGGTAATATTCTTCCAAATACATCAGTCACATAAAAAGTTATCTACTAAGCTCATGCTCATGAATGACTAGTCTGTGGTTCGCTTAAAGGCAAAGTGTCAATTAAATTTTTAAAAATCGATCAACGCGTTTATTGAACACACCCCAAAAGAAAACAAATGTTTAAAAAATTTTAATATCTCTCTTGGTGTTCGAGATATGTAATCGATAGATATATATTTCATCCACAGTAGTTTTACATATAGAAACCCATAAAATAGGTGTGAAAACCTAAACAACAGCGTTCGATATATCGGTTTATCGGATGTTTATATTTAAAAAATCGATAAACTTCAATTCGCCATTCCATTTCCGAAGCCGCGAAGCCTGTGCTGAACACATCCCAATGGAAAAAAACTCGAAGATACAAAAATATTGCAAAATTGTTGATATCTCTCTATACATGGATATATGTGATCGATAAATCGGTGAAGTTTTATAAATTTCATATAAATTGATTATTCTCATGGAAACCCACTAAAAATGCCTGAAAGTTTAAATAAAAATGGTCGATTAATCGTTGAATCGGAAGTTTACATGTTAAAAAAATCGATAAAATTTAGATCTCGATTCCATTGCTGTAGTTGCTAAGCCAGTGTTTTGCACCCCCAATGGAAAAAATTACTCAGATTAAAAAATATTTAAAAATTGTTGATGTCTCTCCTGGTCTTCGAGATACATATGTAATCAATAAATCGACAACAGTTTCATAAATTTCATCTAAATTGGATTTTCTTATGAGATGACTTACTTTATCGGGAGTTAAAGGTTACAGAATCGATAAACTTTAAACATCCCAAAGGAAAAACCCTGTAAGATAAAACAATATTTAAAATTTGTTGATTTCTCTCTTAATCTTCGGGATATCTGATCGATAAATCGGTACAGTTTTATAAATTTCATCCGAATTGATTTTTCTCATCGAAACCCATAATAAAAAAGAAAAGCCTTAGATAAAAGTGTTTGATAACTCGTTGTATCGGAAGTTCAAGTTTAAAATATCGATAATCTTTAATTAGTCCAGCCGATAACGAAGTTTCCGATATCTCCATAACTAAGCTAGTTATCGATGTTTTTATTAACTTTTAAGCGAGTTATCGACTTGTTTTAATTTGTTGGGTTGTTGTACAAAGTAGTTTAAATTGTGTCGCCCCGGGAGTATGATTTAAACCTTATCTCAAAAGATGTTCTTTAAAACAAAACCTACCTATTGTTTTCAAGGGAAATTTTAGCGTCTCCGGTGTAAAATTTCAAAAGTGCTCATATTAAATTTTCTTTTAAGTCTTGTAAAACTTTTTTGTTTTTGCTGCGATATAGAATTTTTTACTTTTCAACTGGGTCATATTCATGTGTAACACTCGCTCTCTCACTCATTTACTTACCTTGCCAGATGATGATATCGTTGAAGCCGATGGTGTTCCCGATGATTGTGCACTCAACGTAGCACGACTGGTGTTCGATTGCATTGCAGCAGCGAGCGGCAACTGAAGAACGAACAACAACAACCGTTTACACCCGATAGAAATTGTTGTAGTACAAAGTTAACGAAGAAGACAACAACCAGGCAGGAGGCAAAGTTGTACTAATGGCTTAAACAAAGGAATACACGGAAAAGTTTTTCCAATAATGGCGTTGCCAGAAGACGAAACGTGAACATACCACGCCAACGAGCAAGAAAAAAGCACGCACAATTACATCAACACACGTGGATGTATGTAGGGCGGAACCATGAAGGGCTAACAAATAAATACGCACGCACGCCCGCATACGCTCGTAAAGCAAACACCCACGTACGCACGCATTTAGGGGCGACACCAAGGCAACACAGTTGTAAGCCGTGAACTGTCGAGATCCCTGCGTCAACCAAGGTAGGTGTGTAGGCAGGTAGGTGATGGCAAAACCGACCGACAGCCAAACTTTAACGATACATTTTTCACACTTTTCTTTTTACTACTGAAACTTTTTGCTGTTTCGATTTCTATGCGGGGTTTTTTTTATTTGTTGGATTTGAAAAGTTCTTGTAGAAATTTATTTGATTTTTCTGTTAACACCTTTTAAATAATTTTTTTTTTGTTGTTCTTCTTGATTTGTTTTCAACAAAAATACATTTTTCATAAATATTTCACTGCAAAAGAAAGAAAATGAATTATTTATTAGACATGCATGTGAATTGTAAGTTTTGTTAAAGAATTTGAAAGAAATGTACTTCATTATGGTTCAACACTGCACAGTGGTTCGCATTTCTCAATATACCGAGCAACATTATTGTAGTGAAAATAAATTATCAATCTATAGATAGGGTATTCACAGTCCTCTGCAAAGGCTGGTACTAACTTCCATCGCTCGAAACACATTGAGCAACATCAATTTGTTTCGCTGCGTAATTGGTCAGCGACACATCAGTGTTGAAGACTGTGTGTGTTTAAGGTTTTGTTTTATACTAAAACTCTATTTTTTTCTGCTTTTTGAAAAATTTAATGGCAGTTGACAACATAAGCAATTCTTTCCTCCAATAGATTGGTCGACAAATTGTTCTTAGGAACATTCAAATGTTGCTTGATACATGTTGCTGATATTTCGCGAGTACTACTTAATACTAGACTGGGGAAAATACTTCGACGATATCTCGCAGACCGTTTTCTGTCTGGAGTTTTATAAAAGTTCACGTCGTTAACTATATACGTGATTTCCCCCACTAAAGCAAATATTATTTAAATGCTGGTACTAACTTTGCACGAACGTAAAACATTGAGCAACATCAATTTGTTTGGCTGCGAAATTGGCTAGCAACACATCAGTGTTGAAGACTATATTTTTCTCTGCTTTAAACTCTTTTCTTGCACTAAAAATCTCTATTTTTGAGAGAACGAATGAGAGTTGACAACACCAATCATTTCTGCCTATAAATTAATTGATCGTTAGAAACATTAAATTACTGCTCAAGACATGTCACTGATAATTCGCGAAAACAACATAATAGAGAAATACTTCGTCGATATCTAGCAGCCCATTTTTTCCTGGAGTTTTATAAAACTTAAGAATTTTAAGAATTTAAGAATTTCAAATTCAGAAAACCTCAATTAAACTTCAAAATTTGCATTTGAAAATCAGAAAATAATAATTGAGAATTAGAAAATATTAATTGAAATTCAGTAACTATCAATTGAAGTTCTGAAGATATCAATTCAAATTCAAAAAACTTCAATTGAAATTCAGAAATTGAGAAATAAAATTCAGAAAACATCAATTAATATTCAGAATTGAAATTCAGAAAACATCAAATGATATTTAGAAAATATCAACTGAAATTCAGACAATGAAAATACCAATTGCAATTCAGAATTTCTATTTGAAAATCAGAAAAAATCAATTGAAATTCAGAAACGATTAATTTAATTTAAGAATTTCAAATTCAGAAAATACCAATTAAACTTCAGAATTCCCATTTGAAAATCAGAAAATATCAATTGTTAATTAGAAAATAATAATTGAAATTCAGAAACTATCAATTCTAGTTCTGAAAATATCAATTCAAAAAACTTCAATAGAAATTCAGAAATTGAGAATTAAAATTCAGAAAACATAAATTAATATTCAGAAAATATCAATTGAAAATCAGAAAACATCAAATGATATTCAGAAAATATCAACTGCAATTCAGAGAAAGAAATATAACGATATGAAATTTCAATTGACATTTTTGTTTTTGAATAATTTTTCTGAATTTCAATTGATATTTTCTGAATTTCAATTGATATTTTCTGACTTTTATTTGATGTTTTCCGAATTTTTGGTTGATATTTCCCGACTTTCAAATAATATCTTTCGGATTTTCAATTCTGAATTTGAATTTGAGTTTACTGAGTTTTCAATTGTATCTGAAGTTCAATTGATATTTTCTGATTTTCAAATAGAAATTCTGAACTGCAATTGGATATTTTGAATTTCATTTGATCATTTCTTAATTTTAGTTGGAAATTTCAATCGACGTATTCGGAATTAAAATTTAAAAAGATGTAGTAAGATACTCGTTGTACGGAACGTACATTCAGGGACTAACCTTTCATTATGAATACTGGTCTAAATTTCCTTTAACTTTGTATGGAGAGTTAAAGCTGCGTTTCCACTTAGCGTGTTTAACATGTTTTGACGGATAAATCAGCTGATATTTCACACAAGAATCAGCATGACGTGTTAAAGCCCGGTTTTCAGTTTTTATGAAATGAAAAATTGCCATAAGAAGTACGTCTGCAAAAGTAACGAAAATTTCATGAACCGAAAATTTTGCTCACTTTTCATTTTTTTGGTACTCAGCTCTTTGTGAAAATTTCGTAGGCAAAATCAATTACAGGGTTGTTACGCCAAAGTTATTTCGTACGAAAACAATTGTTTGATAATTGTTTGGGACCGGAATTTTGAAATTTAACAATCAAAAGCAACACGACATGCGTTAGAAATAAAATGGAGCGCGTAGAGGAATTATAAATGAAATATTTGCAAGGTAAATCTGAGATAGGTGGTAACTCTCCTCAACAAAATTTTCCGTTTAGAGATGAATGACAAGATTTCTTAAGAAAATTTCTCAAGAACTGAATACGGGGCATTACGTGTTAAACACGCCAAAGCGACGTTCATGTATACCGCGTTTTCAGAAATAAACTTACTGTTAAATTTTTTTTCAAAATCTTAATTCAACTTATTTAGTGTTCCAATTGAAACGCGGCCGTTGTGAATTTTGAGAGATGAAGAAAAGAAGCCACCAACATAAACACTTCGCATCGATTTAAGACGGTGCGCTGTCGCCGCCGCCGTGAGATTACAATGAAGGTAGCCGCAAATCATGATGAAATTATTGGAGGTGAGAGAATTCGCACAACTGAATTCGTAGTTTACATGCCGTTTTACCATGGAAATATTAAATTCATATGTATTTATGTTTTCCGCCTGTTTGTTTACTGTTAGTGTACAATCAGAGAACTGAGCTCTTTCAAGTTTTGCACTCGGTGGCCGTCTGTGGTACAATGGTAGTGTGCCCGACTCTTGTATCTGAGAACATGGGTTCGATCCCTGCTTTGACCATCTTACATTTCTTTCGACGGCGGTCACGTCGCTCAGTTTTAAGTTCATACTACAAGCTTACAAGGTCAGGAAAATTCTTCTAATGTGAAAAATGGTTGGTCTTTGTTGGAATAATAGACAATTCAGTTAAGGCCACTCACTGACATGACTAGTTTCGAAGTCCGTGACAAGTTCGTCATCAGATGCCTAACTACTGTGCCTGAATTGATAGTAGCTCTACCAAACTCTAGTATGCAATTTAAATATGCCAATTAGTATCGATTGAAGATCCCTAAGTGCCCACACACACTGAAAAGGCGATAATTCCAACACAAGAACAGAATGCCTTTTTCCTCCATGTTATTCTTTTCCTCTTGCATTCTCGCATCGTTGCAGTGGTTTGAGGTGAGTTTTAGTACAGAGTTGTATATTTCCACGTATATTACAGAGTTGTATTTTCCTGTGAGAATAGCCATTTTGATAGCCGAACAAGTGTCAGTTACGTTTTGTTTAAAACTTCGTTTGTAGCGAACGAAATGATTATAGGTGTGTATTTTATGAGGAATCCACATCCTCCACAAACAATATACAATATTTTGTTATTCGAATAACTCAATTATTAAATGGAATTTATTATTCAAACAAACAAATTCAACTTCACTTTTTGTTTTATCTACGCTTACATTAAAGCTGAAGGATATTTGAATATTTTTGTATTTTTTTTTTTTGACAGTTTACAATTAAAATAAGAGCGCGAAAACGGAAGTTGTGTTGTTGGGAAATGTGACGAGGGGGAGAGTGGGGGAGACAGGATTTACTCAAACTCACTTATTCAAACACACTCATATGTGCTCTCACAAACACACACACACACACTCTCATACACAAGCGTTTCTTGTACGTTATGTTCCGGTTACTGATGCAGAGCATTAGTAATTTTAAACTCGTGCTGCTGTATTGTTGCACGTTCAGCAAATAAGTGCTATACACAGTATGTACACATTTGATAAAAAAAACCAACTCTGTGAATATGTGCGAGAATACACACACACACATATACATATGTATACATGTACTACACATATATATGGGTGTGTGTGTGTAAGAGAGGAAATAACTACGAAAAATAACATTACCAAATATTTGCCTTTTCGGAATAACAAAATTGTTAACAGTCAACATCCGGAAGGTTTTTAGTTTTTTTCCTGCAACGATTTACTACTGTTTAAAAAATGTGACAATAGTTTTTTCACCCGGAGAAAGGATTTTATAGAGCCTGGAGGTTTTTCTAGACGAAACTGTTTTAATAAGAATGTGTGAAAATTTAACTCAAAGTATGACAAAAGATTACAAGACCTTAAGTGTTGTATCTTTTAAAAGTCTAATCGCTTGGAGCCGGTGTAAAACTGTAGGTGCGGAGAATAAATAAATAAATGTTTTATATTCCATGAAGGGGCAGGGAGAGCTTTTAACAATCAGTTAGTTGTGCGCTTTTAAATTTTACTCTCAATGATTGGAACCTACAGTTTAAAAGCATTTCTGAACGGTTTCTTGACAAATTGACTGTTTCATGGCTAATTACTCACATAGTGTCGCCGTCACTAAGCAAGGTAACCGTCTTCGAAAGAAATTAAAGCTTGTCAGAGCTGGGATTGAGGCGACCGCGCTACGACTGCCGACTATACAATCTAGAAAACCCCAGCTCACTTTTTGGAAGAACCTCTCTCAAAATATGGATCATCAAAATAAAACCCGGTAATTTTTCAAAAACCCATCAGGATTTCTTCAAAGAAAAAGTGTTTGTAGTTTTCTTCAAATCATAAAATTCTCTCCATCAAAAGAAATAGAATTTTTCAGAGGGTAACCCTTTTGAATCGCTATAAAACTTTTAGTTAAATAAATAAATAAATAATTTCCCTTTGCATCCCATGAAGGGCCAAGAAGAGTTTCTCACAAGAAGTTAGTTCGTGTGTTTCAGTTTTACCCTAATTGGGACCTACAGTTTAACACCGGCTTCGAACAGTTCCTGGGGCAACTGTTTCATGGCTAAGCACTCGATAGTATCGTCGTCACTAAGCGAGGTTATCGTTCGACGGCGAAATAAATTCGAGGTTATCAGAGCAGGGATCGAACCCACGAGCTCATGCACAAGAGGCGACCATACAATCTAGAAAACCCCAGCTCACTTTTTGGAAGAACCTCTCTCAAAATATGGATCATCAAAATAAAACCCGATAATTTTTCAAAAACCCATCAGGATTTCTTCAAAGAAAAAGTGTTTGTAGTTTTCTTCAAATCTTAAAATTCTCTCCATCAAAAGAAATAGAATTTTTCAGAAAGTAACCCTTTTGAATCGCTATAAAACTGTTGGTTAAATAAATATAGAAATAGTTTCCCTTTACATTCCATGAAGGGCCAAGGAGAGTTTCTGACAAGAAGTTAGTTTCGTGTGTTTTAGTTTTACCCTAATTGGGAACAACAGTTTAACACCGGCTCCGAACGGTTCCTGGAGCAACTGATTCATGCCTAAGAACTCGATAGTATCGTCGTCACTAAGAGAGGTTACTGTCCGTCGGCGAAATAATTACAAGGTTGTCAGATCAGGGATAGAACCCACGATCCTTGTCCAAGATCCGCCCGGGCTACCCATTTCACCACCGACGGCGACGTTGCAGAGTATACAATTTGGAAAAACACAGCTCACTATTTGGAAGAACCTATCTCAAATTAAGGATCATTAAAATTTAATCTGATATTTTTTCACAACACCCATCAGGACTTCTTCAAAGAAAAAGTCTGGCGAGTTTTCTCAAGTTCATAAAATTCTTTCCATCAAAATAAATACAATTTCTCCAAGAGACACCTTTTTGAATCGGTGTAAAACTTTTAGTTATTAGTTTATAAAACTTATTTTCCTAGGTTTAGGGAAGATCATCTCACAAACAGTGGGATGTGAACGTTCTATTTGTGAACCTTTTTAACCCTTTCTATTTGGTAACCCTTTTGAATCGCTATAAAACTTTTAGTTAAATAAATAAATAAATAATTTCCCTTTGCATCCCATGAAGGGCCAAGAAGAGTTTCTCACAAGAAGTTAGTTCGTGTGTTTCAGTTTTACCCTAATTGGGACCTACAGTTTAACACCGGCTTCGAACAGTTCCTGGGGCAACTGTTTCATGGCTAAGCACTCGATAGTATCGTCGTCACTAAGCGAGGTTATCGTTCGACGGCGAAATAAATTCGAGGTTATCAGAGCAGGGATCGAACCCACGAGCTCATGCACAAGAGGCGACCATACAATCTAGAAAACCCCAGCTCACTTTTTGGAAGAACCTCTCTCAAAATATGGATCATCAAAATAAAACCCGATAATTTTTCAAAAACCCATCAGGATTTCTTCAAAGAAAAAGTGTTTGTAGTTTTCTTCAAATCTTAAAATTCTCTCCATCAAAAGAAATAGAATTTTTCAGAAAGTAACCCTTTTGAATCGCTATAAAACTGTTGGTTAAATAAATATAGAAATAGTTTCCCTTTACATTCCATGAAGGGCCAAGGAGAGTTTCTGACAAGAAGTTAGTTTCGTGTGTTTTAGTTTTACCCTAATTGGGAACAACAGTTTAACACCGGCTCCGAACGGTTCCTGGAGCAACTGATTCATGCCTAAGAACTCGATAGTATCGTCGTCACTAAGAGAGGTTACTGTCCGTCGGCGAAATAATTACAAGGTTGTCAGATCAGGGATAGAACCCACGATCCTTGTCCAAGATCCGCCCGGGCTACCCATTTCACCACCGACGGCGACGTTGCAGAGTATACAATTTGGAAAAACACAGCTCACTATTTGGAAGAACCTATCTCAAATTAAGGATCATTAAAATTTAATCTGATATTTTTTCACAACACCCATCAGGACTTCTTCAAAGAAAAAGTCTGGCGAGTTTTCTCAAGTTCATAAAATTCTTTCCATCAAAATAAATACAATTTCTCCAAGAGACACCTTTTTGAATCGGTGTAAAACTTTTAGTTATTAGTTTATAAAACTTATTTTCCTAGGTTTAGGGAAGATCATCTCACAAACAGTGGGATGTGAACGTTCTATTTGTGAACGTTCTATATGTGAACGTTCTATTTTAAACTGATTCCGAGCGATTTCTGAGAAGATTTATTATGGCTAATTACTCGAGAGCATCGCCATAACTATGCAAGGTGACTATCAGTGAAGAAAGCGAAATATGGTCTAAATGGGAATTGGGAACTGCGTTCTTATACACAGAAGTCGTGTACCCTAATCATTGCACCTCTAAGTCTTTCTTAATACTTCAATGGGATGTAATGGCAACCCATCAGCAATGCATCTGGCAACCCTATAACTTTTTCTTTTGTTGTCAGAACGGCTTATGACAGCTCGCGTTCGAAGTGTCAGTGCAAGTAAATTAGTGCCATGAAACCGCACACGCCACCACAACGCGTTGTAATCGTACAGCTTTACATGTTCCCAATTGTGAGAACGTAATGTGCGTATCGAGTAAAAAATCGAGTGAAGAGAGCGCCTTCAAACATCACGATTAAGCATTTACATGAAAAATTTGTCGCCACTGGTAATCTTGGTAATTCCAGTCATCAAAGCTGAAGCCGTCAGAAGAGAATATTCATTCTAAATAGGTGAGCCTGTCCCTGAAGAGCTCTTCGAAGTAGCGGATATATTCTTTTGTCCATTGCAGGCGGATGAGCCAACACTACTGACCATAGGCGGATCAAATGTAAATAGACAACAATCCAGATTCGACACATTGCATTCTGGTCAGCCTCTGATCCATAATGGGTGGCTGAAACATAATCATCCTGGCAGTAGGTAAAATACAAATCCACAGTGGGCTGGGCTTGCCTTCCGCCACCTTTATATTGGCAATGAAAATACAAAATGAGATTGAGAATCATAAAACCCTCCAATTTGTTGACGACCACTGCAAACGTTATAAGGACCACGAGTTACGAATATGCTCTTGGAATGTCAAAACACTATACAGAGCCGGTGCCACTATCCAACTGTCAGATGTCCTCGAGAATTATAAGGTTGACATTACTGCTATCCAGGAGATGCGCTGGACAGGTCATGGCTGTACAAGGAAAAAGAACTGTGACATACTTCAGTTGCCATGAGACAAAACATGAATTTTGCAAAAGACTGCGACATCTGGTCTCAAGGTCCACCACCGTGAGTCAACGTATAGCCACCATCCGCATAAACGCGAAATACTTTAACATACCGCTAATTTGTATGAATGCCCCGACGGAAGAAAAAGACGATGACACCAAGGATATTTTCTATGAGCGTCTAGAGGAACCATACGACCGCTGCCCTGTCCATGATATTAAGATTGTTCTAGGTGATTTTAATGATAAAGCCGACAGGGAAAGTGTCTTTGAACCAACCATCGTAAAATTCAGTCTACACGCCATCACTTCCGATAAAGGAATGAGACTGTTCGATTTTGCCTCGGCGAAATCATGGTTATCAGTAGTACGATATTCCAATATAAAGACATCCATAAGGCTACTTGCATATGCCGTGATCTATAGACGAAGAACCATATAACAGGTAGTCATCCGAATTGATCACCTGGTAATTAATGGAAGGCAATCTACTAGTGTAGTGGACGCACGAGTGATTCTAGGAGCTAATATCGATTCGGATCACTACCTGCTTGCAGCAAAGGTTCCCACAAGGTTAATCAAAGCGAAAGTTGTGGGAAACCAGACATATAGAAATCTGGACATCGGAATGCTGCAATTACCAGAGAAAGCCAAGGCGTATGCAGAAAAGCTCACTCAGATACTGGCGCAGAACGCACCTCCGCCTCATGATCCTGAAGCGCAGTGGAAGTACATTTACCATTCTATGAAAATTGTACTTGGTTATGAAAAACCCGCTTAAAGACAAACCATGGTACTATGAAGAGAGTTGCATGACAAGTGAAAAGAACAAGGGAAAAGAACGCTATACGTATGGCAATGCTTCAGTCAGATGCAACGCGAGCCGCGACAGAGCGGTATAAGAAGAAGAGGAGAGAGGAAATCCCTTTTTTAGGAAGCAAAAACGGTTGTGGAGAAGCGCGAGAGTAAGTAAATTGAGTTTTACAGTAGGAAGAAAGAGGCCCCCAAATTCTACCGAAAAGTACAAAGCCCATCCAATGGAAATGGATAGGAGCCCCCTTTTATAAAGATAAAAATGGGAATCTTGTCACAGATGTGCCGAGTATGTTGGGAATATAGAGGGATCACTTATCTGCTTTACTTGTTCCAGGAGATTTCAATATAGATAAGGGTGCTGAGCACATACAGGACGAGGGCGTCGACATCCCCCGTAAGAGCCAAAGCGAAAGTAGAACAGCAATTTCACGGCTTAAGAACCACACAGCCTCTGTTGCTGCTGCATTGCTGGCTGAGCTGTTTAAGGCTGGTGGCTATGAGTTGGAAATGTGCTTGCATCAGCTCTTATGCAAAATCTTGCTAGACGAATGCATGCCTGACGATGGTAGTTTTAGCATACCGTGTCCTGTTTTCAAAAAAAGCAACCCGAGTATATGTACAAACTATCGTGGAATAAGCCTTTTACAAAGAAGATTTAGAATTAGACGACCAGAAGATGTGCGGAATTTGGCAACCCTGGTAAAAGAGAACCAAAAAGTGCTAGAAATTCACTCAAATGCATTTATCTCACGCGTCTTATCTTGATTAATTTCATACTTTTTGCATAGTTTATGTAATTTTACTTCAACATGGTTGGAATTTGTGTAGTTATATACAATACCATTAACAAAAAGCTGTTCGTGTATTGAAATATTCAATGAAGAGAGTAAGAGAGAGAACAGACAATGACTAGGGTTTCACTCGTTGTATTTGTTGGCATTTTAGTGAAGAGAAATTTTGACTGTCTACTTGTCTTTTATACCATTGCAAACAAGTTCCTCTCGAACGTAATGTGCGAAAGACTGAAGCCGTCTGTTGCATACCTGATCGGACCTTATGAACATGACTTTAGGCCTGGAAAGTCAACTATCGACCAGATATTCATATTACGACAAATCCTGGAATAAACTCGCGAACAACAAATCGACTCCAACTACCTCTTTGTAAATTATAAGGCTGCATTCGAGAGCACGATACTTTTATTATTATTATCATTTTTACAATTTTAATAATTCAAACCCCGCGAAGCTTTTGGCTTGTCTGCTGGGAAAACTGCACCAAACTATGTCGGAGCTTGGTATTCGTGCAAAATTGATACGCCCTTGTAGAATGACACTGACCGACACGAAATCCTCAGTAAAGATTGGAAAAGATCTCTCCAAGCCATTTAGTAAGAGGCGAGGCCTCAGACGATCGTGCGATCTCTCCAACATTTTAATTGAAATCATCGTGAGAAAAGCTGCAGTCAACACGAATAAAACTATCAGCAGCAAAAGTCACACGCTGCTCGCGTATGCTGAGGATTTAGACAACATTGTGCGAAATCTACGAGAAGTTAAGGCAGTCTTTTCGGGAATTGAGGAAGAATCAGCAGTAAATGAGGACACGACAAAATTTATGGTGTCGACAAACAAAACATCCACCCGATTGGTTGAAAGGGTGAACGTTGATATCCGTTATAATTTCGAGGTAGTGGACGAATTAGTTTACCTCGGATCTGCCGTGCACAGCAGCAATAACGTCAGCCTATAAAAAAACGGAGAATTGTGCTTGCAAACAGGTAGTATATCGGGCTAAGGAAGCACTTCAGTAATAAGATCCTCTCTCGAGAAACGAAGATCCAACTATATCAGACTCTCATACAACCTGTTTAAAGCAAACAATACTGGGTCTTATCGCATGTTGATGAATCATCAGTGGGAGTCTTCCAGAGAAAAATGCTCCCAAAAGTATATGGTCCTTTAATAGAAACCAGTGTATAATCTGTATCCCGACATCGACGTTGCCATGCATATTAAAATAGCGCGCTTACATTGGCTAGGCCATGTCAGTAGAATGAACCACGACGAAAGGTATTCGAAGACACACTCGAAGGATAAATATGACGGTCAAGACTTCTCTGGCCAGAACAGGATGAATATTGCCTGGGAGAGCTTGGTGTTACCAACTGGAGGGAAAGTCTGAATATCGAGGCGGTTGGAGAAACATGTTATCCTCTTTTTTTAAGACCCTAGGCCCTTCTGGGTTGTTTGAGGTCACCTAAGTATGTAAGTAAAGTAATTCAAATTAAATTACAAATAATAATTGTCATATAATTAATTTGCCCCATGTATGGTTTGCAGGAATACCACTATTTATTTTTCTATACTGAGATTGGGAAAAATCCTGCATGTAAGAAGTCTGAGCTTAGCAAGGACACAAATCAGCCAAGACACACAAATCAGCCAAGACACACAAATCAGCCAAGACACAAATCAGCCAAGACACAAATCAGCCAAGACACACAAATCAGCCAAGACACACAAATCAGCCAAGACACAAATCAGCCAAGACACAATTCAGCCAAGACACAATTCAGCCAAGACATACTAGAATAACACGAATTTTCTCGTATCTGTTAAACGGCTCTGCAATTGCATTGCTGATTGCAGAAAACACATGAGCTAATTTTTTCAAAATGGTTTTTATGCTGTTTTCACATTCTAAAGGGGTACTTACACAATGTGTACAGAAATGACATGAGTCCGGTTGTTAAAAATCTCAAACTCCAGCATGCAAGATTTGAAATTATTGTGGATACCGCATGAGTAAGTGACTCATGTTGTTTCTAGCCTCAATGTTAACCCGGATTAATTATTGACTCATGTGGTTTCAATTGTAATTTAAGGTTTCACAATGTCTAGTTCGATCGGAGAGATTATTGTTTTTCTGCCATTCTCTGTACTGATTGGAAAAAGTCTGAACAAGGACACAATTTCTATTAGACATTTTTCTCAGACTTGCTTATAAAAGTCCAATCACTTAATTTCATTGAACCTGAACATCTTCAATTTGCAAATTTGACCATTTTTCTACTGTCAACTGTGAAAACGGCTGATTGCCGTTTGAAATACGAAGCAACTTATGAGCCCTCGGCAAGACCTCAAGAGTACTTATGAGTATAATGCGTACAATGTCCAATACACCTTCCAGGCATTCCTTCCTTCCAGTTCTCATTTTTTTCATGCAAGGGACAAGAAAAAAACTTTCTAACCACAATTAGAAGAATAAACTTTTGGTTGGTAAACATTTTATGAGCATTTTTACGACTTTTTCGATAATTTCATTTTGTTCAGACTTTATTTTATGATAACGAAAGGACCTAAAATATACATATATTTCCTTCACATACTCATGCAAATACATACATGTAGTACATGTGTATTTACATACGCTTTATGTAAAATCCAATATTTATGTATGTGTGTATGGAAATTTAAGTACACATGTGTGCTCGGCAAGGACCAAGATGTTTTTGGGCAATTGCTGTAGACCAGTGATGAATGGTCGTTTTCCGTCAGTTGGGGCATCCATAATGCTGTCGAAAACGCTGGCTAAAATAAAGACCAGAATATTGAGAAATAAAATAATATGATATACATATATATACATATATAAAAAAACATTTTTTTAATAGGTTTTATTACAGAAAAACAAACACAAGGACTCATTCACACATATGAATGCGAGTGTGTGTTTGCTCTCACATACATATACACTTAATTTTTATGTACAAACAAACTATAAAAGGATCGGAACTTGAAAAGCTGCACAGAGTCTTCTGTTACTAGTAATAATGTATTACCCAAACACTCTTACGTATGCCTCCCCCTCCCCCCCCCCCCCACACACACATATGTATCTGCAAAATGTGTTGTATAATGCACACATGTATGGATGTGTTATAAAACCCAAACACACACACACACTCACATACATAATACTCGAAAGACCTTGTATTGATAGAAATGAACGTGAAAGTATAAACTAGGAAACGGAAATGGAAACAACAAAGAAACAGTAGTGAAGAAGGACACAAACGGCATAACAACATCATCGGCAGTTGCCGTTTGGAAAACGACACAACGCCACTCTCTTCATGTTTAAGTTTACAAAGAAATAGACAATTGATAACAAACAAACTCAAAGAAATAAACACCATTTCCAGGGAAAATTGTAAATTGAATGACAAAAATCCAACAAAAATCCATTAATTGTAAGATAATCATCGACTGGGCTTTTACAGGCCCATTTGTACTTTATTCTTAATAATATATTAACTCTAGGAAATCGATTGCTGACTAAAAACCTCAATTGGAGTTTGTTCTTTCAAAAAAAAACATCCAGTTAAAATTTTTGCCTCAGAGTCTCCTGAATTCCTCCACCGAAGTATTATTTATAACACAACGAATCAGACTCTGTAGATTTCCGTGTTCATTCGGATAGCACAACATAATATTTTGTCAGAATGACGCAAAAATTTCCTACTGTGCCTGGTGAAGTCCAATCAAATTTTAATCAATTCCACGAACCAACTATTTATAATAGAACGGAGATGACTCTTGGATTATTCACCATCATTTGTGTATATAAGAATAGGATTTTGTCGTTACACTTCGTCACCTCGGGAAGCCCTTTTGTGTATCTTGTGTTTCTGCTCGTACGAGCCGAGGAATAACAAATTGGTTAATATAATGCCTGCTGACCATTGATCTAGATAAACTACATGGAAACCACGACCAAATTTAGGAATATAAACACTGGTGCTTCGTCTGCAGACATATTTCCGGACATACACCTAAGCCGGTAGGTTGGCCTGATGAGCACTCTTCACAGTTCAACGAGAACCCCAAAAACTACGGTATGAAGTTCATGATCCATAAAGTGTTCCCAATTGTTCTACATTATTTTCCCCTGAGCTGTTCCAAAAGGCGTTAGAGTCATAATCCTGCAAAAGAAGGGCAATGACAGAGCAAGTGTTCCACCTCTCCGATATCCTCTTCACATGTCCTCCATTCATTTGCGTCGGTTACTTCAATTTTACTTAAATGAAACCCAGAAACTCCTGTACGAATTTCGTGAACCATACAATTTTCCCAATTGTTCATCATTATTTTCCCCTGAGATGTTCCAAAATGTGTTAGAGTCTTAATCCTGCAAAAAAGGGCAATGACAGAGCAAGTGTTCCACCGCTCCGATATCCTCTCCACATGTCCTCCATTCAGTTGCATCGGCTACTTCAATTTTACTTAAATGAAACCCAGAAACTACTGTACGAAGTTCGTGATCCATACAATTTTCCCAATTGTTCTACATTATTTTCCCCTGAAATGTTCCAAGTGGTTAGTGCAGGGCAATGACAGAGCACGTTTCGATATCCTCCTCCATGTCCATCGGCTATTTCAATTTTACTTAACTGTTCCCTCACAGCAGGGTATCCAGTTAGGGCACCCAGTAATCGACTAAGTCCGGGTTGATCTAGCTTCATCAATCCTCTGGTCATGTTCCCCTCTGGGGTCCAACTCAGGATCTATGTCGCTTTGCTCCTGACTAATGCATTTCATTAACCCGAGGACAATCGTCTGGAATCTAACAGATTTTGTCAGAGTGGCGATATGTTACCCTACTGGGTCTCGTGAATCCCTTTCGCATTTTGACCTGAGGCTCCCCAGAAGCCTCGATCTAACGGTTTAAAAAACAACGAAGACAACTCTGGACATATTGACAATCATTCGGGTACTAAATTCAGTCGTCGCAACCTCAATTCGTTTGTGGCAACCATAATTCGGTGGCAACAACTGAATTTACGGTTCCTACAACCTCTTTTCACACAATTAGTGAGGAGTCATCCTAACATTTTTTGCAAAAGCTCTTTGAAAAAGCTCTTCCAGGGCTGAATAGACTTTTTCACGCAAACTTTAGATAAAGGGCTTCCCGAGACACCCGAGGGAAAGTAGCAATTTTGGAGAATGTGAAAGGAACGGGAACTTTCTATAAGAATATTGGGGGTCTCTTGCAATTGCGAAGAGCCAACTGCAAGCCAAGCTACAAAATTTAGATGTGTGCCCAAAAATGGCAAGGTACCAGTGATTTGACTGCTCTTTTCAAAAGCTTTGTTTGGGATTTCTATGTTGTTTATCAAGACAATTGTTCGGCATACAAAATACACAAACAGGGATTCCCGAGGCCCTGAAGGGTGACTTATGACAAAAAGTTATCGTTATACTCGTATACCCGTTGTACAACCCTGTTGTACAATTTTATAGTCTCTCAAAGAAAGGTAGGTTCCACGTAAGCGGCAATCTTCGTCTTCCTCGTTAATACACATATCCGGATTTATGTACATTCAGTCCTCTAGACTGTGCCCAGTTGAACGATATTTCAAGTGCTCTTGAAACTCTTTTCCAAAGAATGTTCGGTTGTTTTCCCTACACTCACTAAACAAATTGTTTGAAAAGAGGTTGTAGCAACCGTAAATTCAGTTGTTGTCACCGAATTATGGTTGCCACAACCGAATTGATGTTGTAGTGACTGAATCTAGTTCCCACAACAAAAATTCGGTTGAAGCAACCTCGTTTCATAATTATTTGGGTTGTGCCAACTGAATTTCCAATCATTTTGGTTCTATCAACTAAATTTTCTATAATTTCGATTGCACAACCGAGTTTGGAATCACATCAGTTGCAACAACTGAATTTAATATCAATTCGGTTGCAACAACTGAATTTGGAATCAATTCGGTTGCAACCACCTAACTTGGTATGAATTCGGTCGCAACAATCAAATTCAGCCTTAGGTCGGTTGCAACAACCGAATTTGACATTAATTCGTTTGCAACAACCGTGTTTATGGAAAACGGGGTTGAAGTTTTTTGTATTATTTTGCATATAGTAAATTTGCAAGCAAATGAGAACTGTTGGCTCTGAAGATGTTCATGGTCGGTCGTTTAGGATGTGGGAGTATACACGCCCAAGGTAAGGTTTAAGCTCTAAATCGACATCATAAATGTGGATGAACCCCATGAAGACTGGGACTTCAAAAACGGTCAGAATTGACATGTAAAATGTCAACCTTTAATGCTGTCTTGACAACCTCTATTACCTCTAATTCAGTTGTGACAACCTCTAATTCGGTTGTGATAATCTCTAATTCGGTTGTGACAACCTCTAATTCTGTTGTGACTTCTAAATTCGGTTGTGGCAGCCCCTAAATTCGGTTACGGCTAATTTCGGTCTCAACCGGATTTGTCTGAGGGTATAAAAGTATTGCCACATTGTCTGCGAAATAGACGGGCTTGAATCATCCGTTGGTCAATATCCTTAGTAAACTATTTATGGTGATGAGCCAGATAAGTACAAAAATAAATGGTTTCCCACTACATCCCTCGAAGGGATGCTCACAACCAGTGAGCTGTGCGCTTTCCAGTTTTACACTCACTGATTGGGACCTATCGTTTTACACCGGTTCCGAACGGTATTTTGAGAAGCTTTTTCGGGACTCTATAGTGTCTCGCTATCATTAAGCGAGGAGACCGTCGTGTAAAGAAATTTAAGGTGGTCAGAGCAGGGATCGTACCCACAAACTTATGTACCAGAACGGCATAAACAAAACACTGGACCATGAACTGATCTAGCGGGAGAGATTTATTCCGGATTTAAGTCTCTTGATTACCTCTATTAATGTAGAGGCTGGCAGGTTGGTTAGTGGACTGTATTTTAGATGAGAGGGATTAAGTGTAGGTTAGAGCCAATTTCTCAGTTCTGCGGAGTGGCTCGCGGTGATTTAGATATGATTTGTATAATTTCCCTTATTTCCCTTATGTTTATATTATTCGTCCCACAGCTAATCCAAATATTCCTTAGCATATGACTGATCTAGTCGTTTATTGGCCGGCCGACTCCAAACTGATCTAAGAGATGGATTGTCAACGAGGTCCGCAGTTTGTTGACGTTTCCAACAAATGGTAAACTATAAACTCCATTCCATGTTGTCTTATCCCTGGGATGATTTCATACGACCCGCAAACTTCAGAGAAGCGAAATTCGCAAATGTCCTCCTTACCATATCCTTTGAGATGACCGAGTTTGGATTTCCTAGACTGGCTAGCTGTTGCTGCTTGTCCACCAGGTGTTCTGCCTCTCCACCCTGTATGTGAATTGCAGTTAACAGTATCATCGCAGGGATTAGTGTATCTAATCATACAGTCCTAAAATATTGTTTCTATACCATATTTATATGGGAAATGGTGTAAAGTAATAGGTGTTCAATCAAACTCATACACGTGCTGTATGTAGTATATGAACATTCATCATCCTCGTAAGTTTTTGGTGTGTATAAGCGAGTGTGTGGGCATTGTTGCTTATAATTGTGCGTATGTATTGAAGGAGCATATAAGTGTTTCAGAGATGATATATTATAGTGTCAGTTGTTGTTGCCATTACAATAATGTCCTGTATAGTATGAACACGCACACACACACTCACCTCCTTATATTAAATGGAAGGACATGACGAAAAAAAAACACGTAACAGAAATTAGGGATAGGTCATCATCATCTATGCCTGTGAAAGCTGTCGCAACAATAACCAGAACGTATGGATGCCACATGGATTGCAAAATTTAACTGAAGGATATTGGTAAAGGACATCATATACAGCAGTAAACAGCAGCTGTACGAACAATAATACTAACGAGGATAACGAACGGATACTAATGACAATTCGAAATACGAAGAGTTTTGAACAAGAATTGACCCAATAATAAACGAAACAACTACACGATTTGGTGGAGGTGGAATGTTCAAAAGAAAATAGAAAGAGAGAGTGAAAAAATAGATAAAGGAGAAGAGAAATTTATTCGGCTGAGACACGCAATTTTTCAGTAAGAAATGTCTTAGCTTGTTGGAGGCATTCAATTCGGGTTTTGGAACAAGTCTAAACTTAGCACGGGCACAGTTTGATAAACGAAATATATCTCGATTTAGCCAAGACACATAAAAACCAACCTTTTAGCTAACACTCAATAAGTTACCTACTTCTCTTACTGAACACAGTTTTTCCAATTAACAGGCAGAAAACAGACTACGATTTACAAGAACACATAGTTAATTATTTGAAAATTTTGTCGTCTATCTGGTAAAAGTCTAAGGGTGCAGTTTTCTGTACGTAATAGTTCTCAGTTTACATGAATTTCCCACGCATCTTTTGTAGAGATTCAAAGTTGTTGGTCAGAAGGGGAAGGTTATTGCTCCGTCACTCATTCTATGAGCACTGTTCTTCAGAGAACATACTGGAGAAAGTCTATGCTTAGCTAAGACACACCATTGTGTACAAAATATGTCACGCCTTAAGGCGATTTCGTTTCTGAGAAAAAATTCAAAATTTTTTGTTCCCTTTGTCTTAAAAGTGCCTTGTGTTCCTTTGTGAAAAAAGTGCATCCTTACTTAAAGTTTTCGTGTTCGTTTCTGAGAATTTTGCACTCAAAAAGTGTAAAAACGTTGAATTTTCTGCCCTCTCAGCGACTCACGGGGGAGAATGTTATCCGATAAAATGGCAGACATTCTGTATTTTTGTATGTGTTCTTTGTCCTTGCTAAGCTAATTTTTCTACTTTTTGTGGAGGTCGCCAAGCTAATTTACCCGCCTCCAGTTAAAATCGCTTAATTTCTCAAACTTAGCTAGGACACAGCAATATTAACGGAATGTGTCTCGGCTTAGCCAAGACATAATAAAGAGACGTATGTTTCTGGTATTCTATAGATGGATCCCAAAGAAATGGTCAGATCAAAGAGATTGTGTGTCCAGACAGAAAAACGTCTGAGCGGAAAAGTCTAGCAAGGACACAATTAACTATATGAAAGCTTTTTCGGTGTAGTCCAGATAAGCAAACAACTACGAATTGTCTGGAATTCTTTCAGGCACGCAAAATTGTTGATCAGATCCAGGAGACTATAGTTCTTCTCTCAATGAGAAGATTATGTCCAGAATGGAAAATTTATGCTTTGCTGGACACAAAATGTATACGAAATATTTTTCGGCTTAGCCAGGACACAAATAAAAACATGAAATCTCCAAGTATTTTTTGTAGGGATGGTGGAGGGCACTGTATATTTCTCAATGAGTACTGCTGTTTCATAACTAAAAACATGTTTGCATTTTTTTCAATTCGCTTAAGTTAAAGATCCGAGGAAGCAAACAAACAAAAACTGTTAAAAACACGAGCGACAAAAAAAATTCAAGTTAGTAGCGGAAATGCAAAGATAACGCCTGCAAGGATATCAATGAAAATGTGCAATAAATATGATATAGCTTTTGGAAGGAAGTAGGAATTCAGCAATGCACCATGGGCAGCACGGAAATTTAATGGAAATTTCATCACGGAAATAATAAGGAAGAGAAAAACATGTTTTTCACCGGCAATGTCTTTGTGAATCCATCAAAGACGTGAGAAGGTGTGGACACAACGAGACTTAGGACATGAGAACTGTCACTTACAGTTGTTTAACTAAAACTGAGTTTTTAATCCTTTAGTTTATATTCACGACAAGGCAATTGGTCAGTCTCTGTGGTCTTAGGTTGACAGTGGGAGTTAACAGTGGGTGACACTGGGAGTTGATTTACGACTCATTTAGGCTGATATTAATCTTTGTTATTACTCCTTCAAGCGAAGAGAAGAGCTATCTTCTCTGGAGATCCCTTTAGTTCCCTGTAAGAAGCTTTAAAATATTACTAAGATTCCAAGGGACATGAGACAAATCTCCCACATCCCTAAAGAAGTAGCATATAATAGTATGTATCCTCCTGCTGACTTGACATAGTACTACAGGGACTTGCGGGGGAACTGTTCAATAATACTACCTTCCCATCATGGTTACAGCTTCAACAAAAGTCATTTCCTCTAAATTTTAGTCTCGACGTATGTCTAATCATCAGACAGTGTACCGTCAAACCTGATACAAGTAAAACCTGATACATGTTGAAGCAGATGGTTCATGGATTCCCTTCTACATAATACTGATCAGATGTATAGTGTGCAATAATTTGTTGCTCTTGGTCAACATTCCTTCACCATCATATGGCAGCATTCCCTTTGTGAAATCCATCAGAAAACTCTAGGCATGTCAACACAATTAAATTCCTGACAAATCTCTAGCATAGCCTCGAGTCTTGCAAGCTGATTTTCCCTCGCTTAGTGACAGCGACAGTAGCGAGTAATAAGCCATGAAATAGCTTCTCAAAAAACCGTTCGGAACCGGTGTAAAACTGTAGGTGCCAATCAGCGAATTTAAAACTAGAATGCGCACACTTCACATACACCTAACTAATACAGTATGTCTATATGTACAGTAAACTTTTTTTGGGATATGCCCCATCGTCCTCTGCTTGCTCGTTTACCTGAATATATGGCCATTGTGGACCTACTGATCCTATCCCTAGTGTGTGACTTGAAACTATGAGTAAGAGTACTAAGATGCATCAGGACATTGAAAGTCGGAAGTTTGGGCTTCTGGAATAAATTCAGAACAACCATACCGGTTGGAGAATATTGGTGGAACCACCCACCGTTGCAAAATCTTGACATAGAAATTTTTACGGATGGATCTAAAATGGTCAGTGAGTGGAGTGGAAGCTGAGGGTCTTGTCAACTTCAGTTGGTATAATCATCGATCTCTCGGGTTTTCGTAGTAACTTCTAAGCGGAATTAGTGTCAATATCTGTTTTATCCGTGAACGAGGACAAGACAAAATTAATGGCTTCGACAAGAAGAGCATTCACCCGATTGGATGAAGAGGGGAACGTTGATATAATTTCGAGGTAGTGGACGAATTTATTTACCTCGGATCTGCCGTGAACAGAAGTAATAACGTCAGCCCAGAAGCACCCAGCTAGGCAAGCACTTCAGAGATAAGACCCTCTCTCAGGAAACGAAAACCCGAATATATCAGACACTCATTCAACCTGTCTTGTTTTATGGCGCATGCTAATGAAATATCACTGGGAATCTTCGACAGAAAAATGCTCCGAAAAATATATAGTCCTATAATAGAAAACGGCGAGTATAATCTATCCCGACATCGATGTAGTTATGTGTATCAAAGTAGCGGGTTTAAGATGATTAGGCCATGTCAGTAGAATGAATCAGAATGGACCAGTGCGAAAGGTATTCGTAGACATACTCGAAGGACATGGAAAAATAGGTCGACCAAGACTTCACTGGAAATACCAGGTGGAAAATTGCCTGTGATAGCTTTCGTGATATCAACTGGAGGAGAAATGGCGGAAAACCCTGAACACTATCTCCTACAGTGCCCAGCCTTGGCAGACATAAGGATGAGAACTTTTGGAAAGCACTTTTTTAATGGAATACCGGTACTGGGGAGTATCGACCTCAGTCTATAGTGACGAGCAAAATTGTAACAGGTTTCCTATAATGGAAGTTCAAAACTTTAATTTTTAGCATCGTTCAATCGTAGAACTAAAACATTTTTTGGACTTTTACTTTGATATGGTCTCTTTCATAATGAACACTTAAATATACAACAATTATACGTATGTATATGTTTAAAAGAGCGTAATATGTAAACAAACCCCAATGTTACAATTACTTACTTTCTTCAATGTTACAATATTGCACTCTCTTCAAGTTTCAAGTTTTCATTGATCATTATTGTCCACGTGCTGATCAAAAATGGAAGCATCTAAAGTAGTTGAAATCATGGAATTATTAAAAAAAATAATAATTCTATTCGGAACGTTGCAAAAAAGTTTAATGTAAGTCATATGACGATCCAGAGAATAAAACGGATGAAAAATATTAAAACTTTAACTGCTCGTGGTCGCGCCAGAAAGATTGACGACCACACGTATCGTGATTTGGCAAAATTAGTGACAAGTGACAATGTAATTACCCCAAATGTGACAAGGTAATTACCCAGGTCCTAAACACTTTAAATATTGATGGCAATGAGTAGACTGCTCCTCGAAGTCTCAAAAGAGTGGGTGTTAAGGCTGTAGTGAAGAAAAAGAAACCACTTTTATCACAAAAGAATAAAAAGCTGCGTAAAGAATTCGACCAGGTCTACGAGAACTGGACTGAAGCTAACTGGAAGAAGGTAAAGTATTAAATTCGACATGTTGTGCTTGGTACTGAAATAAAGATCCAAATACTACTATCCCGAATGCAGTAACACAAACCCTGAAACATGGGGTGGATCCATAATGGTATGGGGATGTATAACAAAGAATGGAGTAGAGCCTCTGCTTAAAATTGAAGGTATTACGAAAAAAGAACAATATCTTTCAATCTGCACAACCATTTACGAGTACCAGCTGCTACGGAAAAAAGGGTCTTGTTACTAAAAGAGTGAGCATGACAACGACCCAAAACATTCCACCAAAATCGTTAAAAACTGATTAAACAGTCAACAATGGCTACCAGCGCAGTCATTAGACTTAAACCTGATCAAAAACTGTTGGAGTTTGTGTTTTCTTTACAGGTAAACGTGGCTATTCAAATTGGCATCAATTTCATGAGCCGAAAATGTCACTCCTGCCGAAAATTTCGTAAGCAGAATCAATTACAGGGTTGTTCGCCAAAATTATTTCACACGAAACCAATTACGAGGATCTAATACAACTAAATTTGAAACATATGGTAGGGCCAAACCAAAAACAGAACGAGACAACTACAATTAGAATAGTTCGTTCTATAAATAGAGCTTTCAAAACTTCTGCATTAGTACGTGTAGGTAGGAAAGCAATGTGTAAGTAGCGACAAACAATCACTCTGCACAATCGACAAATGTCTTCGGTTAGTGACTTGTGTAAATACACACCGCAGTGGCTTAACGGGCTAGACGCTGCTGAAGATGATGCTTCACAAACATCGAAACGATCGTCCAGCGAATGTGAGTTCGAACCCCACCCGCGGCATTTACATTTTTTTCACTAACCAGAGAAAACATGAACTCTTACAGCCTTAAAGTAAATTACAATTGTTGGATAATTGTTTGGCACCGGAATTTGACATTTCGATCATTTTAACAACCAAAACTAATACCACATGCGTTAAAATAAAATGAAGTGCGTAGAGGAATTATAAATGAAATATTTGCAAGGTAAATCAAAGATACAGCCATGGACACTTAATTAGCACAAAATTACTCTTAAGTTTGACATAGAATTTTTTTAAACTTTTTGACTATATATGCCAATTATTATGGTCTTCCCTGTTGCTGCAGACCATCAAGCTTCTGTCAAACAAAATTTATTTTACCGTACCGTTCTGGTTGCTGGAGTGGACAATTAGCATATTTTGCTTTGGACAGTAGATTAGCACAAGCGGAACGGTTATAAAGAGTTTTTTGGCGCGTATTTTGTGTCTAATGGTCATTTTTTAAAATTTTTTATGCAATTTCTCTAAACTTTTCCTATAAACGGGAGGGGGAAAGATTCTATGCCAGAAGAAGGGGACACTGTGTTCAATATTTGTAGTGAAGGCAAAAAGCCATGTGAAATTGCAAAAATTCCTAACCGATCGAGAAAATTGTCCTATAATGTTATTTATTCCATTAAAGCTAATAAAAATGTTAGAATGAAAAACAAAAAAAATTAGCCCACGTAGCAAAAAAAAACAAGTGAAGCAATGGACCGAGCTATTGTTCGGAAGTCAAAGAAGGATCCGTTCACGTCATCACGTGATACTGCCAACGAAGTTAGCTCTGAATTTGTCAGACATGCTTACCCGAAGACACGTCAATGACGCTCAGCTCTTTGGATGCGCAAGCCGAAAGAAACCACTCCTTTCCAAAAAATATATTGCAAAGCGTTTACTCTTTGCTCATACCCATAAATCAAAAGATCTCTCATTCTGGAAAAAATTCTTTGGAGTGATGAAACAATGTTAAATCGAATGGGTCCGGATGGTAGAAAAAAAGCTCATCGTCCTAAATGTCAGGCACACAGAAAACCGTGAAGCACGCTGGAGGAAGCATTATGGTGTGGTGATCTTTCTCATGGCATGGGGTAGGCCCCATTGTGAAGATAAACATAAAAAAGGACCGTCATCAGTATTTGGATATTCTGATGAACCAAGTGAAGCCATATGATTTTGAAGAAATACCAAACACACATCAAAAATTGTCAAGGAGAGGTTAATTGATGGAGTTAATTTGCAGACAACTAGAGACTGTTAAAATTGTTTTTGTCTTTTTAAGAAGAATACATGCCTTACGTTTCTATGATAAAGCTTTTGTTATTTGGAGTGAAATGGAAAAAAGTAAATGGGTTTGTGTTGGAGACAAAATTTGTGCTAATTTAGTGTCCATGACTGTAGGTGGCAAATCTCCGCAACAAAATTGCGCAAAACAGCGCACTGGAGCGCGATGTAAAGTTTGACACGAAAGGGTAGTACAATGATCGCTTCATATTACGATAGGGACAACAGCTGTTATTTTCAAGATGTATATATTACAGGTGAAAGCATTAAACCAGCTCATATGAACAAAATATTTGTTGTTGTTGCCTACAACTACAACCACATATCCGGCTATAAAACGAAATAAATAAATCTTGATGAGTTTTGTGAGTTGTCACATAGCGCTACCTAGCTATACATGGCTTACATGTGTTGAATGTAGAGTTGGGAATTTTAGTTCATTCAAGTGATCACTCTTCCTAGTTCAGTTCATGCATTTAGTTCACTAGTTTATTGTATCATTTTAGCTTATGTGGTGTGAACTAAAGAGCTCATTTCAGTTCAACTTGTAGTTTTGGTTCAATCGGAGCGAATAATCGCGAGAATGATCTGATTTTTGCAGATTTCTAAAGTGTTTAGGATACCGTGATATTTGTTTATACTAACTCGCCCTATTGAATATCGACTTAAAGATTGGATTATTACGCTTCTGAAATATTGGTGTTTCCGTAATCTTTCAATATTTTGGGGAAAAGAAGTGGTGATTAACGCTGCAGTTATTGTGTAGAAGCCGGTTACATATCCATTCCTCAAACATTGCAACATTAGGCACCTTTGTGCAAATTGAGTGAGACAAAGAGAGCATGAACTAGAAACTGGCGGAGAGAACTGCACAACTGAAATACAAAAAACTGCTGAAACAAGTGAACTACTGAAACAAAAGAGCGGAATAGTGTGAACTAGTTCATCAAGACACAAGAGTGAATCGTTCAATTAAACTAGTTCGTTCGTGAACTACCCAACTCTAGTTGAAGGTCATGGGGATTTCGACATATGTTTATATCACCGTATAAACATAGTATTAGAGACAATAAGCGTGTTTTGGTTACACCGCTTGCTTATACAATCGCTTGCTTTATATGAAGCACTTAGCGCAGACTTAGCGAGAACTTAGCGACGAAAATCATTCTCGCTAAGTTTAAAAAAAAAAAATTTCACATATTTTACCATTTTCTACACTTTGTCATATTTTTGAATAAAATTACTTTTCGCTACTTAGCAAGCGATAATCGATTGCTTGTAACCAAAACACGACTAATGACTGAATATACAGAACCTTCCCTATAGCTTAACCCTTTCAGTAAAAGCGTCCAATATATTGGACAATTTTTCTCTTTGCTTTAAGAGATCTTTTTCTTTAAATAAGAGTTTTTGTTTTTAAGATAACGGGTTTTTTGAGTAAATTGTGTCGTTCTCCTTTACCACGTTTCATAAATTGAGTTTTCTGGTGCAGTTGAATGTGTTTTTTCTTAATTTATAAAGTGCACAAAAGTTGAAAAAAATTGAGTAATTTACTGCAAAAAATTCACTATTTTTCGTTGAAATTGGAACGCAAAAAAAATAAGTAAGTATTGGTTAATAGTCTAAAAATATATTTCGCGAAAGAAAAAAATAAAAATAAGGCACCGTTTTACGGGGGTGTTCAAAAATGTGCATGTCCCTTATATTGGACAATTGTACTCAAAGTCAGCGAAAGTCAGGCAAAACGTGGACGTGGATATTCAGCAGAGTGCTTTAGGGCCAATGGAAAAGTAACGTTTACCAGATGGTTCGACAACAAAGTGGTCAATTTGGCGTCAAATTTTATTGGAATTGGTAATAAAGACAAAGCAAAAAGATGGGACGAAGAAAAAAAGGAGTACATAGAGGTAGATCGGCCGGAAGTTGTTCGTTTGTACAATGATAGTATGGGAGGCGTAGACCTCAAGAAAATGGACAGTAAGAGTAATAATGCGTTTCCTGGATTTGGGGATGACTGCCGCTTGGATGGAATAAAGGCAAGACTGCACTACCAATCTAGTTCCGAAGGAAGATATTTTAGATCCCCTTAGCTTTCGAGCCGATGTTTCTTATATGTTGGTGTAAGTTCAGCCAAGACCTGGCTCCGTGGTAGGCCCTCTGCTACCCCGCCAATACCCTCTCCCATTCCAAACGGAACGTCCTGTTGTACGTTGCCAACACTCACTCCCGTTCCTGGACCTTCAACTTCAACCAATGCTAACCATGATTGCTCCACAGCGAAGCGCAAACGAAATCAGACACCGCAACCTGTATTGCGTAAGGATTTTTCACATCTTCCAAAATTTTTTCAAGCTAAGAATGCTAGTCGCTGCAAAATGGAAGGATGTTCAAAAAAAAAACTTAATTTTTTGCCAAAATTGCGAAGTATTTTTATGCGTCAAACGCGGAAATAATTGTTTTGCTCTTTTTCATGAAAACTAAAATACAATTTGCGTAATTGTGTTCAATACAGTTAATGCAGCTAATAAAACAATGAATTAATAACCAAATTAAATCACTTCTTTTTTACATACCTAGGGTACCACTGTCCAATATATTGGACATTAAATAACTAAATAACGGTAAAACTAAAATTTTTGGTCGCATTTTTGGAATCAGGGGCCCGAAATTAGCCGATGTACCAATTTTAAAATTTGTAACTTCAACGGCTGATTAAAAGTACTGAAAGGGTTAAGTGCCCTTTAATTTGCAATACACCTAGCAAGTCTTTTTAGGATTTCCAAACCTCTACAACTTTCGAAAGCAAATTGTAGAGTGTTTACTCCAAAATTATTACTGGATGTTATTGTATAGGCGCCGGTGGTGCAATTGGTCGTGTGCACGGCTCTGGTGCATGATAACGTGGATACGATCCTTGCTTTGACTGCCTTACATTACTTGCGACGGCGGTCACCTTGCTTAGTTACGGAGACACTATTGAGTATTTAGCCATGAAAAATCTTCTCAAAATAATGTTCGGAACCCATGTAAAAGTGTTGGTCCCAATCAGTGAGTGTAAAACTAGAAAGCGCACAGGTCACTGGTTGTAAGAAGCTCTCCGCAATCCCTTCATGGAATGTAATGGGAAACCAGTTCCTATATTTTTTTATGTTATTGAAAATATATTTGCCGACTACACTGTTCTTATAGCAGGACCATGTCTCCAGAAAAAACTTCCTGAAACACAAAGAAAAGACGTATGGAACTCCAGTTTCGGTTGCACGACAACCACGTACTTTAGGACGACGTACACAACACAATGCGAGACAATCAGGAATATCACAACAATAGCTATGAAAACTACAACAACAATAACAAAAAAAATGAACTGCCAATTTCCTGTGTTTGCTGGAAAAGCAACACAAACTGTAAATACCTTTAGTCTACCTCTTTATGGATGCAAGGCAGTAAGGCAATCACCAACACCAATACCCCACCGCCGCCATCACCACAATCATCAGCATCTTCATAAGATATACTTAAAATACAAAATCATGGGGTTCTCCTTTCATCACCACCACCACATCAACAACAACAACAACAGCTACCCTCCAAGTAGGCAACCTTCCCACTAGAGTCTTGCTTAACCTTCTTATACCCACCACCCAGCTCATTACTTTGCAATAATTCCTTTGCTTTACGAGCAGTATGTAGTATCTAACAGCGCGAGCGATACCGCTGGAGAACTATTAGATCGTATGGCTGACACTGAATTACGTGGATGAGACGGTGGCAGTATGGCTGGCGTTGTTATCGTTACGTATGCACATTCCTTAACAAATTGCGAAAACTATTTTCGTCAACAATTAAGTCGCAGCATTAAAGTCTCATTTCATACCAAGAAGCAGGAGGAGTGTAGTACGCAGAGTAGGTGGGAAGAAAAATTCTCATTACGGTGGTAATTAATTATGATAAGATGAAAAAATGTCTGGTGGTTGGAGTAGGTCACATCCGAGATGGCGAACTTTTTCAAGAGTTTTCACAGGAATCCCATAAAACTCTTTTCCAGGTTAAGTGAATTGAATTGTAAATAGTTTATGTACAAAATAATGACAAAATTCCTTTTTCATAATTTATTATTAATAAGCAAATTTACCATGATGCTTTAAGGAGATCCCAGCATATTTTTTTGGGGGTGTGGACCAACAAATGTCATAACCAGCCACCTTCAGGCCGCCCCTTACAAAATAGTGTCAAGGCAATTTCACTTGCAAACAAACAAAAAAAATAAACACGTTTTCAAGCATTTAGTTAAATTTTTAAATTCTAAATCAAGTAATTGTTTCAAAATCACATAGAATAATTAGTTTCGGAATTTAGATGAAACGCAAAACACCGTCGTGAAATACACATTTGGGAGGATTCTTCGGGTTTTTTCCCCTGTTGTTGCGTTGAACCATAATGAATCGCAAGGAAAAACACAGCCGTCTAAACGTGATTTGGATATATTTTTTTGCGTACAATTTATTGCTAAGACACCCACACTTTCTGTGCACAACCACTTAATAGATATTTTTTCATATTTTCTTAAATTAATAAAAAATATAATTTTTAGCACTTCTCCGTAAACTATATTTGTTGGCTTTTATAAAAAAACAATTCTCGTTTTATGCAAAATTTAAAAAATTTCTAGCTTTTCTCTATTTTTTTGTATGGTGTATGCTAATTTCTTTTCCAAAGAAACCTGTTTTTATACAAAACTCTTCTTTTTTTTTTTTTGAAAATTTTGGTTATTTTTCCCGAGCCTTTACACAAACGACGATACACGTTTAATCCAAAAGTCTGCGCGTAACTAAAAGATGATTTCTTTCACTTCGTTTCATACAAGCCAAGAGATTCCCGCAGCAGCTGCTGCTGCTTCTGCTGCTTGCTCACTCAGGATGTGTATAAACCGTTACAACACAACAACACAAAACCCTGCAAACCTCAACGTCTATGGCCAAGGGATGGCTCAACGAGATGCTGCAGAGTACGAATTACAATACGAACACAACTATAATGCAATGTAATACACATATTACCGCTATTTCCGTCGGGCAGAGTGGCTCTACACAAACTCTTTTAATATACAAATTAACCTCTCTACTCTCTTTCTAAATCCACACTCACACACGTACATCAGTTTCGTTACTATTATGTGGATGTTATTTCCAATAAAAAAGCAAAAAACATCTGTTTTTAAATTCAAATAGCTACTCACTCTTTAATTACTACACGCGATTTATTGAGAACACCATGAGCAAATTGTTAATTTAATGATTTCACATCAGTCTTTTATGTTATTTTATATTAAAACAACTTTATAATTACTTTAACTTAACTTAAGCACGGAGAACTTCACTTGTGTTGGTTTTTGGTTAGCGGTATTTACAGTGACAGTTTTATTTTTGTAGCAACAGTGTTGCCACATAACATATTATCAATGATTTGTCAATGACAAATCAATGAAACGCAGAGTTGTATTAAAGTGTAGCATGTAGTAGCTAAAACTAATTGTTCACAGTTGCAAAATAACACACTGTCATCAATAAAGGCTGGAATAAAGTGAAGTTCACATTATCAGTTTTATCGGACAGATTTATATGATGGAATTATCGATAATATAGTACCGATTTTTCGTTCACACACAGCTAGAGTATTCATAAAACTGGCCAATTCAAGACACCGGGTTTTCCGTTGCTTAGAAAAATTGTTTTTTTATAAAATCGGTTCCATCAGATTTTCGAAGGTAAAAACGTGTTTTGGTTTAGATATGTATGTATATGTTTATATATTTTTTCATTAAAAATAGTGAAACCGTTACCAATAAAATGTGTTTTAAGACAAACATGAGAATTAATGCATACAAATTGGGAGAATTTTAGAATTTTATAAGCACAAAATTGACAACAATACAAAATTAATATAAACTTTTCTTTTCAAAATGATCAATTTCTTCGTGTTAAGCTCTATTATTCCTACAATTATTGTTTTCTTTAATTTTCTTTAGAAAAAAATCATACCTTCCATTTTCTATTTTTTTTGTGGAAAAATTCAAACTAAAAGTTTTTTAATTTTTGTTTTAAATATTAAAGAAGAATTAAATTTTTTCTTTGAAGGATATCCTTTACCAACAAATTAAAAGTAAAACCGGTTTTTTACTGCCGTTACACCGATTTTTAGTTTTTAATTTAATTTTTTGTTGTTGGTTGTTCGAAAAGGCAAATTTTCAGAAAACCGGGGGATGTCCAAAAAACCGGTGGACCGGTTTATGGTTTCGATTTTTGAATACTCTACACACAACAAGAGTATTAAAAAGCCGGTCAATTCAAGAAACTGGGTTTTGGGTTGCTTCGAAATATTAGATTTTTGGAAAACCGATTCGCGTAACAACCCTGTAATTGATTTTGATTACGAAACTTTCGCAAACAGCTGAGTACCAAGTAAATGAAATGATAAATGGTAATCAGAGATAAGTGGGCAGTCGCTGCAATAAAAATTTCGCAAGAACTTAACACTAGGCTTGTGAAGTAAAACAGTGTTGCATAAAGGAAATCAAGCATTTTTCCTATATTCTCAGACAACCAAGAAAAATACCCGATCTGTCGGTTGGCAAAGTGTATGGAATATTGATTGATTTCTGTTTAAAATCATGAAGAGTAACAAAATCAAGAAAATCGGTGTCAGTGCGACTACGGTATTATTGGTTGAAAACTATAGTACATAAAAACGGGAACACGTACCTAAAAAATCATCTCCCAAACCTCTCATACCTTTTTAGGAATAAGCCCGTTAAAATTTGTGTATTTTAACTTTTAAATCCAATTATTAAATTTCAATTAATTTCCAATTATTAAATTTCAATTAACAGTATGATAATAAAATAATAGTTGTTCATATATTTTCGTATCGTCATTGGCCAGCAACAAATCAAGGATGATTACCAATTTTCTGTGTTCCTAACATTTGTAATGAACGATTATTTCGATATTTTTGTATAAGCGCCCATAGTTTCACACCAGTGTAGTATTTAATGTAAATTTTTACCATCCCTTACGCACGACGTGAGTGTCTTTGCAATTAGACAAAAGTGTGTTTACGGTAGCCGCGAAAGTGCTGGCATGTGCGTGAGAGGATGTGTCTAATAGTAGAACTAACAATTGAAGGTGTCAAGTAGATTAAGTTATTTTTAGACATTTCAATCATGAGAAATATGCTTGGGGGATGAGAGCCTTTTAGTAATTTTGTTACAATCTTGAACAAGCTTGAGTAGCGCAGGGGATGCGTGTGCAGCTTCAAGAGT
Organism: Phaonia tiefii; assembly: GCA_963931995.1. Lineage (NCBI taxonomy): Eukaryota > Metazoa > Arthropoda > Insecta > Diptera > Muscidae > Phaonia > Phaonia tiefii. The sequence goes on from OZ008370.1 coordinate 9,938,879, forward strand.
TGTGAATCTAAGTTCGATCCCCAGTGGGGCCGGATTTTTTTTAATATAATTATTTTTTTTAATTACATTTTAACGAAAGGGTGAGTTTTATTGCAAGATAACGCGACATTTCCAATGAGATAGTGGAATCTGATGGTGAATGCGACACACTTCTTCGTACAGTTTTTACCATAATATGAACAGAGAACGAATCTACAACCGCTTCCATCGTCTCTTGGTTATACTGTATTTGATAATCTAGTGGTGGGAAACCAGGAAGACAATCATGTATTCTCTATACTAGGCTTGGTGGTTCATCTCAACGCAAAGCTCTTTCTTTTGTGATTCGAGTTTAAAGAAGTACACACGGGGAAAAATTAGTCGCAACGTATTAAACGGTGTTATATTACTGATAAAGTGGATATTAGTGCATTCCTAAGGGGGAAACTAAGTCTGGAAAAAAATCTGACAATATTCATCCGATCCTTGACGGTATGTTTACAGTTTCGGGGGACTTGTACAAAACTCCTAAGCATCGACGAACCAAAAGGGTAATTTTTTTATATTAGTGGAAATTTGGTTAGTTTTCATGCCGAGAAATGTGGAAATCGAGCCCTTGAAATAGTTTCACCGAACATATAAATTCCTCCGGAATACTTTATGATTGCAAGGTACGTAATGAGATAACCAGAGGTGGAAGTGTGTTCGGGAGTTTAGACGTGTTTTTCTTCCTACTATAGATTTGTGCGAGTATTCGTTAATTTGGTTAAAGCGGTCTCATTGGTGTGTGTTTCCCTCATCTAATATTTTCGATTATATCTAAATTGAATATTGCGAAGCTCACAAAGCTGGACGAAAGAATTCGCTAAATTGACTTCTAATGTCATTGGGACCATTTTAACATTTCTTTTGAAACGAGCTAGACAACCAGCATTTCATGGGAAAATTATAGCAATAGCGGCAACTCCCGGTACTTATCGTCTAAAAGAGTTTAGATTATATAAAAGAGGAAACTAGAAGTATTAAAAAATCAGCTCGAACTGCAACAGAACCAGTCCTACTATACGCAGAACTCGGTCTGAATACATCAAACTACTACTCTCACACGGCGACAGGTTTACTATAGAAACCTACAAAGGCTTTAAAGTGCTTTAAACACCATCCAGAGCAAAAACACTGTCCGCATCTATCAACAGCCGCAGCTGCAATAAATATAATTTAGTGTTAAGTAACTAAAAGTAAAGTGCAGATAAGTTTTTTTTTTTTTTGATTGAATATATGCAAAATTCGTATTTCTCTCTTTTCCCTATATAGCATCACGAACATGTTCATCGAGGCCTCGACGATCCTGCTTAAACCCTTCCTTACTAAAATTTGGTGAGTGATACAATTATATACACAAATAATAATTGAGAGTGATAATTTTGCATACACACAATCTATATAAAATTTCGTGTTTATTTTTCTTACTCTGCAATACAATTTCATATCATTTTGAATTCCGTACGAAATCATATTCATTTGGTTCATACATCTTGATTTTTTTTCAATAATTATTTTTTTTTAATTATAAGTTTGAGTTCCATTTCGATTCTGGCTTTAAAGAAACAATCGTACCTACTGGAAATTTTGAGCACTAAAGCTTGCGAAATTTCCTTAAATTTTAATTTGATAAACAATGAAATCATAAGAGCCTCATTTTCACTTCATAAAATTGCAAGTAAGCTACATCATTCTTTTTAGTATGTTATCTTTCATATTTCGATGTTAAGTATCATAGAAACCCTTAATATTTCTATCATAAGTTTACAGTGGGAATTTACGATAAAGTAATTTTAAGATTGTTATCTGAGAGAATTCGTTGTATATCTTTAGAGACTTTAAACTATTAAATGAATTCAGTGGTCTAACTAACATGAGTGATTAAACGCTTTATTTCTTAGGGTGGATAACTAGGGCAGGGTAGTGCAAAAGTAGGGGGTCCTAATTATGAAACGCCTCTAGGACCATGGTTGGGTTTTGGGCAAAAAGGCGATGGATTCGAATATCAACTACGAATCCCAGAACAATCAATGACGACTGATACTTTGATGTTTTTTTTTTGTTTTAGTTTCTTTCCTCATTCTAACCAAAGTGGGTTAAAATTTTGTTCAATAGTATATGGTTAGAATCGGATCCCTCCAAAACCTTTTTACTATATTGCTGTAGTTTGTTACAGGGAGTCTACAATACTTTGTTTATGTAGAAAAGTTGTAGGAAGTAGTCGAGTAATGTAGACACGAACCCCCCACCCGATTGCAAGCTAGCGTATAATGGCTCCCAGTCTACTTTGCTCCCTAAACATTTTGCTTTATTTATAAGAACATCTTTCCCCTACAACCACGGTCAAAAGGTGGTAATGAAAACTCGTCGGTTCGACGAACACTTTTTTTGATATGCTCTTAACAATTTATGTTAAGAAAGAAATACTGCAATCTTGTACATTACATAAATAAATGGCGCCCAACGTGGGGCAGAAAGCATATCCATTTGGAAATGCTGTCGCCCTAAGGTTTAATGTGAATTAATTTAAAATAGATTTCAATAAATAAATTTAACAGAGGTTTCTTTCCAGAATAGTATTAGGAATTTGAATACTGATTAAAATTCTCTGGATTTTCAGTTATCTGATAATTTCGGATATGATGACCGAGAATATACTTAATCGGGATTTCAATTCCAATGTTATCCTGATTTGGCAACTCTGAATAAATTTTGTGGTATATAACTTTAAATATTGTAATTTCAGTTTTCATAAGAAATGTATTAGCCTCCTGGGGTCTTTCGGAACTACTCTAATATAGCTTGAAGCATTTTAGAGTCCATTGTCTTCAGTTGTGAGACGGAAAAATGAGTGCTATTGATATTACGGATCTGTTATTAACATATTTTTAAGTTTTACACTCCATAGACCGGCTTTGTATCCATATCAGTCGATTTTGTTGTTATATACATATACTCTGTTCCTTTATTATCCACCAAAGTAAGAAATATTCTTTAGATATATTTATCCTTTCGATCTTTGTCTTTTCTAATTTTTGTTTTGTATAAACAAATTTGTTGATCATTAGGAAGTTATTTTTTTTTGCTAAAATCGTTCCCAAAATGGCTACCGCGCGCAGTCCACCTCCTTCGGTTGCCCTTACTGCATCCACAAATGGATTTGGGAATAAATGTTTTATTTGTGACGAGGTTATGATTGTGGAGGTCCATGAATGTTATAAGATTTCCACTTGTGGACATATTTTCCATAGGAGTTGTATTGAGCAATCATTGTCTACTTCCGCAAACTGCCCAATGTGCAAATTGTCATGTGAACTTTCCGATCTTCGAAAATACACATCTCCGCCATTGATTGCCATAGAAAATGCTACCCAAACGGAGACAAATAGGAAAACACGTCCGAATATACGAGGTAAAGCCCGGGGTGTAATGAACAGACCCCAAACCAGAAGTAGGAATAGGAACTTATTTAATGAAAATATAAATTCAAGTTTGGATTTAAGTCCACGTCATACTAACTCGTACCACGATGTAGCAGATCAATTTTCACCTAATAATAATCTGATTCCTCTTTCTTACCAAAATGTACCAACTGCTAATTCCAATTCTTCTGCAAATACAAATGTGAACGCAAATGGAATTAGTGGTGCAAATGGTCATCCTATATCAACGGGGCCAGCTTTGAATCAGGCGATCGGGGTTGATTACAACCGAATCAGTCAAATGATTGAAGTTAGTCTTTCTAGGATGCTGCATAATATGAATTTACAGCCTTATCCCATACCGAACCATACCTCAGCACAAACTTATAATCGGGGAAATCGTCAGCCTACGTCTCCTCAACCACAACCACAAAATGCTGGTATTGGCACTCATAATTTGTCACTTAATAACTCCGGATACCCACCGTCCATTCGCACAGAGAAAATAACTTCTCTCATACGCAACTGGAACATTCAGTTCGACGGGTCAAACAAGGGTCTTTCCGTAGACGAATTTTTATATCGAATCACATCAATGACTAACGATCACTTGAGTGGTAATTTTGAAATCGTTTGTGGTAATCTGCAAGTTCTCCTGGCTGATAAAGCTTTGCATTGGTATTGGAGATACCACAAACAGGTAGAATCGATAAATTGGCATGAGTTCTGTGTTGCGTTAAAATGTGAATACAAAGATATGCGCTCGAACTACGACCTGAAAGAGGAAATTCGCAACCGGAAGATGAGACCTGGTGAGACTTTTGAGACATTTTATGACTCAATTTGTGCAATTTTAGATCGCCTTGAAACCCCGATGGTAGAGGCGGAAATAGTCGAGATTTTGGTAAGGAATTTGCGCCCTGATATTCTGCACGAACTACTTTACGTACCGGTGTACTCTGTTGCCCATTTGCGTAAACTCGTGCAAATGCGGGAAAATCTTTTAGCAGATGATATTTATCGCAAGCATATATCTACTAAAAATGTTACTAATGTGCTACCAATTCGGCGTAAGGTCTCTGAAATTGTTTGTGAAGACGAAGAGGTAAATATGGACGCTCCGACGGATCAGGTAGAAGCGGTTATTCAAAATTCTCAGACCAATTTTCAATGTTTTAATTGTGAAGAGCCTGGCCACCACTGGGAAGACTGTTTACGGGAACGTAAAATATTTTGTTATGGGTGTGGTATGAAGAATATGTATAAGCCACAATGTCCGAAATGTGGGGGGGACAAAGCAAAGTTTTCAAAAAACTATGTACGCCCAAAGACCAAACCGAATCCGACATAAATCCCGATCTTTATTATTCCACTCCGTTAAAATACTCTGACACTAATGTGGGAATCTCGGATTCGTCCACAAATTATATTCCATCTAGTTCTTCATACGGTGACCAACCCAACCATTTCGATATTGAAGCGTGAATATGCCAATATCGAGGAAAATGGAAGGAAATTATACCCAATACGCCCTTACCATGAAAGATATGTAGAATATATCGCGAAACGCGATAAAATTTTTCGCCTTGATAGTGTCGAAAACTACGATAATAATAAACGCTCCAAAAGATCTACACTCCGGCTACGGAAGTATTATAAAATGCGCAAGCATATTTCTAAATTTGTTATCTCTGGTATAGTTAATAACTTAAGCGATAGAAGATATTATGCAAGAGTAAAATTTTTACACTTTGACGAACATGGGTTGCTCGACACTGGAGCTAACGTTTCGTGTGTTGGATCATCACTTGCTGAACAGGATTTTTCTCTCTATGATCAATTTGTTTCTGCTAAATCCTGCGTGCGCACTGCGGATGGGCAGTTACAAAAGACGTTGGGATACCTGCGAGTGGAGGTTTCATTTCGTGGGGAAACAAAACAGTTGAAAATCTTGATCGTGCCATCCATTACCCAGCGTCTTATTCTTGGGCTTGATTTTTGGGAGGCTTTTAATCTGGCCAACGATGTTTTTCAATCGGCAATTGTATCCGAGACGTCCTCTTTTGATATCTCCAAACGTTCGATTGAAGTATGCAATCTGGAAAGGGAAATAGGAGTGTCGGCAAATGGTAATGGCAACATGCAAGATGTCAGCGAGCAAAAATATCCACTCTCTTCAATTCAAACTCGGCAACTGCAGACTATAATTGATTTATTTCCCAATTTTGTGAAACAAGGTTTAGGGCGAACCACCCTGATAACCCATGACATTGATGTTGGCAGCGCTAAACCTGTGAAACAACGCTTTTATCCGGTGTCGCCAGCCGTCGAACAGATCATGTTTTCGGAAATCGATAGAATGTTGGCCTTGGGGGTTATAGAGACTTCATCATCTCCCTGGAGCTCTCCCATGAGGTTAGTTGTGAAGCCGAACAAAGTCCGATTATGTTTAGATGCCCGTAGATTAAATCAAGTTACTGAGAAAGATGCGTACCCCCTCCCCAGTATTGAAGGCATTTTCGCACGCCTGCCCAGGGCGAATATCATTTCTAAACTGGATCTAAAGGATGCTTACTGGCAGGTTGGTTTAAGCGAGAAGGCCAAAGCCCTTACTGCGTTTACCGTGCCGGGACGTCCTTTGTACCAATTCGTTGTTATGCCATTCGGGCTATGCAACGCGCCGCAGACAATGTGCCGCCTTATGGACCAGCTAATTCCACCAGACTTGAAACACTGCGTTTTCGGATATCTCGACGATCTGGTGATTGTTTCGGAAGATTTTAATAGTCACATATCAGTATTAGTGAGGATCGCAGAGGAATTTAGGAGGGCTAACTTGACTTTAAATGTCGAGAAAAGCCATTTTTGCGTGACTCAAGTGAGATATTTAGGGTATGTAATTGGGAACGGTGGCATAAAAACGGACCCGGAAAAAGTAGAGGCCATATCCAAGTGGCCTGCGCCAAAGACTCTTAAGCAAGTCCGTGGTTTCTTAGGACTGGCCGGGTGGTACAGACGTTTTATTGAGAACTTCTCAACCTTAACCTTCCCGATCACTGAAACGTTGTCCACTAAACAAAAGTTTAATTGGACGACGGAGGCCCAAGTGGCCTTTGAAAAGGTGAAGGAACGACTGACCACTGCTCCAGTCCTATCTAATCCGGACTTCTCGAAAAAGTTTTATCTTCATTGCGACGCGTCAGACTACGGAATCGGAGCTGTGTTAGTTCAATTGGACGAGAAAGGTGAGGAAAGACCTCTCGCATATATGTCCAAGAAACTGAACACTGCTCAGCGAAATTATAGTGTCACGGAGAGAGAGTGTCTGGCCGCAATTGAAGCAATAAAGCGTTTTAGATGTTACTTGGAGATGCAAGAGTTCGAAATAATTACTGACCACTCCTCCCTTTTGTGGTTGATGAAACAGCCTGACCTTACAGGTAGACTGGCACGATGGGTATTTAAGCTTCAGGCTTTTAAATTTTCCATTAGCCATCGTAAGGGTAAGGATCATGTTGTTCCGGATGCTCTTTCGAGAATAGCTTCAGAGGAAATATCAAGTATTGAGCTTTCCGAACCGGAGATAGACTTGGAATCGGCATTCTTTGAAGACTCTGACTATCGGGACCTCAAGACGAAAATTGTTGAAAACGAGTCGAAATACCCTGATATACGGATTCTAGGAAAATATGTATATATTCGAACGGAACATTATACTGGTGATGAGCAACAAGAACAACATGCATGGAAATTGTGGATACCGAAGAGATTGCGCCAGAGCATCATGGCCAGATTTCATGACTCCACTATAAGTGCGCATGGGGGCATGTTAAAAACATTGGATCTGGTCAGACGTAATTTTTATTGGCCAGGTATGGTTGGTGATGTCAGAAACTATGTTCGTGAGTGCGAAATTTGCAAAACCACCAAAGCTCCAAATGTGATATTAAGACCGGAAATGGGAAAGGCTGTGATCACTATTCGGCCTTTTCAAAGGTTCTATATAGACATTCTCGGACCGTATCCACGGTCAAAGAACGGATATATTGGGCTACTCATCGTCCTTGACCACCTGACAAAATTTCATTGGCTGTGCCCTTTGAAAAAATTTACTTCCGCGGTCATTCAGGATTTTCTATTAAAACAAATATTCCATGTGTATGGTATACCCGAATTCATTGTGAGCGATAACGGATCACAATTTAAGGCCAACGATTTTAACGCTTTTCTGACCCGACATGGCATTAAGCATGTTTATACGGCGCTGTATTCCCCTCAGTCCAATGCGTCTGAGAGGGTAAACAGGTCGATAATAGCCGGCATCAGGGCATATTTACGGAACGATCAACGCATGTGGGATGAACACATCAGCGCGATTAGTTGTGCGCTGCGAAATTCAATACATCAGGCTATTAAATGCTCCCCATATTTTGCCACTTTTGGATTGAATATGATCACCCATGGAGACTCATACTCCCTTCTCAAAAACGTACGCATTTTAGATGAATCCACTCATCCTATACATAGAGAAGACCAACTTGCCCTTCTGCGTAAGGAATTACGTGATCATATATCTAAAGCTCAAGTTACTAATCGGGAACATTACAATCTTCGTGCTCGACCCATTTCTTATTCTATTGGCCAACTGGTTTTTAGAAGAAATTTTGCTCAGAGCAACGCTGAAAAACGATTCAATTCCAAGCTAGCACCACTTTTTATTAAAGCCAGAGTAACGTCAAAGGTAGGAAATAATTATTACATTCTTGAGGACGTCGAAGGAAATTCTGTGGGAACCTATCATGCAAAGGATATCCGCATTTAAATCGTTTGTCCTGTTAATATTGTGATCAATCTGATCAATATTACCCGGTTTGTAATGAACGATTATTTCGATATTTTTGTATAAGCGCCCATAGTTTCACACCAGTGTAGTATTTAATGTAAATTTTTACCATCCCTTACGCACGACGTGAGTGTCTTTGCAATTAGACAAAAGTGTGTTTACGGTAGCCGCGAAAGTGCTGGCATGTGCGTGAGAGGATGTGTCTAATAGTAGAACTAACAATTGAAGGTGTCAAGTAGATTAAGTTATTTTTAGACATTTCAATCATGAGAAATATGCTTGGGGGATGAGAGCCTTTTAGTAATTTTGTTACAATCTTGAACAAGCTTGAGTAGCGCAGGGGATGCGTGTGCAGCTTCAAGAGTTGTGAATCTAAGTTCGATCCCCAGTGGGGCCGGATTTTTTTTAATATAATTATTTTTTTTAATTACATTTTAACGAAAGGGTGAGTTTTATTGCAAGATAACGCGACATTTCCAATGAGATAGTGGAATCTGATGGTGAATGCGACACACTTCTTCGTACAGTTTTTACCATAATATGAACAGAGAACGAATCTACAACCGCTTCCATCGTCTCTTGGTTATACTGTATTTGATAATCTAGTGGTGGGAAACCAGGAAGACAATCATGTATTCTCTATACTAGGCTTGGTGGTTCATCTCAACGCAAAGCTCTTTCTTTTGTGATTCGAGTTTAAAGAAGTACACACGGGGAAAAATTAGTCGCAACGTATTAAACGGTGTTATATTACTGATAAAGTGGATATTAGTGCATTCCTAAGGGGGAAACTAAGTCTGGAAAAAAATCTGACAATATTCATCCGATCCTTGACGGTATGTTTACAGTTTCGGGGGACTTGTACAAAACTCCTAAGCATCGACGAACCAAAAGGGTAATTTTTTTATATTAGTGGAAATTTGGTTAGTTTTCATGCCGAGAAATGTGGAAATCGAGCCCTTGAAATAGTTTCACCGAACATATAAATTCCTCCGGAATACTTTATGATTGCAAGGTACGTAATGAGATAACCAGAGGTGGAAGTGTGTTCGGGAGTTTAGACGTGTTTTTCTTCCTACTATAGATTTGTGCGAGTATTCGTTAATTTGGTTAAAGCGGTCTCATTGGTGTGTGTTTCCCTCATCTAATATTTTCGATTATATCTAAATTGAATATTGCGAAGCTCACAAAGCTGGACGAAAGAATTCGCTAAATTGACCTCTAATGTCATTGGGACCATTTTAACATTTCTTTTGAAACGAGCTAGACAACCAGCATTTCATGGGAAAATTATAGCAATAGCGGCAACTCCCGGTACTTATCGTCTAAAAGAGTTTAGATTATATAAAAGAGGAAACTAGAAGTATTAAAAAATCAGCTCGAACTGCAACAGAACCAGTCCTACTATACGCAGAACTCGGTCTGAATACATCAAACTACTACTCTCACACGGCGACAGGTTTACTATAGAAACCTACAAAGGCTTTAAAGTGCTTTAAACACCATCCAGAGCAAAAACACTGTCCGCATCTATCAACAGCCGCAGCTGCAATAAATATAATTTAGTGTTAAGTAACTAAAAGTAAAGTGCAGATAAGTTTTTTTTTTTTTTGATTGAATATATGCAAAATTCGTATTTCTCTCTTTTCCCTATATAGCATCACGAACATGTTCATCGAGGCCTCGACGATCCTGCTTAAACCCTTCCTTACTAAAATTTGGTGAGTGATACAATTATATACACAAATAATAATTGAGAGTGATAATTTTGCATACACACAATCTATATAAAATTTCGTGTTTATTTTTCTTACTCTGCAATACAATTTCATATCATTTTGAATTCCGTACGAAATCATATTCATTTGGTTCATACATCTTGATTTTTTTTTCAATAATTATTTTTTTTTAATTATAAGTTTGAGTTCCATTTCGATTCTGGCTTTAAAGAAACAATCGTACCTACTGGAAATTTTGAGCACTAAAGCTTGCGAAATTTCCTTAAATTTTAATTTGATAAACAATGAAATCATAAGAGCCTCATTTTCACTTCATAAAATTGCAAGTAAGCTACATCATTCTTTTTAGTATGTTATCTTTCATATTTCGATGTTAAGTATCATAGAAACCCTTAATATTTCTATCATAAGTTTACAGTGGGAATTTACGATAAAGTAATTTTAAGATTGTTATCTGAGAGAATTCGTTGTATATCTTTAGAGACTTTAAACTATTAAATGAATTCAGTGGTCTAACTAACATGAGTGATTAAACGCTTTATTTCTTAGGGTGGATAACTAGGGCAGGGTAGTGCAAAAGTAGGGGGTCCTAATTATGAAACGCCTCTAGGACCATGGTTGGGTTTTGGGCAAAAAGGCGATGGATTCGAATATCAACTACGAATCCCAGAACAATCAATGACGACTGATACTTTGATGTTTTTTTTTTGTTTTAGTTTCTTTCCTCATTCTAACCAAAGTGGGTTAAAATTTTGTTCAATAGTATATGGTTAGAATCGGATCCCTCCAAAACCTTTTTACTATATTGCTGTAGTTTGTTACAGGGAGTCTACAATACTTTGTTTATGTAGAAAAGTTGTAGGAAGTAGTCGAGTAATGTAGACACGAACCCCCCACCCGATTGCAAGCTAGCGTATAATGGCTCCCAGTCTACTTTGCTCCCTAAACATTTTGCTTTATTTATAAGAACATCTTTCCCCTACAACCACGGTCAAAAGGTGGTAATGAAAACTCGTCGGTTCGACGAACACTTTTTTTGATATGCTCTTAACAATTTATGTTAAGAAAGAAATACTGCAATCTTGTACATTACACATTTTCGTATGCAACAAGACACAATTTTCGACAAACTGAACGAGAATTGACACATTTATCATTTTCATCGATATTTTGCCAGCATTTTTTATGCAAAATTTCACGTGCAATGTTGATCTTAGTGCGATCTTTAACACGGCCTTATGTTGACATTAACCGATAACTTCACTTTACACTACCTATAAGTTGATGTCACTTATATGTTATTGACACATTTTTTAATTTTTAAGACAACTTTCCTACAAATTATTTGATTTTTGAGAAAATATGCAGTGAAAAAAAACAAGTTTGTGTAATTAGTTTTCAGAATTATTCATTTCCGTGTGAATTTAGAACCGTATACATATGACAGTAGTAAACAAACTCAATGAAATTCAGTTAAATTCTAGTTAGAATTTCTGGAAATAGTTTGGCAGCCTTACGTTTCAATTTTGTGCTATTACGTGTTTTTATACTGACTATATTGTTTGGGTAAACAAATTTGTTTTGGCCAAAATGGGAAAATTTCGCTAAAACCATCCAATGGAGATGTATTATTGGCCAAATGTTAAGGACTTCGATTATGTTTTCGATCACAGAACTTTTTCAATAATGGCTTTCACGATTCTTGTTGAGTAAAGTTTCCAGCGATGTCAATTTAGCGTCTTTTTATTTCTCAGTTTATACTACGAATGGGGAAAATAAAAACTGTTTTTTTCAACTCATTATTTTAAATAATTCAAATTAAATTAGACCTAAACAAAAGCTTTCCATGAATTTTGCCGCGTCCTCAATGTAACAGAAACGTAAATGTTTCTGTCCTGCGTTCGAAATACTATGCGTGTTTTGGTTACACCGCTTGCTCATATAATCGCTTGTTTTGTATGAAGCACTTAGCGGAGACTTAGCGAGAACTTAGCGACGCGAATCATTTTCGCTAAGTTTAAAGAAATTTTTTTTTCGACATCTTTTACAGTTTTCCATCCTTTTTTATATTTTTGAATAAAATTTATTTTCTTTGCAACTTAGCAAGCGATATTTTCCCTACGTAGCTGCTGTCTCTTTTCCTCCATTTTTCCATTTACCCTGTGGTTAATTCGTTTTTTCTCGTAGTTTACGTCTGGTAAAATTAGAATACAAAATTCCACTCTGGTAAATTTCTTCCTATTGGGAAACTTTTCCAGGGCTGGAAATATTTTCCAACCTCATCGTGAAAACCCTAAATATTTTCTTGATTCTTAATACTAATAAAATACAACCCTTCCTTGTTGGACCTCAAAAAATACAACCCATCAGTTGGTCTTATTTGACACAAAACGTCGCAATAGACAAAATCAAAGAAGAATGATCAAGGAAAACGAAACAAGACGAAGAAGAAACTAGTACGACCAAGCACTGAAAGAAACTTACAATTAAGAAAAATCGCAAATGTAGAAAATTTGCACTGAAAACGCGATGAATACGAATAAAAGTTTAATAAAATCTATAGAAAATTAACAACGAAAGTGTAAATTAGTGGAAATTGATGCAAAATACGAGAAAAACTAAACGATAATAAACAAAAAAAGTTGCTGAAAAATTAATACAAGTAATAAAACGCAGAGGAAAAAAGTGTTTCAACTTCAACGTTTGGAATAAACCCCAAAATACATGGGTCGTGTTTGTGTGCAACGGACATGTTTTCTGTGTTCTCTGTATGTTTGTTGTTGTTTGCTTTTAAAAGGGGCATTTTCTTTAACAACGATGAACGTTGAACATGTTTATGGCTCTGCCTGCCAAATCGACCAAGTATCTGTGTGTGTGCATTTGCCGTGATATATTCGTGTGTGTAGGGAAGTGTGTGCGTGATATGTAAGGTGTTAACGAATACAAAGTGGATGCAGCTGCAAAATTAAAGAAAATAAAGATGTAAAAATAATTTTTAACAACTAAATCTGAAGTTAATCTTAAAGAATATAAGCTTAATGCACACATTCATAAAAAATATTACCAGAAATTGTAAGGAAAATTCAAGCTTTTATGTGTATTAAAAGTGTCGATGGATTTACGGCCAGTTATTCTGTGATATCTTAAGAATTATCGATTGATGTAGGCGTGTCATGTGTTTCCACTTGAGAGTTAATGTTTAAATAGAATATGTTTCCTTAATTTACTACTTTTATTCTTACTATTAAAATATAAAGTTCTAGTAGTATAAATAATTTAAGCCAAAAAGTACCCCACCCCCGGGTGGTATTACAATCCTAAATCAATTCACCGATTCCATTTCGATTTTATATTCTGCTCATACAATCATGCATATCTCACACAATACACTCACACACACGCAGGGATGGCAGTGTATCCATGAAGTTCAACAACGAATAGTATTGACGGCGACATCAAAATTGTGTGTTGTTTTGTTCTGCTCATTCCCTTTCGTGGGATCTTCTTCTTGTGACTGCAGTGTTGCCACAGCGTAGATGAATCTAAACAAATGCTAAATTCGGGGTTTAAACTATTTTTATTCGAAATCCCGGTACTCAGTTCTTGCGAAATTTTTGTAAGAAATTTGTTCATTTATAAACGTATATTTTTGTTGCAGTGAGTTAGGACCTATGTTATATAACCAATCATAGCTCTCATTGACCTAAGAAATAAGCCTGCTATTTTAAGTGGGAACTCATTTTTTTTTAAACACAAGGTTTAAAATAGAAAATCTTGGGCCGGCCCTTATTTTCGGAGTTATGGTCGCCCAAAGTTCGGATATACGGGAGGGTATTAAGTGTCTTTAACGATATAGATACATTCACATCCAGTAATGGCCACGAATTTAGCACACACGGTATAAGAAACTGAGATTCGTGTATATTTCCTGCAGTTTTATATATCGATCATATTTTTTTCTTTCTATAATGTAACGTATAGAGTGTTTATTATGCTCAGTTAAATTCGTTGTGTTCTTCCTTCTTCAACATTTAAAAAAAATATAGTGTCGGGTAGAACACGTCATTTTAAGCAAAACAAGTAAAATAACAAAATCGGGCTGAAATGCATGATCCCGGTCTCGGCTCTAAAATACAAAAACAAAAAAAAAATCGAGTAAAATATGGAAATTTTAGAAACCAAAAAAATTTGTTAACGATCTGGACTAGGATCCATAAAACGGGTGCACCTAGGTACATCTACGAACAATCAAGTGTGGGTACTCAAATTAAAGGTATGTCCTATATATATTTCGTTAAGATATTATATCGGGTCTGGTGAAATTACAAAAAAAAATACAAATAAGATATAAAAAATAATGTAAAGGGAATAGAGAGAAATTTGTTTCAAAAAATCCAACGATTTTGCCCCTTTTTCACACAGAGGGCCCCATGGGTCCAATCGTTAAAAAAAATGTTCGGGCTCTGAAATTGCCATATTTTACTATATTTTCGGGTTTTTTCTTTTTTGAGCCGGGCCCGGCCTCATGCATTTTTGTCCAAAATCGGAGCAAATGCAAATGCAAAATTTCGAATATATGAGGAGGTAGTGTGGTTAGGGTACCGTGTACAGATATTGATATCACTTTTTTTCCATAAAAAGTCAAACTAAACTGAAAAAAAATTGTATTTTAATTCGTGGCCACCAGTGTATATCCAGAAACTGCAATCTCGCTTTTTTTAAACAATTTTTCGCTGCTGTGCTTTTTCCCAATAAATACCTCAGCCCGGCCATAGGAAAAGTAAGGGTAGAGTATTTTATTCTCTCATCTGACGTTTCATTTCACACTCTTCGCCACAGGTTTGTGCAAATGAGAGAAATTCGACGAAAATTAACTTACAGCAGGTGGAGTTACAAGAACTGTTGACTTAACTTTTTCATTTCGTTTTCGTATAGAACTGTGAAATTAAAATGTATTTTGCACTTTTTTGTTGACTTTTATCGTTAGTATACACTTGTATTTGGCCACAAAAAAGAAACCGAAATGCGGTTGTTGGACGTTGTGTACTATTGCCTCTATCTGGTATTATTAAACCCATGCTTTCCTTCATCGAATGTTCATTTGCAACCATGCCTATGACGTTAAAAATATTGAGAGAATGAATTTCTCTATCGTAAATTTCTTTATGAGCCCGGCCAAGGGGCGTCATAGCTTTAAAAGACTGCCGAAGCCTGCGTTGAACCGACTCCAGAGTAGGAAAATTACCGTTAATTGGCAATTACAAAAGAACTACATACTCCATTTATAACACACATTATATGTTTTCATTAAATAAGAAATTACATAACAATTATATCTTTTTATTAAATAGCAAGATCAAAAAACTGGTTGATAACAAAGTTAAATTAGAGATTATACAATTCATGACTAATGCTGGAGTTAACGTCGACGGCGTCAAATGTCAAAAAAATTTAAATCGTATGAAATTGTATGAGAGCAGTTAATCTCAACGCCGTAAGAAATTCGACGCCGAAAAAGTTCAATCTGTTTCAACTTTTTCGGCGTCGTTGCGGCGTTGCTCAGACAAAAACACACTACTGGAGTTAATGTCGACGTCGTTGACGGCGTCAAATGTCAAAAAAAGTTGAATCGTATGAAATTGTATGAGAGCAGTTAATCTCAACGCCGTAAGAATGCAGTAGTACGGCGTTGACATTAACAGCAAAATGAAATTTTACGCCGAACATCACAATTTCGGCGTTGAGATGCCGTCAACGACGTCGACATTAACTCCAGCATAATAATAATTCAGAGTTCCCATAGGTTTTTTCAAATAGAAACTATTGAAAATATTGTATACATTATTTAATCAATTGAATGAATCAAAAATTTCCAAAGGCAAAAATATATATAAAAAAATATCAAAGGAACATTGTAAAAAAAAAGAAACATTGTCAACTACTGCGTTATTTCTCCAAGCGCTAGTGAAGTTAAATACTAGTAGTGTACAAGGAAGCAGGTTGAACAATCTGGCTATTCTAATCTGAAAGGACCTATTCATATAACCCCTCGCTCTAGGAATTATTAATTGATTCGTACATGAACGGTCAAATTTAAACAAATTCCCGAGAAGGTAGGATATTAATTTTTGAACATTATGTAAATCAACAACAGATATCGGAAATGTACAAAATTTGAAAAACTACAACCCGAGAATCGGTTAACAGAGGGAGTTACATGGTCAAAAAGTCTGATTGTGTATAAATACCGCACTACTCTAAAAAAAGGTGCTAAGTGCTGTCAAGATGCTGATATGGTAACACTTTTTCCCTTTTTTTTTATATCGCATAAATAATGTCCTCCTGTTTTCCTCTTTGATGTTATTGTTCTTTTCAATGTACACACAGATACATGAATGTATTCATGCATTTCTGGTCTGTCCGCAGAAGTTTGCTTTGATTCTTTCGGTAACATGCACATGCATGCCCAACTTTTCATCCAAACATTCTGAAGATTTGTGAAATATATTTACATACGAGTATGTACGTATATTATAAATTTGTTTATTTTATTCCTTTTATATGCATACATACATTCGTACAATAGTGAGAACGAGATGCATCCGAAATTAATGTACATATGTTTGTGTAAATTACATGTGTTAAGGGCACCTTAGAAAAGCAATTTAGTCGGCCGACTTTTGATGTCAGGCTTTTTTCTTTGATTCCACTAAGCGATTTTCTGGCCGACTATAGTTGAAATGGACTGCAACTACATATGTATCTAGTGTGCAATTTTATTCAATCGACGTCGTTTATGGTCTAAAACTGAAAATCCTATAAACTCCAATAAAAACTCGTTTTTGATGTCCTCATTTCGCTTTAAATTGTAAAAAGTCGCACAGGACTTCCCTCAAATTGAACGACAAGTCGCGCCGCGCCGACTTTTACAAAATCAAAGTTGTTTTGATTTTTGTCCGACTAGTCGCCCGAACGCGCCTTACATTGGGCGATCAATTGGCCTGACTTCAAAGTCAGCCCGATTAATCCGCTGGTCTAGCGTGTCTAGATTACAGAATATTTGTGTGAGTATGTGCGTATTTACATTTGTGTTTTCTTTCTCCTTTTGCTGCAATTTTTAAGTTGATTACATTGTATTTGTTGTTTTAAAAAAAGTCATTGTTGTTGATGTTATTGTTTTTGTTTTTCGTGGTGGGGGTTTTTCCTTTTGATGTTTATATGTAAGTTCAAATTTAAATGGATTGTTTTTATTTGTGTTATAGTTGTTGTTGTTTGGTACTATTCTAGTTTTCCACTGCTCACGTATGTACATTTTCTTATTGGTGTAATTCAACATGTCAACGCGATTTTATTCTAGAACAAAATATGACCCCGAATGGGGAACTCAAGAAAGGATACGTTTGAATATGAACATTATCCGTTTAGAGATGTGTGTCTTTAATGCTGCCGGGTCAGAGTTCTCTTACTCACACTCAAGCTTTCAGGATTGCAATATGTCATAATCTGGTATTGAAATTTACACTAACGAACTAAAGAACGCCACCAGAGTTTCCAACAGCGACAGAACACTCTCTTCGAAAATAAATTGAAAACATTCGTCGCGAGCGTCATTGTCCATAGGATCTACTGCTCTGTTCTGCATACAGTGAGTCACAGTGCAAATCGGGGCAAATTTACTTTAGGAACAATTGACCTATTTTGTGTTGTTTGATAGGGCATTAAGCGCTGATAAAAACAAATAAAGAAAGAATTGACAGCTGGTCCATATTTTCCGAAATATTGACCTCCAAAGTTTGATTGTATAATCGTGCATTACTCAGTCATTTATTAGCCGATCCTGTTGAAATAGATTTCACTAGAAAGGTCCTTCTAAAATCTGTAAGTGTGTATATAAATATACACTTCGGTTCACTTATTTAAAGGCACTAAAAATTCCATATTCAGCCGCCTGTATCTCTTGCAATTTGTAACCGGTTGCAGAATTTTAAAATGGATTACGCACAGTGTAGGCTAACTACTACCCATGTCCACTGGGAGAACTTTGGGTTATATAAAAGCTTTTACACCGATTCCGAACGGTAATTCGAGAAGCCATTTCATGGCTAAATATTCGATAGTGTCGTCGTCACTATTCGAGGTGACCGCCGCCGAAAGAAATTGTAAGGTGGTCAGAGCAGGGATCGGACCCAGGATCTCTTGTTCAAGAGGTGCGCACACACCGACGGCCCACGCTGCAAACTACCTAACAAAAATTCTCCCACGATTACGCACAGTAGAAGGCTTCTACCCGGGTCCACTTGCACAACTTCGGGTTAAATAAGATCCGTTGAGAGTATTATTCTCAATTAATACAGCTTAAAAAAAATAATACCCCGTAATACCATCTAAATTCGACCAATTGACAATAAGCGGAATCGCAGAGAATCTCGCACCTTGCGGACGATTTCAATAGCTAATGATATCAATGAATGAGTATTAGGTTACTATCCAGGTCCACTAGAATATCTTTGGGATGAATAAGATCTAGTTGAGATATTATTCAACTTCCATAACACGCGTGATGTGTAGCAAAATGTTGTTTCTGCGCCGCCGACACACGCATAGTATAAGCTTCTTCGTGCGATTTCGATCGTGGGCGGTCGGCTCTTGCTTTGTTTACATTTTTTCAATGCAAATCAAATCAGTTGCAGATCAGCATTTGTTAGAGAAGGTCACGCTGCGTAATTGTTTAAAAATACATCAAATTGAACTTCGGTTTATTCTGCTTCAAACACAAGCGCAATATGTTACAATATGTGTGTGGGCATCACTGCTTTAGATTGCTGCCCAATCTGTGCAGAGGGGTATCCCAATACAGTGCACTATTGTACCCAACGGCTGTGTCAATAGTTGTCGACGGCGATCTATTCAACAAAGTCCCTAAGGAACACACGCGATTTGGATCAGTCGAGGGTTCTTCCCAGATCCACTAGAACAACTTTGGGTTAAATATGAACCTTTTGAAATATTGTTCTCAATTGGTACAGCTTAAGAATATTCCACTTCTTACTTTACTTTTATTGACTATATTACAACCTCATGAGGTCAGACGTCTTACACATATTAATTAAACAAATTCCAACATATTCTTCCAACTGGCTCTATCCTTCGCCTTTTCTCGCCAGTAGGTAGCACCAAGGATACGGAGGGATTCTTCTGCCGTCGGTACTCGCCGTTTTCCCTAACAGACTCAGATCAATACTCAGCACTTACAATAACTACCCCCCTTGTTATACACATTTATCAATAACGGCTGCGCAAAGTGTAGCACTCAACGGCGGTTTCAATAGCTATTGGTGACGATTTATGCAGTCAAATCCTTAATGAATATCCTCCTTGATTTCGGATTGTGAGAGGCACTACCGAGGTCCACTATAATAAATTTGGGTTGAATAAGAACAAGTTGAAATACTACCCCATTTGCTACAACTTTAGATTAATATCCAACACTCTTTGTTGCGCTTCGACTTGAGTACAGATAATATGTCAATCGCGGCTGGCCAGATAGTGTTACAACTAACGGGGGTGTCAGTAGATTCGATAAGTGCAAAAATTCTCCGCGACTTTGGGCAGTGAGATGCTATAAACTCGTTCCACAAGAATAATTTGGGCTAATTTTGGAGGTTGAATGGTACTATCCTCAGTGGCTATCGCTCAATGTTAATCGCCGTCACTTTAGATAGCTATCCAACCTTTCAACGGAACTCTCACTATACAGGGCATATTTTGTATTGCCCTCATATATCTAACGTGTTGTTTACTATCGATATATGTATGTCTAAGGCATATTGAGGTGTCTCTAATAAAAACAATTAATTCATCTTTTATTAACAACAATCGTGACAATCAGAGTTATATTCTCCTAAAACAGACATGTTCATAGTAGATCTAGACAGTAGATAGGAGACTCTTATGTATTGTATTTTTTGACAAAGCTGTTAATCATTCTATTTAGACACTTGTGTGGAGCGTCAGCCAGTAATAAAGTACATTCCTAAAGTCATATGTATGGGCATTTAAACAGAAAAGTTAAATTTTTGTCAAGTAACGTCAGCCTCGTTAATTGTTTTTAATTTAGGACTAGGCAGTTTGATTATTTTCTCGTCTTTTACTAAATATCGAGCTACTTACATTTTATAGTTATTAAAAGAAGAGAAACACTCCGAACTGCCTGGTCCTAAAATATAAGCAATTGACTAGGCTGCCGTTACGTGACAAAAACTCGATTTTTCTGTGGAAATGCCCATAAGTATAAAATTGAAACTAATATCCTCGCCTTACTTCCTACGTGTAGGGCTCTTGAAATATGTGCTTGATTATTCTGATACTGTTTCTGGTATCAAAACCTTCCTTCGAGTAACACTTCTACTATACTGGTCATTTTTTATTCGAAACTATTTGAAATTTCTCTCTGATCTTTCAAAGTCATCGGGTGAAATTTTTCTCCGTCTCTCTTTCTTAACTCAATGTTTTTTTTTTCTGCACACACATTTCCAGCTATTATGCAGCCAAGTCCTTATTATATAAATAAAATAATAGTTATTTGTTAACAATCGTTTCTTCTTTTCTTACAGATTTTGTTTGCCCTTCTTCATTATTACCCTGCAACGGCAACAAATACGAACATACAGAACAACATCACATCAACGTAATCCCGCCCGCCACGAAACTCCCTCGAAGAACAACATCAAAGGCAACAGGTATAACAATTAAAGTGTTGCAAACGATTTTGAATATGCTAAACTTTTAAAAGTGCCAATAACTTGGAAGTGTAGCAGCAACAACAAAAATAAAATTTGATATACGAACTACAACAATAACATAACAATAATAACAGAAAGAATTACCCGCAAGTGCAGAAGTAACAACAATAGAAATCAAAATACATATAGAACAACAACAGCAACAAAAACACTTAACAAAACACACAACTTTTTCAACTAGAGCAGCAATAACTTCAACATTAGAGGTAGCAACATATTCGTTCACCTTCCCCCTGCCTGCTACTGCAGTTGTTTAAACAAAACTATCAGAATTGTTAGTGTTGAATGTGTCTGCACACAAGTGTTTGTTGTTGCTTGAGAACAATACAAACAACAGCAGCAGCAACAGCAGTAGGGAGAGCAACAGCAACAACACCAGAATAGTTGAGTTATCTTTTTGAATGGTTGTGCTGGTAGTTGTTATTGTTGACTACTCGGTCTGAGCACCCTTCATCTCAGTCAGCATTTAATGCCTGCTCCTCGTCATCCTTATAACAGCGTCACACAAATGATCGCAATTAGTGAAGAACAACAAACAGACAATAATGCCTCCACCAGAAAAACAAGTGCTACAACAAGCAACAACGCCTACACCACCTCCACTACAAATGCCATCACAGCAGCAGAAAATGGTTTAAAGTCTTCATCACAGCATCATCAACAACATCACCAACACCAGCAGAAGCAACAGCAAAATTCATCTAAATTAAAGCCTTACAACGGCTGCAACAGTCAACTACAAATGGTGGCTCACACGGAACAAGCTCCCCTTAATGGTGGTAATACATCGATTGTTACCACAACCACCACCACCATTTCACACATAGATGCCACCTCCCTAACAAGCACAACACAAACGGTTGGATCGGATGTACCACCTGAAGGCAGCCTTTGGACTGCATTATATGATTATGATGCCCAGGGAGAAGATGAATTGACGTTGGAACGAGGTCAAGTGGTGTTGGTTTTATCAATGGATCCAAATATTTCGGGTGATGAAGGCTGGTGGATTGGTAAAATAGGCGATAAGGTAAGAGAAATGGTAATACTAACATTTTTTTAAAAAAAAGAGTATAAAATATAAAATGAAAGATCTAATTATGTATAAGGACAATCGTTCAAACGATGTCGTTGTGTCGATAATGTTGGCTGATAGAATCATTTAAAATACTTGCTACCGACAGAATGATGATGCATTTGATATCGTGTCTTACATAATTAGCCCCATTAAGTATTTTCTATTCAAATGTCTGTCTCATCTCCTCAGTATCATAACTTGTTAATTAACGTTATAATATCCTTGTTTTTTTTATCACATTTGTCCCCTTTTAGGTGGGAATTTTTCCCAGTAACTTTGTTACAAACCAAGATCCCATGTTGATAAATGTGCCTTCAGCCATTGGTGATATACAGCCGCATGAAGTCGAATACGAGGAACTCGATGTACAAGAGGTTATTGGAGTTGGTGGTTTTTGTAAAGTTCATCGTGGTTATTATCGCAATGAAGAGGTGGCCATTAAGGCCGCCCGACAAACGGCCGACGAGGATATGGACACAATGCGCGATAGTGTTCTGCAGGAGGCAAAGCTCTTTTGGGCACTGAAACATGAGAATATCGTATCATTAAGGGGTGTATGTTTAAAGCCACCCAAGTTGTGTTTGGTTATGGAATACTCCCGAGGCGGTAGTTTAAATCGTGTGCTGGCCGGCAGGAAAATACCACCAGATGTCTTAGTTAATTGGGCCATACAAATAGCTAAGGGTATGAACTATTTGCATAATGAAGCGCCCATATCAGTGATACACAGAGACTTGAAAAGTTCTAATGGTAAAATTTTTTAAACAATATTTGAAATTACTTTTTTTAAGTTCAACACATTTCTTTTTAAAGTTCTTATATTTGAGGCCATAGAAGGTGATAATTTGCACAAGAAAACATTGAAAATTACCGATTTTGGTTTAGCGAGAGAACTTTATAACACCACACGCATGTCAGCAGCTGGTACCTATGCCTGGATGCCTCCAGAAGTTATTAGTCGTGGCACCTATTCCAAGTATACAATAGACATAGAAATCATCATAATAGAGGTCTTCATTAAAATCCATAAATTTATAAAATTTTAGATCTTCAGATGTTTGGAGTTATGGTGTTTTATTGTGGGAACTAATTACCGGTGAGACGCCCTACAAAGGTTTCGATTCCTTATCGGTGGCCTATGGTGTTGCAGTGAATACATTAACCTTACCTATACCAAAAACCTGCCCTGAAGCCTGGGGAAAACTCATGAAAAGTAAATCCTTATAACTATTAACATTATTATTTTAATTCTATTATAGCTTCTTTTATACTTTAATTAAATTAATACTTTAATTTCGTTTCTACTTTAATTTCGTTTATACTTTCACTTGATTTTTCACTTTACCAGATTGCTGGGCGAGTGACCCTCATAATCGCCCAGGTTTCAAGGATATCCTTATGAAGCTAGAAGATATAGCACGCTCTGGCTTCACTTCCACGCCTCAAGAATCTTTCCACACTATGCAAGATGGTTGGAAAAAGGAAATTGCGGAAGTTCTACACGAATTGCGTTTAAAAGAAAAGGTCAGTTCAGTTTCTACGTCTTCCCTATATTGTATTGTAACTCAATGGAGTAGTGGTACCTTGTAGTTTTTTTTGTTTAAATGTTTTCTGTTTTGGTTGTTTGTTTATTATCTTATTTGAAACAAAAAAAAATTCATTACTCATTTGATCTGATCATGTTTATCTTTCTTTTTCCTATGCTTTACGTTTTCTTCCCCATATCTTCACCTGCCCCTTAACCACTCCCTTATCCTTTTTGATAACTGTTCCCATTTTTTGAACTAAA
The DNA here is from genome assembly GCA_963931995.1 of Phaonia tiefii. Taxonomy (NCBI): domain Eukaryota; kingdom Metazoa; phylum Arthropoda; class Insecta; order Diptera; family Muscidae; genus Phaonia; species Phaonia tiefii. The sequence goes on from OZ008370.1 coordinate 9,962,573, forward strand.
ATCAAAAACATCGAAACTCATTGGAATTTGATAAATGTGTAAATACTAAAATAACCCAAAACAAAACAATTATGTACGTATTTATAGCGCTTTCAAACCATTGAAGAGGTAAGATTTCTCTCCATTTAATACATTTATTTTTATTTCATTTATTGCTACATAACATTCCTCATTGGCTGTTGAATATGTCGGTTCTTTGTTTTGTAATCCATTAGTTTATATGTAGAGGAATGTATTCAGTTTGGTGTTGGGACTAATTTAGAATTTGATTGAAAAGTTTGGTGAATTAACAAGAATTAGAAAACAGCATGCAATCAAATAATAAATTATTTATTGATTGTATGCAGTTATCTAATTCTTGTTAACTCATAAACTTCAAAAACAATGATCAATAAAATCCTTTTTTTTTTGGAAATAGTGCAGTAGTTGGTCTTGATAAAGTTTTGCAATGAAACTACACAGCACATGTAAAATTCTTAATATTCAACTAAGTTCGGAAGGTCATAAATCATTGACTGGCAAATATAATTTTTAATGGACCTCATAAGCTTTTTGGGCACTTCCTTCCCAAGATAAAGTGAAAACACTTCAAAGTATGTGACCAAGTATTTCTGTATCTAATTGGATATGTTTACATTAGAAAAGTACAGAGCATTTCAAACGGTGACTACATAGTGTGGTTCTAAATGAATTAATCTAAACCTAGATTCATATGACGGCACTACTTGAATAGAACAATGCAAGGAAAATCACGCGAATCTATTAATTTTCTTTTGTAGCATTTCACTGCGGTTGCAGGGGACAGAATATAATTGATTTCAAACCACAGAACCTTATTCAAATCTAGATCGCACAATGCAATATATAATATTTTGAACGTCATGTTGGTAAATATCGTGATTAAAATTCCATAAACTTGAATAGTTTGATCTGTGTTATTTTTAATAAAGTTTTTTGTTTTATGTACACTTGTAACAATTCTCATTCACAATTAAGTTTTATGAATCATAGAAATTGTATTTATATCTTGAAATTGTCGCTGACGAAATCAGCCAAAACCGTTTGAGGCTGTAAGAAATCAAGATTTGTCTAATAGTTATTATATTATCAATCGTTGGGAACAAAACAAGACAATACAAGAGATAACAATCAGTTGCTAGAAAATGAATAGGACTATTAAGATGAGCATGTGGCATTCGGAACAAAACAAGATAGAATCAAATCAGTTGCTAGGAAATGATAAAGACGACCATGTGGTGTTCGGATCTTAATGACTTCGGACCTTTTGATATCATACTAGCAATATAGGCGCAATTGACTCTGTTAGTAATATCTTCGATCTACATTTAGACTACCCAAATAGTTTTTTTCCATCGACATCACGCAATTTACTTTCTTCTAGGAATACAACTATTACTAACATAAATAAAAAGGAAAACGACGACAGAACTCCAACGACATCTGCAATTAGTGGCAATGTGGACAATATTGTCACTGGCCGAGAACACTAAGGCGCCGATGAGAAGAGTCACAAACTCCGACACGATCGTCCGCTAACGTGAGTTCAAATCCTGACTCCGACTGTTTACATTTTTACTAATTGTAGGAAATCCCTGATCTGTTTAGATCAAAGTAAAATTACAAATATTCTTCTATGAAATAATTTCAGATCGAATCATATAGAATGAAAATTATGTGGTAGAGCCCCACCAAAAACTTATAATACTAATAAAAATATAAATAGTTATGTTCAATAAATATGTTACTTTGTAAACTTGTAAGTAAAGCGAACCATAGACTTGTCATTCATGAGCATGAGCTTGGTCGATGACTTTATCTGACTGATGAATTTGAAAAATATTACAAAAAAAATTTGTGAACATAAATAACGATTTATTTCCTAAAATTTAAATGTAAATCGTCGCGTTCACGGCATTTAGTTAGTCGAACGGTGATCTATGTACATTTATAGCACTTGCGCTCTTCCCAAACTTACACTTTCCACGTTTTCTGCCGTTCTTGATGACCTTCACTGCCAAGATTTTTGCCTTTGTAGTGTTAAACCGGTCTGTTGACCCATTTTCAAATGAGAGACATACTTGGCGCATCATTCAAGTGACGAAAACCTCGAATCGACGTTTTTGTAAAATTCTCGCAAGCATAGCGCACGTTCCGCACTTGAGAAACGCTTCACAGTGACTGAATTCACCCAAAAGCCAGGCTACCTACTGGCATACCCCAGCGTCCTCCAGATTAAATGCGTTTACGCACAGTCTAACAAATGTAAACTTTCTTTTGAGACACCCTGTGTATAGAACAAACTTATGCAGCCCACATTCCGTCGATGGGTCAAGGAGGTAACTGAGTTGGCTACCCCGTTATCACCTATTAACAGCATTGCCCTCCCTTGAACACGGTGCGCAAGATCGATGGTGGATCTAGGGGCACCAGCCTAAACATGAGAGCTATATTCCATCTTCGCCCAAATATAAGTAATGTAGATATTGAGAAGGTAGATATTGAAGGTTGAATAACAGAAAAATCTAGTAAGGCCAATTTGTCTATCTTCCATATATACAAAAAACTATCAAGAACTATATACAACATGAAAAAAATCTATACTTAAGTCGTAATTATTGCATTAGGTATAATAAATGAATTAAGTGGTAAATAACAAAAAATAAATAAATGTTCAATGTATTATTAAGTGTGTAATAAATGAAGGCACCCAGCCAACACTGTAAAATAATGAACTCAATTAAAACGATCCCATTGTTATAAACATCATTAATCAGGTGTATCTGTGCAGAAATGTTCTATGAACCTTCACTAGAAATTAAATAATCAGAATATTTTTTGCTGGGAAATCAAATTAGAGAACGAAAAGGTTCTCTTACAAAGGGGGAGATCATTCCAATCTACTCGAGCGAGATATGATCGATCATTTACCGATGAGGTAGTATACTCTGAGGATTTCTTGTGGATCTACTAAAATACAACTATCTACACTATCCATAAAAACTGCCAGACTCTATCAAAACCTTTGGAAATATCAAGGTCCAAAATGTTTCAACCGGTCTACCTATGATTAGACTCCACTGTTTCGGGAGGAAATCAACTGTAGACCGGCTTCTGCGGAAGCCATACTGTCGTTCCCTTAAAAGACTATTGAACTCCAGATAATTCACCAGATGGTAATAAATCATGCTCCCAATTACCTTTGACAGTTTAGAGCATATAATCATCGTTCGGTAGTTATCCGGATTGTTAGCTTCATATTTTTTAGGGATTGACTTGACATTGACTGGAAGACACCCGAACAGTATGAAAGACTGAAAAGGTTACGCAGTGGACGCGGAAACTTTTTCAATACAAGTGCTGGAATTCAATCTGGGGAAGGGGGATTGATTAATTATCGTCGATAGACGATATATATATATAAATATATGGAAAAATTTTCTATAAATTGAATTACAAGAAGAATTTAATACAAAAAGAAATGATTAATGATAAACTGATTAATGCAGCAATAAAATTAAACTCATAGGCAGAATGCAACATTAGTAGGATACAAATGGGCTGGAATTTTAAAGAACCGGCCATATCTAACATATATTGAAATCACCCAGCACCAAGAACCCAGCCATATCATTATCAGGGGTCAGGCCAGAAGTTATTAGTCGTGGCATCTATTCCAAGTATACAATACACATAGAAATCATCATAATAGAGGTCTTCATTAAAATCCATAAATTTATAAAATTTTAGATCTTCAGATGTTTGGAGTTATGGTGTTTTATTGTGGAAACTAATTACCGGTGAGACGCCCTACAAAGGTTTCAGGCCAGTAATATTTTGTACATGACTATTAGGAGGAATATAAGACACAACCATGAACAAAACAGTGATGAAGCATTATTTAGAAAATCCATTAAAGAACCTTAAACACTTTTATTGATGGCAATCAAAATTAATCCTCCACGTGAATCTGTATTTTATTGAAAGAAGTTTCCTTAATGGCTATGAAGATTTTCAGAAAATCAGATTCGGTTTAGAGAAACAGATCTCTCAGGACCATTATTACAATATCTACTTAGAGCTACAATTTTTAAATTCCATACAAATGATATGTATGAAAACTGGAGATGGTGATAATGCGACAGTCAGTATATTAAACTTGTTAAAAATTAATACAGCAGAAATTTAAATAAATTATATTAACGGCCTTATCACACAAGTCACATTCACTTCGCGTGCTGTTTTTGACATTACATACTATTCAAACTAATTTCCTGTTCCCTTATTTTGAACGAAAAGCTAAGCGAACGAAAGTCAGTCACTCACATTCGACTAATATTGAGTTCCTCTAGGTTGAAATTTTCGTTCTCCTGACTCCTATTTTTTCCCCCAAATGACAGCGCATTCGAAATAGAGGAACTCAAATTTGAACTGAAAAGTTTTGAAAAATTTTATCTTTTCATTCGACTGGAAACAATAAGATTGTGGAACCCAAATCAACTGTCTTTCGTCTAGATCTTTCGTTCGAGATCGGGGAACAGGCTGTAAATGCTTGTGAACAATTTCGTCAATAGTTGTGCAAAATTGAACACAAACAATAAATGGTTTAACAAAAATCATTCAGCACGTTCCTAATTTGGGCAACAGATTGTTCAAGTCAAAAAATGCCTTGAATGTGGAAATTAAGTTTGTCCATTAAAATCTTTTGCTGTAACAAGTTTTATTACGATTGATACAACTGTTTTCCATTCAGACCAATAGTTTTATTTTGTAGTTGCTTGCTGGTTTTTGTTAAATACCTTATATTTGTTATTTATTATTAAGCGTTTCTCTGTATGTTTGAACGAAACTCATCCAACTTCCACTTATATGTTTTCCTATCTGCACACTTTTCAGGAATTGCGCAATAAAGAGGAACAGCTGCGTCTCATACAAATGCAACAACATGAACAGGCCAATAATTTGAAAATATTCGAACAACAATTACGTGCCCGTGAGCTGGAACTAATGGGCCGTGAATTGATAATATTGCAGACAATACCAAAACCAAATAAACGACGTAATAAACTTAAATTTAAACAGAAAAAGGATCCAGTGCAAATATCATTACCAACGGGATTTCGTCATAAGATTACAACAATACGAGATCAGGCATGTGTACCAACCCCGCCTGGTTCACCGGCTATATCAGGTTTAAGGATAGTGGCACGTGAGTATTGTGATTTTGTGTCCCAGGTTGTGATATTATTGAAGTATACGAAGTAAATAACATGTAACCAATAGGGGCATTAGTTAAACAACAATAAATCTTGGAAGCGGATGAAAACATATATATTATCCTTGTGTAAAGTGGAAAATACTCGAAACAATTATCGTGTCGACTTGTCGATAATTTAAATTACAGAGTGCACGCACACAATACAAGTTGCATACTATTTTGTTTCCAGCCAAAATTCTCGATCAATTATTGAACCATCTCAATGGCTTTGTTGTTCGCAGTAAAAATTAACATACAATCAATCCCAATAATTACCGAATGGATCCAAAAGTTGGTTCCATAATCGGTACTACAATTGTTTCGTATATTTCCCACTTACAGTCTCTGCCGCAAACAGATTGTAATTGCCCAGTAAATATAAAATGTAAACAAATTTACTGGAGTTACACAAGATGACGAAATTCCCAAAAGACATTTTCAAAAAAAACTTAAGAGTTTTGTTATCAAAAAAAAAGTTTAGAAAAGAAATAAAAGGAAGTGAATTTAAAATATGCTAAGATGGTTGCTAGGTTGACTCGAGGTTTCTTTATAAAAATTGTTTTTTATTTAGAAAATTCTTGTAGGATGTTGAAATCAATCACTCACGTTTTTTTATTGTAGAATTATACAAAACAATTTGAACTTTAAATATGCTTGAATTTATTATCCTTATTATTTAACAAAGTAGTTCATTATAATTTCTTTTCATTTTATTTTATTTTATTTTATATATTTTATGTTTTCTCATCCCTCTCCTTCGCCCGACAAAAATCTACATTGTTGTGGCTCCCTTCCTTCGAATAGTGAGTCCTGAAGGCTTTAAGGGCAAAACTTGGGGTCCCTCCACCGTACATCAACGGGAGCGCACACATTTAAGTACCACACTTCAATCCACCGAGTGGCATGCCAATGTTTCCACACACTCTTCGATTAGCAAGAGTGCACCTAATCTTGATAAGAAAGCGATACGACAGCAGCAACGTGAGTTGGCTGCTGCAGCGGCTGCGGCTGCTTCCTCAACACCTTCTTCACCCACAAACATGAATGGCTATCACCACCACCACCGCCACAACAGCAACAATAATAGTTGTCATAGCCCGACGGCGCAAGGTATCATTTCAAGTACCGTTGTTTCATCATCACCCACCACATCCTGTTGTTCTGCTACTATACCGGCAATGGTTTCTCCTACTAGTGCTACTACTATTCATCCAGCTTTTGTTACATTAATCAATAATAACAACAACAACAACTACAACAATCATAATAATAATAGTAATATACATTCTAATAATACTACAACATTATCATCCTCGACGGGTTTGTCATTGGCTCACCATCATCCCAATAACAATTGTAAAGGTGTTCTGAATAGTTGCTCATCGTCTCATTCAAGTTCTAGTACATTAACTTATACGAAAGCTAACGACATGAAAGGAAATTCCAAACAATCTTCGTCGAAAAAGAAATTGCTTCTAACAAAATCCCATGATGGCGGTTTGGATGCGCTGTCTTCTCGGCCACCTTTGACCTTTGAATTGCCCTTGAATGACTTCGATTCTGATAAGGAGACGCCCACACCGACCGTCGTAGGTTGTTTTCCTTTTCGCCGCAACACTTCACAACTGCCTTTGCAACAAGACAAGAGTCCTATTCATGATCTGAAACATTCAAGTAGTTTGGGCAGCAGCCCTGCCATAGGTAGTAGGAAGAAGTATTCCTTAGACAGCCGTTTGTCGCCTTTGGCCAGAAGGCAACAATTGTCCTATATATCTCCGGATATTTCCCCGTTAGTTGGGGAAAATCCCTTCTTGACATCTTGTTCTCAAAACAGTTCTCATGTCTTTATCAGTCCCGATCCCGATAATCCTACTTACGACAGATTATTCTATACCTCATTGCAAAAGTCTTTGGATGAAATATTTTCGGGAAACCCGGGTCCTACCCACCAGTCTTCTGCCGACAGCAGCTTTCATAGCGCCAGTTATTGGCAAAAATCAGAGCCAGTTAGTTCAAAGTCCAGTGTTAATTTAACTATGTATTCCTCAACTTCGCAATTAACTGAAGACTATAACGAAGATGATAGTGAAGATCCCTACTATCGCTTTCAACGCAATGGATCCGGTTCTCAATTTCCCCGTCATTGTTTCTTTCGCAAACCCTCAAATGCCTACGAGAAAGCTGCCTTGGCTCAAAAGAATCGTAAACCTTCGATTATAAACGAGCAAAATTCTTCTTTTGGTTCTTTACATAACTCTAATGAGGGAGGAGGTGGAGGAGTATTTAATTCTATGAATTCTATAGAAACCTCATCCCAGGATAATTCAATGAACTCCCAACAAACATCACGCAAGTCATCGGTTGTGACATTTCATATAAGCAACAACCACACCAACAGCTCCAACAATAGTTCCCACAACAATTCCTCGCACATGAGCTCATTTGATGAGGGCGTAGGCGATGCAAATTCCTCCAGTCTTCACAGTAATTCATTTAGCTTTGCCACTTATTGCTCGGATCCAGAGAATTCAAGGCACATTAACGATGACCAGTTCTCGACATTGTTTATCAATGAGAATTCCATATTTGCCACACGAAAATTGCAAGATGTACAACCGGATCCAGAAGTAATACGAATGAAAGAACTACTGCTCAAGCAAGAAACTAAACAGCAACAGCAAAAGTCGTTAAAACTTGCAAAAGAAAAGACGAAAAAGTCCAAAGCGAAAAGTTCCCAAAACATACCTGCTAGCGGTGACGATGTAACATCTCAACAACAAAATCATTCCTCCAATTCGGCTAAATTGAAATCATTCATGAGTTTCTTTAATTTCGGTTCTTTGAGCAGATCAAAGAAGAAATATCATCAGAAATCTAAAAGTTCTTATAAATTATTTGAGAATTCTGGAGATTTGAATAGAGAATCGGTAAGGCTTTCACCGCAACGTACCAAATCATGTGATCAATTGGAAACGGTATGAGAACGCAAGGGAATGTAAAAGAAAATCGAACTGGCTGATAGAGAGAAAAGGCCACATTATTTTTGTTTTTAGATGGTCGACGGTAAGCTGATTGTGAAGGGGTAAAATGATTGACGAAATGGTTTTACAAATGAAATGTTCTTTGTGCGAACAAGTACGAATAGGACAGAGTGGTAAAATCTTTTCTGTATGTGGTGCTTTTATAGGACAGGCTGTATACAGGAAGCATTCTTTAAAAATATTTGGAAGCCTTGTCTTCTGTCAACGACCCGCCTTCACGTGAAATGCCTAGATTTTGCTTACGTAGATGTAATGTTTAGGTATAATAATTTGATTTCTCTAGAATAGAGATATTTTATAAAGTTTCTTTTTTAGCCATAGCCAACCACAATAACCTTATCTGTACTATATATATCGAGTTAGGTATATCTAGGTAATGGTTAGTTTTTAATTATGGCTTAATTAAAAATAATCCTTAAGACTAATTAATTTAGAGACAAATTAGTCGCTGTTAGCATTTCTAAGCCTTCATTCGCGCCATTAAGACTTCTTCCTACACCAACGACAACAACATGTTTTGTTTATAGACCATACCATGTAACAAAGTGCCGTGTTTTTTTAAATATACAATTTTAATTATCGATTGCATTTAATTTAAGATTTGTTAGTAACAAATTTTTGTACGATTTGCATTTTATACATACACATATTTATAAAGTAGTAGCGATGTTTTTATTATTTTTATAAATTATTTTGGATTTATTGTTTGTATTAAAAAAAAAGTTGTTATATTTACAGAAATGAATTTTAATTTGAAGAACTGAAAGAGGAAGGATATAATATGTATGTGTGTATGTAAGGAAAGGAAAAAGAGAATACAAACAAGAACGGAAAAGCTTTTGCGTCAAAGAAAATGACAAACAGAAAACACTACGATTAGTGGGTTCCAGGTTGTTGTATGCAAGAAGCAAAGAGAAGTTTAGAATAAAAATTATATGGTGTTAGCATTTGTTAAAAACCAATGCACAAGTTAATTCAAGTTAAGCAATATGATCTTTACGGATCGTATACAAAATGGGTTGCCATTACATCCCATAAAGGGATTGGGGATATTTTTTATGAATTAGGCAAAATGTTCTGTTCAAATAAGTCTCTAAAAAGTTTCTACAATATGTCCTTTAAATTTTATATAATAGAGATGAATATACCTTTATATTATTAACTCTTTCAGTTTTGTTTAAAACACATAGTAGGATTTTAAATTTATAGTTGAATTAAAATGGACTTTAAATGCCCGATGTTTGTCACTTAAATGCCATTTAAACTCGTCCTAAGTTTGCTCCAAGAAGATTCTGTGAAATCTCTCAGGTTTCTAAAGTAGTTTGCTTCCATAGTAAACATCCTCCTGATTTCTGGTGCTGTACAGAAGCTGAGAAGATATTCAGTGGGTTCTGCCTCTTCCTAACCGTTAGGTTTTCTAAAAAAGTCAGGGATGATTTTTTTTATTTATTTATTCGGCCGTTTTATTGGTACTATTGGTACCAAACAACCGCTGATGAAGATCTGTGGCTAGATCTGAAATAGCTATATGGTTTGCCAGGAATCATGAGGATGCATTTGCAAAACATGTTTTTTTTTTAACTATATCTCTATTTATTGAGATATAATATATATTGTATAATAAAATAAAAAAGTCCATCCTCCAGTCTTGGCACGTGTTTACCAATTAAACTGTGCCCCATTGAGGCTTTGAAGCTAGGTAGAGACAGATGGTTCATAGATCTCCCCTTCCCCATTGCCGGTTATATCTATCTGGCGTGTACAATCTGGCATCCTTGTACTCAAGGTACTAGGGCCATGCTATTTTCTGTGGAAACTAAGTTAATTCCAGCTCCAGGTCTTTGCGCTCAGTAGGGCAACCGTTAGCATGTACGACGCTTGTACATGAGGTCGTGGGGTCTAATCACAGTACTGGCCATTTTTTCTTTCAACGGGCAGTTTGCTTCGTGACGGCGACACTATCGACTTGTTAGTTAAGCTTAAAAAGCTTTCAATGCATAATAGTTCGGTTTCGATGGAAAACTGAAAGTCCTCAGCAGTGATACTATAAATAAGAAAAAGAACAACACAAGAATTGTGAGAAGCTCCCTCTTATCCCTGCATGGGATATAATGGGAGGCACATTTTTTTTAATCAACCGCTCTACGATTTCTGGGAATATTTTTGTGTGCCGCTGTACCTTTATAATACGAATATCGAACACGTTACAAGATCTGCTGTATGCGTGGGCTGATTTTTAGTTCATGTAAACTCATTCCAGCCCCCGGGCTTTCACAGAAGACTGATGCCCTAACGGTTTAAGATTATTATCCTTCAGCCAACCGGCCACTTGCCTAATCTCTAAAATTGCAGTCTGATGAAAGCTACATTATCAGGTATAGAATGTAAGTTGCGACATGTGTAAGAATGTTCCGAACATCATGCAACACTGTCCCATGACTGACTACGTGGTTGATTGAATTCTGAAGATGATGTGAGCAAACGTATAAAAAAATGATTTTCCCATTTCATCCTATGAAGGGATTGGAGAGAGCTTCTCACAACCTGTGAGCTGTGCGGTTCCTGGTTTTATACTCACTGATTGTGACCAACAGTTTTACACCGGTTCCGGGCGGTATTTTGAGAAGCTTTTTCATGACTTAATAGTCGATAGTGTACCCGCCACTAAGCGTGGTGACCGCCGTCGAAGGAAACTTAAGATAAACTATGATTGTGAGAAACTCTCCCCAATCCCTTCATGGAATGTAATGGGAAACCATTTTTTCTTATTGAGTACTTGTACCCTGAAGTTAAGAATCGATGATGACCGTGTAATGCTGATTAGAATTAGCTATTTAAATGCATGCGCCAATGTCGCTTAATTCAAACACATCAACAATAATTCAATCCAGCCAACTAGATAACGCTTACTTCTGTGTTTCAGAGTTGGACATTGCTACATCTGAATAGTCTTAAATCAGTTCTTTAAGGCCTGAATTGTCTGAATATTTGGAAATCCCTATTCAAGGTATAAAAATGATACAGTAAACCGGCTTCTAACTGAGAAACAACAAGAGGTGTAGATAACGTTCCCCGTTAGGTATCAATTTAAAAAGCGCCAACCAGCTCACTAGATGTGATGAGAAGTTCTGTCCATTCCCCACACAGCATGTAATTCTCTTTTCCCTTTTAAATAAACAAATTCAAATTCATTTCAACACCTTATATTTTCTGTTAAATTGTTTATCGTTTGTTTTTTTTTTTTAAACTAAATTTTAAGTCTGCCCTAAAAATGATAGATTATTCACCACAATATCAATTTATTTTTACCATATTTACTTCAAAAGTTATTATTATTATTCTTATTATTTTTATTTGTTTTCTTATTGTTAAACAATGACAAAAGCAAAAAATCTGTATTATTTTTTTTATTATTTTCAAACGTAGATTTATTATTTTTGTTTTTCATATTCACCTATGTGAATATGAGTTCTTAAATTCTTAACTTAATTTGCAATATTCTTGTTTTAACCTTTATTTCGTTCTGATTTTCTTAAAAAAAAATCTGTGATTTATAACAAAAAAAATGTTTTAATTTTTGTATTATTTAAAAGAAAACAATAGTTATTCTTTTCATCTCTCTCTTAATAATTTTGTATTTTGTTTCAGAATACAACAACATTAATTTGTGAAATTTATGTTACCTACCATATTTTAAAGAAGAGTGCTTTTGTTTTTTTTTCCTTATGTAGTAGTTTTAATTTAAATTTTACCTTGTGTTTGTATGATAATTTTTAAATCCTGCTTATTGTTTAGTTTTGTATATAGTTTGGTAGTATTTAAGTAAACGAAATACAAATTTTACTTTATTTTAAACGTTAAAACTAAATTAGTTAAAACAAATATTCCATATTAAAACGAAAAACAAAATGTCAGCGAATATAAAACGAAAAAAAATACGAAATTTCCTAAAAATCCTTAAAAAATACACAAAAAAAACTAAAACTAAAAGCAGACAAAAAATAAAAATAAAAACTAAAAAAATAACAAAAAATATATAGAATTGTTTTATTTGTAACCACATCAAACAATAAGTTTAGAAAAACAATACCTGGTTAAGGCCACTTAAACACTATATAGGAAATACTTGCAGAATTCTAATATAAAACAAAAATGTATATCACATTTGTTTAATGACCTTTTCTCTTTTTGTTTTTTTTTTAATGATGTTCTCGTTAAAATCCTTAATCAGGCTATAATTCCAAAGATGATTGGTGTTCGCCCATTCATACATTGCCCGGCGGTGGTCCGAATCTTCCTATAATGTCTCCAAATCCTTATGTACTAAGTCGTTTCACTTCCAATATACCTATGCCTACTTTGTATGCTGGCGATGCGGTACGTAAGCCTAAATTATCGGTTATCGAGGTATTGCTTTATAATATGGCCGCTTTGTTGGCTGGTGTTGCTGCGGGCTACGATGTACGCATGTCAAATGTTTCACCTTTTCATCCCACAATGTTGAGTGATGTACCCGCGTTAAAAGCTCCCATGGAAATGGAACTGCCAAAGGTGAATGTGGACGATCGTAAATTTGCAGCAAATACTTATCATGGCACTGGTAATCGTAATAGGTAAGTTTAATGAAAAGAGAAAATTTGAAAGAACCTTTTCCTCCATGTCGTACCAAAGCTTTCGTTCTTATTGCAATTCAGAGAAATGTGATGTGGGATTACCATCCCAAGTCGAACGAAAACGTAAAATTTTTTTATTTAGAATCTGCCATCATTGCGAGATAAAATCAGTTGAACGAATCCTTTTGATTTAAAGGAACCCAATCTCAATTGAATTCGAGTGACTGCTTTCGTTTGAGATCGAGGAATACTGCATTAATGTTGAATGACATGAGTCAGTTGGATTTCTAGGCATTTTGTTGTTTCAAACAATAACAAAATTATTGTTCGATCGAATACCTATTTCAAGACGAATGAAGATATAAAATTGTTCAAAACTTGGCAGTGTATATTTTGATTCCACCATTTCGAATGTGTTGTCACTTGGGAACAAAGTCAGTCGAACTAAAATTTCGAGGATCCCAATTTGAGTCGAATGCGAGTTACTGGCTTTCGTTCGCTTCGTTTTTCGTTCGAGACCGGGGAACAGGCTTTAAATTCCAGTTTATATTTTTTTCTCCACAGAACCGCCCTAAGCTCTTTAACCTACGAACCGACTGAGACTTCCTCCGGTTCCCCTCGACGTAATGCTAGCACAAACACCACAACTACAGATTTACCTCTGGCCCAGCATCAGCAGCAGAAACAATCGCAGACTGTCATAGACTCTTCAACGCCTTATCACAAATACAATCCATCACCGTTGGGTTTATCCAGTCATGCTATGGCCACACCACCACCGCAGCATCATCATCATCCTCATCATCATGGTAAAAGTGTAACACAACCTCCCACGCCACAACATTATCCTCACCAAATGCAGCAGATACGAAAAATGCCCTCAACTATATCCACGACCACAACCAGTGGTTTAGGTTCTAACTTCACCAATACAACATCGGGTATATTATCTTCTTCGTTGGGTAGCCATACACAGCCGCCGACGCCATCACCGCGTAGGAAAGTTAGTACATCATCGTTCACGGAAAACTTGGAATATTCAGAACAGGATGATAATCTGCCTATTGTGAATACGTTTAGAGGCTTTCAATTGGGTGGAACGCAACAACCAATGTTTGAGCATAAAGATTATTTACGGAATGGGCCAAATTTCTCAAATGATGGTGGGGCATATGGGGCTGGTGCACATAGGGCAGGTTATTTAGGTGAGTAGCTAAATTATAGCATTTTTAACATTGAAATATTATCTAGAGCGGCTCTATGGAAATGTAAATGAGACTAATAATACATTAAGAATTACAACGCCATTTTATTACCCATTATAGGTTCAAATTACTTCCCCTATCGTCCCGAACATCAGTTGGCCTACGAGCGAGATTGTAAATCTTATCCTGATTATTCTTACGACTATAATCACCGCCTGCCCAATTACTATGACTACAATTATGATCCCCAGCCGCCTCCTCCACCGGCGCCACAACAACACCATGCGTCGCCTCCGGTGGTACGAACTCCTCCTCCTCGAGTACCGCAAATGGGAGTGACAGCTGCCGGCCACAGACGTACACCTTCCACCATTTCAAATAATTCCAATTACAATCAGGGATTTGCCATAGACTACGATGAGGCGACCACACATCCTTATGAATATAACAATATGGCAGTCTTGCCTCATGGCGACTATGGGCCATATCGGGATCCTGGTTTACCGCCTGGCGTCGTGCCACCCCCTTCAAAACAAGAGCTTTATAAAAGTTCTCCAAAACCTACAAATCGTTTCATGACCAACCGCAATGATATTTCTACGCTCAATCGCATGAGGGATTATGAGAATCTTCCATTCAATGTTAGTCCCTTGCACAAACCCTTGTATCAGTATAGTAGAGACCGGGATAGTGGCGGTTCTTCATTGCACCACACCCCACAGCGCACAATTTATACACGATCTAGATCTACACCAATGTCACCCATCAATATGAAAACATCTCCGCCATCGCCAGCTCCTTCGGCTCCACAAAAAACCGCTCATACCACAAAGCCGCGCCTTATACCTGAAAGACCCGATAGCTTACCATTCGATCAGAATAATTTGGCATTTATGTCGGGTGTGGGCACTAAATTGCGTTCCTCTTTGAAAAAGTACAATAATTACAAGACCCCCAACGGCGCACCCTTAAATGGATCGGGTTTGCCACCAACTGGAGGTAACGCATCGGGCACAGCGGCTAGTACACCCACAAATCCCACACCACCCGATTCTTTGACCAGTGATGACAGTTCATATTTAAGTGCTAAAGAGGGTTCCTTATCGTCACACAGTCGAGTACGTTTTAGCCCCGATGCCTATGCGGATGCTTGCTCTGGAACTAACGTGGTCAATAGTAGCAGTAATAAGTCCCTGGCTCTTTATAGTAGACGCTTGTCGCGACGCAATACAGCGGATATATCAGGATCCTCCACATCGCCATCATCCTAGCAGGGTTTTGTCAATCTAAGGGTACAAATGGCTCGAAGCCCAGGAGCTCGTTCCAGTACATGGTCTTTGAATAACTATGTGCCTCAAGCAGTTGTAATCTCACCTTCCTCCTCGACGGCGGCTGGGTTAACAAATCAACAGCAATTACCATATCGTTGGTATTCGGGTGCTAGACGCTCAAGATCGGCCCAGTATGAGTATAACTTGTAAATTGTATATATGTATATCTAAGTAAGTACATTATCTCTCTCTATCTTTCTGCCTCCTTTCAACAGATAAGATCTTTCCGAAACTCCAACATTCTAAACTTAAAATCTATCAGGTTTCGTAGAACATATAGATGAAGAATATATACATATACATACATATGTATAAAAAAGTAAAGACATAATTAAGTGAAATCGTTAAAACAAAAACTAACAACAAATTAATTAAAATTTGAATTACCAAAAGCTGGGAGATTCTTGAAACGACGGCATAAATATGTAGCAGCAAAAAAGAAACAATTGTGATGAAAAATCACACTCCAGGACTATTTTATTATTATGTATTGCAAGGATAAATTTAAACCTATTGAGAGAGCTGGTTTGACATGACTGAAAATAGTTTGAAATTACCTTAAGTTAAATTAAACGATAAACCACAGTTCTTGAAAGCCAACAAAGGAGTTTGGAAAAATCGATTCAAACTTATTCTAAATCTAATGAACTATGTATTGAAAACTTAAGTAATTTGGTTTGGAAAAAAGTTTAACGCTAATGTATAAAATGGATTTTTCTTTTAAACAAAATCAGATAGAACATTTTCCGAAACATTTATAATCAGGTATTAATTTGGAGTGGCATATTTTATGGCATTCGAAAAATAAACAATTCTCCTGCAAATTTTTCCAAAGAGGGGTCAGTTAGTCTTATTCATATTCTGACATACTGATTCAGGTTGGGTCAATTCAACTGGAATGCGATGTATTTATGATAAGGGAACCAGTTTTCCTCAAGGGCATTTCATTCCCTGATCATCCGATACACATCTTCTGTTGCAAAGAGGACATCTAACACCACTTTTGCTTCTTGGTTTGTTAACAATTCCAGAAAAAATGGATGATCAACTCCAGACATTCGTGTACTTACTTACTTACTTATCCGGTCACGAACAACCCCGAGGGGTCAGGGACCTTACAAAACGAAGATAACATATTTCGCCAACCAGTTCGTTCTTTTGCCTTATCTCTCCAGTTGGCAATACCAAGTGTACGCAGGGATTCGTCAACCTGATCCTTCCAGCGGAGTCTTGGTCTTCCTATTTTTCGTCTTCCTTCGAGTTCGGTTTCGAAAACCCTTCGTGCTGGTTCGTCTTCATCCATTCTACTGACATGGCATAGCCAGCGCAATCGTGTTATTTTGATCCGCTTAACTATGTCAATGTCGGGATATATATGCTTCGCCGATACTCGCCGTTGTGCACTATAGGGCCATAAATTTTTCGGAGTATTTTTGTCTCGACGACTCCTACAGATGTTTCGTCTGCTTGCGATAATACCCAGGATTCTGCGCCATAAAGTAAGACAGGTTGTATGAGAGTCTGGTATAATTGGACTTTTGTTACTCGAGAGAGGGCTTTATCTCTAAAGTGCTTGCTTAGCCCAAAATAACATCTATTCGCAAGCACAATTCTCCGCTTGATCTCAAGGCTGACGTTGTTGTTTCTGTTTACGGCAGATCCGAGGTATATAAATTCGTCCACTACCTCGAAATTATAACGATTATCAACGTTCACGCTTTGGTCTTATTGCGTGGAGGCCCTGTTCGTTGAAACCATTTATTTTGTCTTGTCGTCATTTACTGTCAGATCCACTTTTGCTGACTCCTTCTCAATTCTCGGAAACATCGCAGTAACTTATCTAATTGTGCGACCAATGATATCTATATCATCAGCATACGCGAGCAGCATATGACTTTTGCTGCTGATGGTTTTATTCATGTTGACAGCAGCTTTTCTCAGAATAATCTCTATTAAGATGTTAAAGAGATCGCACGATAGGGTGTCACCTTGTCTGAGGCCTCGCTTAGTTTCAAAAGGTTCGGTCAGATCCTTACCAACTTTCACTGCGGATTTGGTGTTCGTCAGGGTCATCCTGCAAAGGCGTATGAGTTTTGCAGGAATACCAAGCTAAGACATTGCTTCGTAGAGTTTCCCCGTATCGGGCTATCGAAGGCTGCCTTATAATCGACAAATACATGATAGGTGTCGATTTGTTTTTCGTGGGTCTTCTCCAGGATTTGGCGTAGCGTGAAAATCTGGTCGGTTGTCGACTTTCCAGGCCTAAAGCTACACTGGTATGGTCCAATCAGGTCAGCGATAATCGGTTTTAGTCTTTCGCACATTATGCTTGATAGAACCTTATATGCTATGGATAAAAGGCTTATTCCACGGTAGTTGGCACAGAGACTCGGGTCACCTTTTTTTAAATATGGGACATAGTACACTGAGACTCCAATCGCCGGGCATGCATTCATCTAACCAAATTTTGCTAATGAGCTGATGCATGCACCTTATCAGCTCATCGCCGCCAGCCTTAAACAGCTCCGCCGGTAATCCATCGGCTCCTGCGGCTTTATTGTTCTTAAGCCGGGCAATAGCTGTTCTGACCTCGTCTTGGTTAGGAGGGGGCAATCGACGTCGTCGTCCAAATTTAGATCGATTGTCTCGTGATTGGATATCTCAGGTACCAGTAGCGCGGAGAAATGATCTCT
This sequence comes from Phaonia tiefii, assembly GCA_963931995.1. Classification (NCBI taxonomy): domain Eukaryota; kingdom Metazoa; phylum Arthropoda; class Insecta; order Diptera; family Muscidae; genus Phaonia; species Phaonia tiefii. The sequence continues at coordinate 9,980,731 of OZ008370.1, forward strand.
CCACATTCCCAACATACTCTGCACATCTGCGATGAGATTTCCGTCCTTGTCTTTACAGAAGGGGGGCCCTGAACCATGTCTATTAGTTCCGTTTTTGACTTTTTGGTAGAATTTTCGGGCTTCGTTCTTCCTTCTGTATGACTCAATTTTCGTGCTTTCTCCACTGCCGTTTCTTACGCCTAACGAGACGGTTTACCTCCTTTCTTTTCTCCCTATACCGCTCAGTTGCAGCTCGCGTTGCAATTGACTGAAGCATTGCCATGCGTGCAGCGTTCTTTTCATCATTTGCAATGCGACACTCTCCATCGTACCATGGTTTGTTGCGAAGCGGTTTTTCAAAACCATGTACGGCTGTTGCGGCAGTTTTTATAGAGTCAGAAATGGGTTTCCACTGCGCGTCAGGATCGTTATCGGGAGGGGGTGGGTTCTGTGTCAAAAGTTGCGAGAGCTTCCTTGAGTAGGCTGTGGCTACCTCTGGTAATTGGAGCTTTCCGATGTCCAGCTTCCTCTGCGTCTGGTTTCGTACGATTTTCGCTCTACTTAACCTTGTGCGAACCTTTGCTGCTACCAGGTAATGATCAGATCCAGACATTCGTGTACTCTGTCAGAAAATTTTGGGCTGAGGTATAAGTTCAGTTTACTCTGAAAATAATGACTGTCCCATTCCGGCGATGCTCAAGGGAAGCAATTGAGTCTGACACCGTAATGTCCTCAATCGTTATCACTGCCCACCTATGAACTCGGTCCGGTAGTTCCAGAGAAGAACTGGAAACTCCAGCCCATATTCTAGTTTTAATACTTAGAAGTTCAGATGAAGCGAATTGTTTTCGGCACTGCTTTAATTAACCGAACCACTTGAATGTGATTCTTTCGACACATAGCTTCCGGTTCTTCAATATATACTGTAGACATACTGACGACAGTGGGACATCTATGGAGCGTGTGTGTGTGTGTCAACAGACAGCACTGAGTAATTTTTGAAAATCTGGAATAGAGTAGAAGAGACGACGGCGCCGTGACAATTAATATACATACAGTAGTCATCGCCACATCTATAACAATACGTATAGTGTGATCTCTGAGGAGGCTCGGAATGAAACAAATGTTATCGACACCAAAAGTTCCAAGTCAAAGGTTTTGGAAATATCCAACGGCACTTCCTTACTTTCACCGAGCCTGTGAATATATCGACTTCTTTGCCCCGAAAGGACCACCATTAGGTGGCTTTTGGTCCGACTTCTGCAAAAGGCATATAGTTGATTGATTTCATAGTTGATCACTGTCACCATAGCCTTGGCAAGTAAAGATTGGGCGGAAATTTTCAGGATTGCTAACCTAAACCTTTTTTTTGGATTGGCTGAAGATTGGCAGCCTTCGAACAAGACCTTCCAAATACATCCACTTGCTACGATGAGGTGAAAACGTTGCGCAAATGGCGCGCTACAAGTGCAGATATACCATCCGAAAAATGAGGTTTAGTGGCGTCAAGTTCCGCAGGATCACAAGAAATATTTTTGGTTACTCTTGTCCATATTGAGTGGTATGTCCTTTACACCTCCTCTGGAAGTAGTGTTAAGGGTTCTAATCGCAACGGGTAATTATCCCCTCGGATAAGGCGTTAGTGGCCGTTTTCTCCCTGGGGCATATAACTCGCCACCAGACAAATCTTGGTACAGGATTGTGTGCTACGTTAACAACCCGGGTTTCGTGCATTGGACCACATTCGCTTTCCACTTGTTAAATGAATTGGTAAAGTGGCAGACGCCGCATTGGATTTGGTAGAAGAGGCTACCGGTATTGACACACTTAGTCCACTGAAGACCGTTGTGAAATTGACCTGGAGTGGCGAAGGACCGTTCAAGCCATATGATATCCCATCCCGATGTTCCAAGATGGGATGTATATTAGTCCCTGACGGACGAATTTGTACGCCGCAAATATAATCTTAAGTCATTCAGCATAACTCCGTGTATATATGTTAGATCCAAAAAGAAGTAAGACCCTAAATAATTGCTATTACTCACACAAAATGCAGAGCAGGAGCATATTCGATGTTAGACAATCTCGTCATCCTCATAGATTCTGCAGTAATCATGAGCTGATCATGAGCTGAAATTCCAAGTCTACACGAGTGTCTGCGTATCAAACAGTGTCCAGTAATCACAACTACTAATGAAGAGATACCCAGCATAGGAGTGAATATGAAGTTCATCGAACGATTCAGGTCATAACTTGGCCACACGTGCTTGGTGATCCTGCCAGTTGTGCCTCCAGTCCATCTTACGTTCGCATGTCTAAGAACTTCGGTTTTAAATAGAAAGGAGCATGTAGAAAGGAGCATACCCAGCCAGATCAGTGACGGATAAGTTGCAACTTTCCTTCATATATGCAAATGGCTTTTGCATGTCTCCATACTAGACACCAGCACAAGACGTCTTGAATGGTCATTCAAGGCAATTGCTTCTTTCAAGCCAACGAAATAATTCAGCATTCGTGTAGAAACTGTAGAGCACCAACAGACAATACTACTACTTCTACATCGCTTCACATCGTATTGAGTTTTTGTGTACACAAACATACGCATATACACGAATGTTTTGTCGAAAGTATCCCGAAGTAACGGGTTTTTCAATAAGAGCGCTACAAAAGTTTTTTTTAAATAAAACTAAACCGGTTTTAGATACCAATGAAATTCTTTATTCCTGTGAAAGTACGTTCGATGCCATTATGTATGGAACTCGATTTCTTTTGCATAGCCACCACGGGCACGCTTGCAGAAGTCCAGACGCTGAACCAAATTTTCGACGGTTTTCAAGCATAAATCGGCCGATACTGCTGCAATTTCACGTTCGATATTCGTACGAAGTTCATAAATCGTCGCTGGCTTGTTGGCATAGACCATAGACTTGACGTAGCCCCACAGGAAATAATCTAACTGCGTCAAATCGCACGACCGAGGCGGCCAATCGACTGGGCCATTTCGTGAGATAACACGTTCACCAAAATTGGTTTCCAATAAATTGATTGTGGCATTTGCTGTGTGGCTTGTGGCGCCGTCCTGTTGGAACCACATGTCCTCCAAGTCCATATTATCCAATTGGGGCCAACAATATTCGGTTATCATTGAACGGTAGCGATTCGCATTCACAGTAATGTGCCGGTCTTGATCATCACGGAAGAAGTACGGCCCAATGACGCCGCCGGCACATAAACCGCACCAAACCGTAATATTTTCGGGATGCAATGATGACTCATGGATTACGTGTGGATTGCTGTCTGACCAATAACGCATATTTTGCTTATAGCCAGAAATGAGCCTCATCGTTGAAAATGATTTTCCGATGAAAATCCGAATCATTTTCAAGTTGTTGCTCCGCCCAATTCACGAACATACGACGCTTATGGTGGTCAAGCGGCTTCAGTTCTTGCGTCAATTTGATCTTGTAAGGATGTAGGCCAAGATCTTTTCGCAAAATTCGACACAACGATGTCACAGAGATGCCCAACGATTGAGAACGACGTGTGAGAGACACATTTGGGCTTTCTTGAACTGAAGCTTCAGCGGCAGCAATATTCTCGACACTACGGGCACTTCTTTGTCTCACTGGCATGGGAACATTTTGTACTGTGCCTGTGGATTCAAATTTTTCTACTAGACGCTCAATTGTTGATCTGGTAGGAGGATTATGACGACCATAAATTGGACGTAGCGCTCTTAAAGTTGAAGCCACTGACTCCAAATTTCGGTAGTAAATTTTTCTTAATTTCGACTCGTTGTTGGCTCGTATATCTTTCCATGATGAAATGGCAAACCTTACTGAAGAGAAATGTCAAAAGAGCGGGAAAAAATATGGCGTCGTTTGCTGTCCCTATCGATTTACTTCTGTAGCGTCTCTGTTGAAAAACCCTTTACTTGGTTGTCGCAATTTCGCTACAGTATATGACAACAATTTTCCACTTACCACTTTTGTCAATAACAAATGAGGCCATACCTCCGAATAGTTGTTCGGATAGACAGTGATTTGTTGTTCGGAATGGACATCGCGTTTATACGGCCTTCATCTGAATCTTTCAGTTCACCTCTGTTTTAGAAGTTTGATATTACTTCGCTTCAGGACGAACTAAACCGTTTGCATGTCAGACGGTTTGGATGGGATCAATGCGTAACGAATATGTTACTGTCGTACATAGTTTGATCACTGTTTTAAATGTTACTCGATGTCAATCTACCGACAGTTGATTTCCAAATGACAGGTTGATCACCAAACGTACTAGTAGATCGGATATAGAACCCGCCTTGGTCACTACAGCGTGAGGAACGAATTGATTTCTCCTTTTGTATCTGAACATACATATATTAACAACAATGCGTCTACAACAATTTTCCATTTAACTTCTTTGTCGATAACATACTTTATCAAGCCGTAGTTTTAAACCTTAGGCCAGTGTCCCTCCTGATCATATTAACCGTTACTGGCTAATGTCCCTCAAAACAAGAATTGGTTTTTCCATTTTATATATCAGCGCTATCTAAAACTCATATTTTAATGTAAAAAGAAGAGAGAAAAATTAAGATATTTAATAAATATACAGACTTAAGCTAAGATTTATATTTACATCTATCAATCATGAAAATCATTTAAAACTACACCTGATATCCAATGGGCGGCTTTAAAATGATATCCCATATATCCAAAAAATGGGAGTTGTATTAAAAAAGTAATTCCAATATTTAGTGTGAAACAACAAGATCTGGTACATATTGCCATCATATATACATATATATATTGACTCAACACACTAGAAAGCTTTCATGTGTTTTATTCCTACAGCAACAAAAACAAAAACCAAACAAATATTCCATTTCTCCATTTACGCCAAATTAGTTATTATTAATAATTGTATGTAAATAAGTTACTACTTCTAATACTTAGTTATAATAATTATTTAAAACAAAAGAGACACAAAAAAACCAATAAATATTAATAATAATTACAGATTTTTGACAACCAAAATAATGAAATTTAAATATAAATCGAAAAGTGTATTTAATTTTATAAGATTTGAAAAATTTGCGTACATGTATAAAAATGCCTTAACAGTCTAGTATTTCTTTTGTCAAAAATACATACATATATACAATTCAGATACACGATGAACAAGGAGAAAAAACGTAAACCCTATATAATCTTGAAATTGAACAAAATAAAAAAATACAAAACTTTTTAATGAAATTATATTAAATACAATTATAATCATAAACAAAAAAAAATTATACTTTATAAAATGTTTTCATATTATTACAAAAACCGATTTTTTCAAAATTATTATAATCTAATTGCTTCAATTCCCGAAATAATTACTGTCCTCAATTCTCTTTGATGCGAAAAAATTGTGGTTATTTGAAAATCCAAACAACTTTTCGAACTTAAGCGAAATAAGTTTCAGCTCATAACCATTCCTAGGATGGAAACCCGTCGTGTCTCCCATCCAGCTAATACCTCTGAGGTTAACGATGTTACTGATGCTCTCATTCCAGCTCTCAACAGTCCACTTAATTTCGCATGCGCCACCAGTTCCTACCTCCCTGGTGGAAAGAGGACCTGCAAATTCTGGGAAAATCTTGCAAAAAGCTTTTTAATAGAGCTAAGTCCTCATGGGCAGTGCGAGTCTGGAATATGTTCAAATTAAAACTTAAATTTGGTTAATGTATGAGAAATTCATACTAAAGGGTCCGCCAAATAACTTTTTTTTTAAATGCTATAAAAACTACTGAATATTTTCTCAAATTTCTTTTTTTATTTGAAAGTACAATCCTTCCGGTTAATAATGGAAAATAATTTCATTCAAATGGCTGCCTCGGCTGGCCATGCAGTATCGGTCCAATTTTTAAGCACATTATCGATTGTGTGCAGCTGTATTTCAACAATGGCTTCACGAATATTGTCCTTTAAAGCGTCAATTGTCTCTGGCTTGTCGGCGTAACACTTATCTTTGAGGGCACCTCACAAATAATAGTCCAACGGTGTCGAATCGCAGCTCCGAGGTGGCCAAACGACATCAGCTCTGCGGCTGATAATGCGATCTTCAAAAACAGGGCACACATTCTGCAACATTACCATGATTTTCAAAGTAATGTCGCAATATTTCCCAGCGTTGTTCAAGCGTATACACAACCATATTCGTTCAGCGGAAGGATAAAACTAATTATCTGTCAAATCAGACATGAGCTAAGTGTTACCATTCACGAAATAAGCACTAGTTGAAAAAAAAAACGTTGGATGGCGGACCCTTTACAAGCTTACAAGTCATGAACATTTTTCTAATTGAAAAATGGTTGGGTTTTTGTTGGAAATAATAGACAATTCAGTTCAACTCAACACACACTCACTGGCATGACTAGTTCCGAACTCCGTGACAAGTTCATCATCAGATGCCTAACTACTGTGCCTGAATTGATACCATCCGGTTGATCAACAATCGTATATATACAAACTCAATTCTGCAATTCACATGTGCGAATTAGTATCGATCGAAGATCCCTAAGTGTCAACATCACTGATAGGCCTATAATTCCAACAACAAGAACAGACAGCATTTTTCCACCATGTCCTTCTTTTCCTCATGCGTTCTCGCATTGTTACAGTGCTTTGAGTTTTGAATATTGAATAGTTTGCTATTGAATATTGGTCATCTTGGAAAAATCAATATGGAAAACTTGCCAATACGCGTTTTTTTAGTATACGAAAAATTATATTTCCAAATGAGATTTCCTTAATTTGTGATTCGCTGTTGATTTTTGCTTAGAATTACTATAAAATTGTTTGATGCACCCTAATTGAAGTTCACAATCTTCTTCGTCTCGCCACAACGTCTTTGGACACAAACTGTATCAAGGGAAAAAGAAGCAAGTAATAGTACATTACAATTTAAAGGCTGACATTTAAATTATTATTTGTTAACAAAATCAACCGAATAAATGGATTCATTCAAATTATCTGGATTAAGAGAAACACACAAGTATTAACACCAAATATATGGATTACTGAAACATATTATGTATTTCAATTATTATTAAAAACGAAAACATAAATGAATTGATTATTACTATTGTATAACCGATAACTTTTGTGTAAGTAACCAATACATATTGCAAACATGAAAATAATCTAAATAGACGAACAATCTGGCAATTCGAAATGCTGGTTAGTAACTTATTTTCAATGACTTATTTCTTATTTTCAATATTGACGGTAACTACGAAAATTATATGAACAAAACGAAATGAAACAGAGTTTGCGATGACTACGACTTCGACACACACGCAAATCGAAGACGACAGCAATAGTTAAACGGAGGTGAATGACTAATGACTGCGAAAGCCGTAGTAAATTTTGTGACAGCAAAAGTAACTCTCAAGCAATGACTGAAATGCCAACTGAAAGCATAATTAGTCTATAAAGGATTTAAAACAATAGAACTGTTGTAAAGAGTGATTTTTCTTCTATTTGGTTTTTGAAAATTGAAGAAACCACAAACAATTTGTACAAGTGGATGAAATATTTATTTGGATCGATCAAATAATGCCTGTCATTTACTTTTTATATATTATTTCATGCAAACCCTGCATACGAAAGCCCATCCTGACAGTCAAATTTTGGCACAGTTGTCCAACATTGGTCTTCTAGGGCAGCAATCGTGGTAGGCTTAAGCCTATAGTCGAGAGACTTCACGTGGCCTCCCAAAATATAGTCTAGTGGGGTCAAATCGCACGAGCGAGGCGGTCAATTGACAGCTCTCAATTGTTTCATGGTATCCCGTGCAGAATGTGTGACTTGTGGCACCGTCTTGTTGAAATCCAAGTCCAATTATTCCATTTCGACAAAAATATGGTTTGCCATACATACATCAGCTGTTTATGGAAATTAAATCCTGAGAAATTGAAAATTGCGGTATACGTCATTATACAACGGTATACAACAGATTTGTTGGTTTACCTGAATGTTCTTCATTAAGCATACTCAATCAGCTCTTTAAGAGTCCAAACAGAACCAGACACACTTCAGATGACGACGAAAGAAATCTGTAGCGTCTAAACGAAATGGAAGAGAGCGTATGGCGACTTCGGTTGATTTTTTTCTCTCTGCTTCGTATATATTTGCGGCTAATATTATAGTTGAACAGGAATTAAATTGTTTTTACTGCATTTAAAAATGTATTCACTTTTATTGTATTGTGTTTAACAATAAATTATTTTGAACCCTTTTCTTTAATTTTCTTTTGCACTCACATGCACCATCGTATGTATGTGTTGGTTTCTCTCATAGAGTAAATTTATAGTAGAGCCGCCATTTGTCTCATCTGACGTTTCCTTTCACACTCTTCGTGATGCGGTCGGTGTGATAGAGAGATGTTTGACGAAAAGTGATATACACCAGGTGGAATTACAATAACTTTTTGCTTTAATTTTTCATGTCATTTTGGTGCAAAACTGTGTAATTTAAATGTGTTTTAAACTTTTTTATTGACTGTTATTGTTAGCATACATTTGTGTAGTATTTAACACATTAATTTTAACACACAAAACGAAATGCCGTTGTTGTTATTTTGTTCGTTCTTTTGGACCATTGCCTCTATCTGGTATTAGTAAAGCAATTCTTTTCAACATCAAACGTATACATCACACGAGGACAAATGTCAGAAATTTGGTGAGTGAAAGATTTTCTCTACCCATATTTACTCTATGGTTTCTCTTATGATTTTCATGAACATGTGGCAACATCATTCTCCCAATTAAGAGATTTCGTGAGAGCGCCGCCAAAAAATTAGAAAAGATTCTAATCCAGCGACGAGTCGTCAGCCGCAGCGGATTTTCGTAACGATTTTTCCTTGCCATAAGAAACCTATGTAGAAAAATCGTCGTCGTCTGTAGTGTTTTTGATTATGTTTAGACTCTAAGATAGGGAGCATGGTACAATACTATGTTCATGGTAAAGTCGTAAGAACAGCTGTTTTCATTTTTTTCCTGAGGTTCTTCGGTTCGGCTGTCACACTCGCATGTATTTTGTATTTGTACTCTTTTGCATTCTTTTGTTGTTGGTATGTATTTGTGTAGAGTTTGACAGCTGAAGCGAATATAACAAAAACAAAATGCATGTTGTTGCTGCCTACAACAACAACAACGCGCGCTGCTATTACCATGAAGATATTATTGTACCATGATAGGGAGCAGGGGGTCTCTGTTGAAGTCTTCCCTTTTCACTTCCTCAGGGGAGAGCGATGAGAACACTTCTGGTTGGAAATTTGAGAACTGTACATAGATATTTTTTGTGCAATATGTGCCGCTTGTCATACGGGTTATAAATAAGTGTGCAAACATTTCGTTTAATAATAAAAATGATATTATAAAAAAGTAATCGGAATATATCTATAATTTTGTGAATCCAAAAACCATCTAACAACAAACATATGTATGTTCCTTTCTTCTTTAGTTGTCTTAGATCCTCGTTATATTTAAAGTTGTAATTTCCTTTAAGGCTAAGAGATCATGTTTTCTCCGGATAGTGAAAAAATGTAAATGCCGCGGGTGGGATTCGAACTCACATTCGCAGGACGATCGTTTCGATGTTTGTGAAGCATCATCTTCAGCAGCGTCTAGCCCGTTAAGCCACTGCGGTGTGTATTCACACCAGTCATTAACCGAAGATATTTATTTATTATATTTTTTTCCTTTCTTTTAATAGATTTTACTAATATCACACAACAATTGGCATTGACTGACTCACTTTATAAACTTGTCAACAAAAATTTGGTCTCCACGTAGTCAAATTGGAATTTTTGGTTTTGTTTACGTTTTTGATCAGAGTTACCGATTCTTTAGGTCATATAAGGTTTGTTCGAGAACTTTTCCAGCAAAAAATAGCAAGCAAAAACTATCTGGAGAGTAAGAATGATTTTACTCTCTCAATAAAAAATAGCACAAAAAGTACGCGAACGAAAAACTAGCAAGAAATAAGAACTTTGTATGTAAACAGCTGATATGCAATGTAAACATTGGAAGAACCAACAAACGCAATTCGAACAAAACATTACAAATCACCAAAACTGTTTTCTTTTTCAACAGAAATACTTAAAGATTTATAACAAAACATTCAAAAATCACATTTTCTCTTAAAAACTAAAATTCCAATGATAAATTTATTATTTTATATTCTTTCTACGTCCTAATTTTGTTTGTTTACTTAAAACAGCTGTTATGTTTGGCTTGCTAATTCGTGGTGGCAAAAATTTTCCCAGCACAAACCATCAACTTCTCCATCATTTAACTGTCAAAAAATCTCTCGTTGCCGGCTGCTGGGAGTTATCGAACACTTTCCAGCAAAAAATAGTGATAATTAGTGCTAATTATCACGTTCTCGAACAAACCTATACTCTTTGAAGAGAGTAAACAGCTGAATTAGAAAGTAACATTTACGATGACAGGGAAACATAATTCGTCTATTTAGTTTATTTATAAAGGAATATAAACATTTGCTTTAACGTTATTAAAAAAAAAACAAATAAATATATATTTAGCTTTTTTTGTAATATACTGTTTTGCATTTGTGTTTTTGTTAGTTTAGTTTAGCTTAAGCTTGTTCAAACCGATAACAATACACACGGTTGATGTATAATTAATTTCTGTTTAGCCAAATTGTTAATGTTTTTTGAATGAATGAAAACAATACTATACACAATACGATATATAAAAACCGGAGTTTATTGAATATAACCCCAAAATTTCCTTTCTCCACCCAATTAACTTAATACAAAAAAAGATAAAAATTCGTTTAAAAAATTATAGACCAATATTCAAACCGATTGATAAAAACCCAATAAATAAACAAAACATGTAAACCAATTTATAGTTAAACAAGATGTTAAAAGAAAATAGCTAATTTAAAAAACACATACACAAATATTTATACAAAAGAAACGATGTATGTTTTATTTTAACTTTATATATCAAAAATTTGAATTCGAAATAAGGGGGTGTGATACCTATAACACAAACGTTTTTATTTCCTGAATTGAATGCTATCTGTAGATCAACCGTTATGACCAGTGATTTTTGACAGGCGTCTTTTGTTGCTGGGTTATATTAACAATCAGAATTTTAAACAGCAGGAATGTCAGTTTTCACCATTTCTGGTTACAGCTGCTCAAGAGTTATAGATTTCCAATTCTATACAAACTGACAGCTATAACTGTTGTTTAACCCAGCGTTGGGATAACCAGTTTTGGTGAAAACAGCACTAAATTCTATTTTATTAATCCTACTTTATTTGTTATTAGTTGAACAAAATATGTATTTAAATTAATGAAAAGCGAATTATCATTCGATGTTTATTAATATTCTGATATTATTCTTCAACTGTTTCCAATAAAGGTCTGCAATCCTAGACAGTCGATGGATTTTTGTTAAGAAACGTCGAGCAGTGTTCTCTACAACTTGAACAGAATCGTAGACAAATGTATATGTCAGTGCCAGACCATAACTCACAAAAAAGATTAAAAAAAATACAACTCTGATTGCATAGAAAATAGTAATTTTGTCAGAAATCAAAAAATGGCAAGTTCACTGTGCAAGTCTGCATCAGTAAGATTTAGAGGTGTGGTATATTGGTGTACTACGTTATGCAAATTAGATATTAAAGAGATCGAACGATAAACTGAGGCTTAATCTAAGACTATGTTTTTCGATGTCATTGCCAATTTTCATTTATGATTTGGTGTCAGTCACTCTGCTCAAATGGTTCCCAAGTTTAGACTTGGCTTTGTAAAGATTAGAGATACTCTAAAACCACCTTCACTGCCAGCCCTTTGTTTAAACGAATGGTAATTCCTTTCAATAATTTATTAATTAAATTTATTATTTCAAACTCGAATTTTAAAATTATTTTGCATAGTAGAGACTCGATTTACATACATATACTAATTCTAAAAGTCGTCCTAATTTAAAATCATCTAGTCTATATATATTTTTATTTTACTTTTACCAACACAAAGATGCTATTAATTTCCCTAGATTAAAATAAAATATTTGTAAAATTAATATTTAATAGCTGTGCTCATTTGTTCGACTTAATTTTCGGTTTTACAAATGTACAAATTTCGCAAAAATTAATTGTATAATTTATTATTATTACTATTATAATTTAAGTTTCTCGAAAATTTCGTATTTAAACAACAAAATGTATTAATTATAAATTTCAATAAAAAGCAGAGTTATTTTTATACAAAAAAATAATAATAATGGAGTTTAATTTAAAAAATAAAAGTCTTCGGATTTTTTTGAATCACAACTTAAATGTTAAATAAGGAATGGATCTACTTTCAAACATATGGATACGTTATGAAATAAAAACTGCTCTCAGAATGTAGCACGATTGGACTAGTCAAGGTTGTGTTGTTAGAACAGCTGATTTGATTTTTTTTCTTGCCACTTGCTATCTGTCAAATTCGCATGTATTTTGATTTTGTACTTTGTTGTTTACTATTTATTGTTGTCATATACATCTGTGGTAAATTTGACAGACGCCAAGTGCCCAACGAAAACAAAATGCCTATTGATGTTGCCCACAATTACAACAACGCCCCCTGCTACTACCGTGTAGGCCCGGTATTCAGTTGTTATGAAATTTTCGTTGCCATAAATACGTGTATAAGCCCGGTATTCCGTTTTTATGAAGAAGTACGTGTATAAAAAATAACGAAAATTTCGTTCACTTTTCATTTGCTTGGTACTCAGTTCTTTGAGAAAATTTCGTAGCAAAATCAAGTACAGGGTTGTTACGCCACGAGTGCAAAGATGAATTATTAATGAAATATTTGCAAGGTAAATCCGAGATATGTGGTAACTCTTTGTAATAAAATTTTCCGTTTAGAGATAAATCACAAAATTTCGCAAGAACTGAATACGGAGCTATACAAAATAACGAAAATTTCGTTCATTTTTCATTTGCCTATTACTCAGTTCTTTGCGAAAATTTCATAAGCAAAATCAATTATAGGGTTGTTACGTCAAAGTTATTTCGTACGAAAACAATTGTTTGGGAGCGGAATTTTGACATTGCGATTATTTTAACAAACAAATGTAATACCACGTGAGTTAAAAATCAAATGGACTGCGAAAAGGACTTATTAATGAAATATTTGCAAGTTAAATCAAAATTAGGCGGTAACACTCCGCATCCCTGCGTTTACACGAGACAATTTCGAATATGTATTAGTTGTCAAAGAAGAGAAAAAATGTTTGTGTGGCGTACGCATCCAGACAATTATAGGAATGCATTCTTTAGAAACCGCCGTCAGTGTCGTTTCGTGTGAATTCAATATTCACTGAATTGGCCGCTAATATCAAATCATTTGCCGAATTTACTGTGGTTGAAAATTCAGAGACAGTGACGAAGACAATGCGAGAAGTGTGAGTATATTAGTAAAAAAGTTTGAATAAATTTCTATTGTCTCCCCAAAACTGTCTCGTGTAAACGCCAAGTAAGCCTACAGATGATCTTCAACGCACTGCTGATAGTATCACAGGTGAAGACTCTAGTTTTTTGTTGCCCGATGACGAACAGTATGTTACGCAACAAATGTTGATGTTTCTTCAGATACTAATCTTTCACTGTATTAAGTGGATTCTGTCAGTTTAAGCCTTCATTTTGCAAAAGACGAGACATATGTGGACCTAATCCAAGAGACCCAAGTTGTTAACAGCAGGGTTTGTGTGTTGAGGACGAAGAGGCACAAGCCCCTCCCGGCGTAAGCATTCTCAGAACTGGCATACTGGCCAGAAACGATCTGAATATATTCCTATTAATGGCGTATACCACAGGGATAACGTTGCGGTCAGCCTTGAGCTGAATGGATCCAATATTACCCGATGGCAGTTTGATATCTCCGTATCATTTTAAACAAAATATATTTTTTCAGCAAAAAAGACGATTTATTTCTCAACATAGTATCCTTATAGCTCGATACATTTAGGCCAACGTTTTTCCAATTTGTAATTTCGTCCAAATAAGGAATTTTCTCAAGTTCCTTAAAATATACGTTTGTTTCAGTGATGACCTCTTTATTGGACCCAAATCTTTCACCGCCGATCCATTTCTTCGGGTTTGGAAATAGAAAGGTGGATGTGGTAGCAATTCGTAGCCCAATTTATGGACTTATGCAATGGCGAGTACATACTAGACATCAATGGTACACGGAAAGAAAAAACTCGTTCCTCCGAAACGAAATCTCAGATAACTGAAGTTCGTTTGGGGACTGTAGTTGGGAGAAACGAACTTCTGTTAAGCCATACATGTCATTTCGTTTTGGAGAACCGAAAAATTTTTGCAGCAAACGAGTTATGAAAAACATAAGCTGAAAAAAACGTTTGCGGTTCCGCCAACTGTTCCCTCGGTTACAGCAACCGAGTTGTAGTTGATCCTAACTTAAAAAAGTTTGCGATAACTGAAAAACGTTTGCAGTAAACGAGTTATGAAAAATTAAAGCTGAAAAAACGTTTGTGATAATCGAAAAACGCTTCCATCAACTGTTCTTTCGGTTACAGCAACCGAGTTGTAGTTACAGCAACCGAGTTGTAGTTGTAGTTACCCTACTCAGTACAACATTACTTATACATTAAAATTTATATTTATGGTTTCCATAAGCTCTTTTTTGTGTAAATTTCCAACTTTTATGATTTTGGTTTTACCCATAAAGTTTGTTTTAAAAAAAGTTGGCATTTTTGTCTATCTTTACAGTGTCTACTAACACGTCCGTCTAACCTTGCATTCAAATAACAACTAAAAGCGCAGCAAACTACAACGCGTCAGTTGTCCATCCAAGACATATTGACAAGGCAAAAGCCTTTTATGTGAATCAGTGAGTGTGTATGTCAAACGAGTGGACTGTGCATGGTACAATAATATCTTCATGGTAATAGCAGCGCGCGTTGTTGTTGTTGTAGGCAGCAACAACAGGCATTTTGTTTTTGCTCCATTCGCTTCAGCTGTCAGACTCTACACAACTTCATATGTATGTACCAAGAACACAAGAATGCAAAAGAGTACAAAAACAAAATACATGGGAGTGTGACAGCCGAAGCGAAGAACCTCATGAAAAAAATTAAAACAGCTGTTCTTACGACTTTACCATGAACATATTATTGTACCATGGGACTGTGTATACAGTCGACAGAATGAGAGAAATTTACGTTCTTCGTATTCTGTGCTCTCATTAGAAAAATGGCTAATTTCAATTATCGCAAACAGTTTTTAACTTGCGACAAATGTAATTTTGTGCGCGTTTAATGCAAACGAGATCTCGTTTGCAACAACATTATACACATTTGCGATATATGAGTTTATTTGGGAGAACTACCTAAACGGTTGCGATTAATAAATTAATACAAATCAATCAAAGTATTGTTGTGGCAACCGAGCAATAAACGTTTTTTTTCTTTGCGTGTATTGAATGGTAATTCCATAGAATAACACATACGTAGAAGGTTTTATTCGCTCAATAAATTAAACGTCATAGGTACGATGGAAATTACACAGTGGAGGGTGGAAAATATGGGTTCAATAATACCAGATGGTGGCAATAGTATACAGCGATCCACAAAGGAACTACACCCGAATTTCGTGTTTTTGTGGCAAACTAGTTGTGTTAAATACAATACAAATGAATACCAACGTTAAAAGTCAACAAAAAAGTGCAAAATACATTTAAATTTTTCAGTTCTACACCAAAACGACAGGAAATAGTTAAGTGAACATATTTTGTAACTCCACCTGGTGTATGTAAACATTTCCACAGACCTACCGAGAGAGTGTGAAATGAAACGTCAGATGAGAGAATAAGTTCTTCTATAGTATGTGTTATTCTATGGGTAATTCTAGACAATTGCTGTTTTTCAAGCCTAGTACATGTCAAATATTTCCGACAACCAAATATTTCCGTGTTCTGAAAAAAGCATTCGTGTAGTTTGTGAAGTTGGAGAGCACAAAAAGACAATACTTCTACTTCAACTTCGCTTAAGCACATGTCTTGGAAAAAAGCAAACGTCTTGAATGTCCATTCACAAAACACATTCGAATTCACCCCAAAAAACTGTCGGCATGGCCTTGTTGGCCGACAGACCCGCCTTGGTCTTCTTTGGTAGACGTTAACCCGGAAAAGTTCACTGCTTTGAAAGTTCCTTGGTTTCTGGCATATTTTGATGGATACTTGAGTCGTCCGCGGTTATGAAATGACGCAAAAACGTCTTCGTGTTGCGGTAGAACATCGATAAACACTCCTTTGAAGTGGTCACATGGTGGAGCTTATGGTCGACTGTGAGTAATCGCAGCAGCCACCGCGCGGACAGCTTTTCCATGTCCAAATATTCATGTAAAATGTAATGTACCAGCTGAGTTGATATGCCTACATTCTCAGCCAGCTCAAGGACTTCCATTCTCCGATATCATTCCATCGACATGTCCCATAAATAATAGGGACCACTAACATCTGTCCGGGGGATAGTATAGGTGCCCATGTGATTGTGGTCCCGAACGCAAAACCCACACCATCCATTATGAGATAGCATTGATATCAGTGAGAGAGGTGAAACAGTCATTGAGTACTTAGTAAGTGCTAGTTTTTCTATATGTAATAGAAACAATGAGCGGACTTTCGTCACCAGTTCCAGGCAAGATGTACTAGATGCCACCGTTGCAACACAAGACCTGCGATGAACATGGAATGCAATGTCCTTAATGTAAATTCATTCCCTGATAATAAATGCATTGGATTCCAGTTGGGTTGGCCTGGAGTAGTTCTTTGTAATGTGAGGAGGACTGACTGGTCACTCTAGGAAAAAACTTGCAATTGTTGTTTGAGATCGGATGCATCGGTGGAGGAAGATGCGTATATGACATGGGGAATATAGCAGACAGGGTCACGAAACCAAAGCCAATGTAGAAGAAAAAGACTCCCTAATAGGACTTGGACCTTGCGGATATAAGACAGTCATACAGGCGACTATTTAATAAAGTCTCGAGAGACAAGCAGGACTAGGGTAATTACAAACTTATAATTAACTTATATAATTAACATATAAAGAATGCGCTCAGAGGGGCTTAGGGAATCTTGCGAATTTTCTTATGTAAATCAATAAAAGATACATCTGAGGCGTTGGAGCGTTCGGCAACACGACGATGGGGTTCCTGAAGGACTATTCTGGGCAGTGGACAATGTGCAGTGTATATTACTACGTATGGGCACCTATAAGCTATAGGCTATAAATGAAAATATTCCTCATATATCAGAAATTGGAATAGATATTGATACTGAATCCTGGATTAAATCAGCATTTCCATTTCCCTGGCAACTTTCTGAACGAGAAGACCGCTGTAAGTGAGCATATTCCTCATATATCAGAAGTTGGAGTTATTACTAAATCAAGGATTAACTGTTATATCATCAGCTTCATATCGTTGAAGTCTCCCGGACACAACAAGGTATCACCCCTCGGAACTTCAGACTGTAGCCTTTCTATAGATCTCTGGCTGATAAAGTTATACATCGTGGGTATAGACTTCAGATACATGTAAGGGTGGATGGATACAAGAGTGGGGTTTATCCGCAAAGCTAGAAAGGTCTCTTAAATAGCCCTTGATGATTTTAGGCCTATAACCCTGTCCTCGTTCCTACTGAAGACTTTGAAACGGCTGATAGATGAAGTATTGATGTAAGGTTGCTGTCTGGTATACAACATGCGTACTCTAAGAGCAGATCTACAGAGGCAGTGATGCAAGGGTCATGTTTATTCCTAAAGTCCGTGTCCATTATTCCTACTGAAGACTTTACAACGGTTGATTGAATGGCACTTGTGGGCTGCGGACAGCCTTCATACTGAAAGGACTGAAATCTATTGACAGCCCGGAATTGATTTGTAGGTTCCAAAGATAAATGGTTGGCTGCTAAGAGAAGTATAGGGTGATTGCCTTTCTTTACGTTGAAGGTGCGTTCAACAAAAACACTTCTAGTGCGATAAAACTTGGAACTGCCAAACACCTGGGTGCTAGTTTGGGCAGCAATCTTAGCTTCAAACCGATCATAGTGGAAAGGGCAAACAATATAAACAATATACTATACAGTGCTATTGGCTGCAAATGTGACATTCTCCGAGCAGTATTCGCTGGATCAATACAACGGTGGAGAGACAGATAATGTCTATAGTGTAATCGAATAGTGGCAGGCGTCTGATAATTCCACCTATTGTACACGGCAATAATAATGGGTTAACCAGGGTAACCCATTACCCCCACGTAATACGAACCCTGTTTTAAATACGTATTTAGTTAATTGTGATTTATATTTGATCTGACTTTAAATACGAAAAAATTTTTTAAGTGCTTTGTTAAATAATCTTGATCTTAATGTGCTAGCAGTGGAAAATGTCTCATAATAAATGTGTCATAAATTTATCAGCTGATCGTTGATTAGTGCAATTTTAAAATATTTGAGTAGACGCGGATCTAACTCCACTACGAGTTAAATTGTGTTTTTTATTTGTTCTTTCTACTAAAATAATGATTATTATTTTTATATGTTATGTAACGACTGAAGGAGCTTTGATCCTGTTTTCATTTTCTGTCAAAATCATATGGCCATTTGATCATAGTTTCAAAAGCCAAATTTGGGTGTTTTACTAGCAATCAACTATTAACCTAAAAAATTAGTTCGGAGTTTAAATTATGTTTGATTGTTGATTAAAGATCATTTTAATTCATCCACCTCAGTCAGTTAAATTACAGCTCAGGCCAGGTTACCATGTTTTTTTTTACATCTCCTCATTTTGCCCCAAATCCAGATTCCTGATAAGGGTATACAAGGATAACGAGAATTTTACAATCTGTAAGAAAATATGGATAAATTATAAGTTAGTTTCTTCTTAAAAATCTCTTACACTCAAATTTGTAGCCAAGGTAATGGGAAAAAGTTTCAAAGCTGTTAAAGTCATTGGTTTTTGTGCACGTTGCATGAAAAATATTAACATTTTTCGAAAGCCTTTATCCTCTTCCATCCAATTACACTGCAGTATAGCCAGGGGCAATTGTTCACCGTCTTCCAAGAGCAATGTGGCCTGATAGCAACATGGAGTAATTTGTATTACCACTCCAAGCAAATATACCAACGAAGCTATCTGGGCTGAGGCATCCGCAAAGAGGAGTATATTAATCATAGCAGCGCTCAGAATGGTAGCTGTCACAGAGAATTGTGTAAATATGGTTAAGGAGATCATGGGACTGATGGTGTCCAGAAAGCTGCAAAAGTTTAATACAATATACAATCCGGGACACATTCACAAATATACACAGTGCGGTAAAACAAATTCAATTCATTTCAGGTCAATTCAGTTCAGTTCAATTCACTTCAATTCAATTAAATTAAATTAAATTAAATGCAATCCAATACAATCCAATCCAATTCTGTTCAATTCAATTAATTTCAATTCACTTCAATTCAATCTAATTTAATTAAATTCAATTCAATCCAAGTCAATTCAGTTCAACTCAATTCAATCCAAGTTAATTCAATTCAATCCAAGTTAATTCAATTCAATCCAAGTCAATTCTATTCAGTTCAATTAAATTCAATCCAAGTCAATTTAATCCAAGTCAATTCAATTCACTTAAATTAAATTCACTTCACTTCAATTCAATTCGATTCAGTTCAATTCAACTCAATTCAAATTGTGTAAATATGGTTAAGGAGATCGTGGGACTGATGGTGCCCAGAAAGCTGCAAAATTTCAATACAATATAGATTCCAGGACACATTCACAAATATACACAGTGCGGTAAAACAAATTCAATTCATTTTAAGTCAATTCAACCCAATTCGGTTCACTTCATTTCAGTTAAATTCCATTCAATTCAATGCAATTGAATTAAATTAAATTCACTTCAATTATATTCAATTCCATGCAACTCAATTCATTTCAATTCAAATCAATCCAACTCAATTCAATCGAAGTCAATTCAATTCACTTCAATTGAATTAAATTAAATTTACTTCAATTTAATTCGAATCAGTTCAATTCAATTCAATCCAAGTCAATTCAATCCAAATCAATTCAATTCACATCAATTCAATTAAAATAAGTCAATTCAATCCTATTCAATTCAGTTCACTTCATTTCAATTAAACTCAATTCAATTCACTTCAATTCAATGTAATTGAATTAAATTAAATTCACTTCATTTCAATTCCATGCAATTCATTTCAATTCAATTCAATTTATTTCAATCCAATTCAATTCAATCCAATGCAATTCAGTCCAGTTCATTTCAATCCACTTCAATTCAATTCAAAGCCGGGATTCTGTTTTACAGAATGGAAGAAAACGAAGAAACTGGTTAATTTTTGTTTTTATTTGCGGTGTCTTTTTGTATTTTCCATTCTGTGAAACCGAAACCCGGTTTTCCAGAAAAGTGGTGTTTCGAATTTATTGAAAACCAGTAATTTGAGAAGACGGTTTTTTTTTTGAACACTCTAAATGTGATGCAATATTTACATACTTACCCTAATAAAATCTGATGATCCTTTATACAGTTCACCAACTCTTCATAATTAGTAACTTTACTTTTAGTTTTGTCAGTGGCCAGACGTCTTACTCTATCCACTAGAATTTGGATGTGGGTCCTTATGATATAGATGTATATAACCGGAGAAACATCTGTCATGCATGCATTGAGACCGGCAGAAAGCATTAGTATAAATTCTGTGAAAGCTTGAACGGAAAATTCCAGGGTTGAGTTTCTCCAATCAATCAAGGGGAAAAATAACGCAAACGGTGGCCGACCCATTATCACAGAAGCCAAGACAATGCTGGTCGTACATAGGCAATAGATGAAGACGTAAATAAGCGCCAAACCATTGCCAAACTTAACACATTTCTGTATTTTTTGAAATTCCTCCTTCAATTGACAACGTGCATCCAAGGTGTTCATTATGATCTTAGCATCATATAGTCGACTCATATTCAACTTCGTGTTGATTAATTTCACCGGGATTCCAGTAACGTTAATGGCATATTGCACAGAAGTTATGAGTTGATTTGTTGTCATTTGACTGGCATTAAATAAATAACTCAAATAAAATGAGATGGGTAAGTAAAAAGTGGCAACTAAAAAAGTTAAAGTGGAGTACAGGTAAGATAACCGCTTCCACTTCTGTGTACGATTTACACCCACTACTTGGAAACCCTTAAATAAGTATCTGGTGGATTCGTGTGTTTTACCACCTCGATCCCAGGTAATCTCGACCATGTTGATAATTCGATTTGATGTTTGGAATATTAGAAGAGTTGTAATTTTGTAGTTTTTATGAAGCAGAACTGCTTGCGCTTAGATCAACTGTTATCAATGAAATGAACCGATTCATTTAAATAAAAGTTATTGCGGAAAAGTTTATCAGCGTAAGAGGTTTCTTACGCTTGCTCCTGTTACACTAGAATGGCTCGAAATGCAGTTTGTGATAACTTGTTAATACTTCAGGTTTGCAAGGCTGCATAACACAGTCATACTTAGACTAACCAACGCTGAGCTATCGCCGTCTGTCCGTAACTTCTTGTGCCCATCGATGTAAAAGTTGTAGTTATGAACCGATTTAATTTTGTCAAGTCCTGAAAATTTTTCTTTGGAAGGCGAGATAAGGTTAAGATAGGTTACAGTGGCAGCCTGTATGTCAGGCTCACTTAGACTGTGTAATCCATTGTGGTACCAAATGTACAGAAGGAAAAATACGGTATTTGCCTAGTCCCTTCCATTGAACCAGCTTGATTGCTCCAAAAAGCTTAAGAGTGGGAGTATGCCAACATTAGCCAGATATACAATACCCAAGATATACATATAAGCCTAGTGTAGCCTGCCGCCTTCTGGAAAAACCGGAGCACAGACATATTAGTTGTTCTATTGAATCCACCTACTCTTCCTCTCCACAGCTTCTGCAAATATAGTTTCCCTGGACTTTCAGACTCTCTCCGTACCGTCCCATCTGACATTAATTCGTCATGACAGACTCGATGAGACGACTGGTTTCGATAACGACAGCAGGGCAACACCAGCTTGGAATGTACACAGTTCCCTACTAGTGGCCACCTACCGTTAGTTTTCATAAATACACAATTTCTCAAGAAGAGCCTGTAAATTACTAGACGTGTTCAAGCTCCCCTGTAGCATGTAACATGTTCTACTAGTTCTTCTGGAACATGTAGGGTAGTCCTCAGTCTGCAGTTCCATGGTATATCCCTTTGGTGAGGCTACCTAATAAGGTTAATATTAAACTGTTCAGCCATATCTTTCAGAGATCTGTGACAGTCGAGGGCAGTTCTCGAATTAAGGAAGACAGTTTCCAGGAAAATAATGGCAGCTTGACTACCAGAGAAAATATTGATTCCGACTTTAGTCACAACATTACTTCTCAACCATTCCGCTACATCTCTAATAGTTAAGATTTTGACTGGTCGACACTAACGTGTCGATTCATTCAGACCATTATAAAGACAATACACTCTTAATCAACCGCAGTCAGCATGGTATAGTGAGAATTCAATAGCATTTACCAAAATCTACAAATAAAAATTAATTTTTCCAAACTGTGCGGTCTTTTGCGATTATGTTTTGCTTCTTCACCGAACTGGCCGCTTACATCAAATCATTTGCCGAGTTTACGGCCTGAAAAATCAGACAGTGTCAAAGACAATCAGATAAGTGTGAGTGCATTAGTAAAAAAGCTATTGTCTCCGGAAAACTGTCTCGTGTAAACGCCAAGCAAGGTGCTGATGAGTAGAGTTACAAACTTCAAAATCGTTTGCCGGCTAGGGTTCGAATCCCAGTTCCGGCTGTTTACATATTTTCACTAATTGTGTTGTGACATTGTGTTTCTTCAAAGAATTTATTTCTTTTGGATGAAATTGCGTGTTAGTGGATTTGTGCACCTAGATATTTATTTGTTGGTTATCTTCGTACAATCAACTTTTATGTTTCGGGACACCATAGTACACATTGAGAAAATAAATTATTTATTAATTTACCGCAAAAACTGAGATTCATTTAATAAATTATAATGTTTTCTGTAACAGCTAGCGAGTGGAACAATTCCAAACATTTAATAGAATACCACAACAAAAATTGCACTGTGCCACAATTTAATGTTAAAGGTGTGTGGGAGATGAATAAGTCTTACAACGGATGAATGTAAACCCCAGAAACAATTTTTTCTATGTGGGTCCAGCAAGATTTTAAGATATTTTTTTTTTCTTACGATAGACTGCTAAAAGTTGAAATTACATTCTAAATCAACAATTGTTCTTAATTTTGTGCTTGAAGTTATTCAATAATATGCGAAATTATTGTTCTTTTTTAAGAATTGTGAAGAAAAGTATTCATAAAGAAATTTATTTTCTGTATTAAACTGTTCGATAAAAATTTCCTCCATTAAAAATTGCTAACGATAAAAATTGCTTGCAGACGTTACTCCCCAAAAGCCGGCTCTATTTTTTTCAAATATAAAGCATGTATTGCGAATTGTATATTTTTTCGATTTAGTGCTGTTATATTTCCAACAAGGTTTTCTTTTAATTACGATAACGTTGTACGATAAGTCCTTTGTACAATTCTACCCGTCTAAAATGAGACTGACCCAGTTTCCGAACAAATCACCACTTTATTCCACTTCTGGTGTTTCCAGAACCATTTCGTGGCAACACTGTCTGTTCTCACTTGTTCTCGATACTTCGAGTTTGACTTAAGGTCAGTTTTTCAGTCAGTGGACGTCTAACGATTCTAAGTTAAATTGTGGATAAACATCGAATTGTGTGTTTTCAGTCGATGGTTAACAACGGTTTAACCACCCAATGTAGGTTGGTTAACCTGTAGTCAGAACCATTTGTGTTTGACAATCACATTACTGATTGTCAAATTAAGAAATTTAAGTGATTAAAATACATGTTTCTATTTTGACTATTTGTACACATAGTACATACTTTAAGCCTAGATCGTTAAATTATAATTTTTTAATAGTTTTTATACATTTTTGTTAAAATGTCTTCCATTTAATGAATTCATTTCTTATTTTTAATAACTAACATTTTGGTTGGTCCTCTGTGTTGTTTTGGTATTTAGCCCAACACAGATTTTTTCCAATAAGAAGACAAGGGTTGTCATAAACATTAACAATATGACGGCTTACATTAACTCGCCACTGAGAAACAAAATGCAAAGTTAAACTTTAGTTAACTCTGAATTACGATTAAGTAATCCGATAGTTAACTACCCACTTAATAACCCAATGGTGATTTTTAGTTATAGTAGTGATGACATGCCATCCATTCTCGATTGTTGCTGACTGTTCTTGGGATATCATCAAACATTCGTGGTGAGTTGGTATGTTGTAGAGATGGCATACTTTTAGGCGTAGTTAACACGGCAATCAAGCTACTTTTGACAGCCAATCACGTAAAGCATTTAGCCTAAAGCTATGTTCAGGTATATGGCGATTATGCAGTTTCTGGGATTCCATTGCAATAAACAGCTGATTTTTGTACAGCAAGACATATGTTTGGTGTATTGAAATCTCGATAACTTCGAAATCCCGGCGGTATACCTGAACGTTGTTTAACAATGTGCTTATTTCTTGCGCCTGTACATGCACAGCAAAAACGATTTTGGTGGGTTCTTTCATTCTGTGCCACAATGATCCACCGCCTTCAAAAACAGTGCTGCACTGTGTTATATCTTGAAAATACAAAGTATTGAAATGTCTTATTAATTGCTGTGGTTTGTTTGCAATTTTAAATTAATGAAGATTGAATATTTTGGTGGGTTCATTCATTCTGTGCCACGATGATTCACCGCCTTCAGAAACAGTGTTGCACTGTGTTATATCTTGAAAATACAAAGTATTGAAATGTGTTATTAATTGCTGTGGTTTGTTTGCAATTTTAAATTAATGAAGATTGAATATTTTGGTGGGTTCATTCATTCTGTGCCACAATGATTCACCGCCTTCAGAAACAGTGTTGCACTGTGTTATATCTTGAAAATACAAAGTATTGAAATGTGTTATTAATTGCTGTGGTTTGTTTGCAATTTTAAATTAATGAAGATTGAATATTTTGGTGGGTTCATTCATTCTGTGCCACGATGATTCACCTCCTTCAGAAACAGTGTTGCACTGTGTTATATCTTGAAAATACAAAGTATTGAAATGTGTTATTAATTGCTGTGGTTTGTTTGCAATTTTAAATTAATGAAGATTGAATATTTTGGTGGGTTCATTCATTCTGTGCCACAATGATTCACCGCCTTCAGAAACAGTGTTGCACTGTGTTATATCTTGAAAATACAAAGTATTGAAATGTGTTATTAATTGCTGTGGTTTGTTTGCAATTTTAAATTAATGAAGATTGAATATTAGCCCACGGATTGTACAATTGTCCTCTTAAATGTTACATTGTATCATTTATATTTATACCCTCCACCATAGGTCAAAAGAAAGTAAAGACCAAAGTTTCGTCTCTAAATTGTTGTATTACGAAGTTTTTCTTGACTTTCCATACAAAATAATATTACAGAGTTTACTATTGTACCCTATAAATTTTCTCCACCACAAAAACGTTGAAATCAGAACAGCCGCAAATATTGCAGAACTCCCTCCAAAACTAAAATGCATTGATTTTCATGTGTCCCAAAAAAGCAGTGATGAACTCTATTTGCAAATCATAACAAATCACAAACAATGAACATTTACTGTTTGATCGTAAGCAAACGAATATGAGTACATTCATTACTTGGTAAGTATACATATACAGTGTAACCTCTCTAGTTCGGACACTCGCTAGTCCGGACTATCCAGTAGTCCGGACAGCTCAATGTTTCGGACAGTTTATAAATTTTACCTCTGTAGTCCGGACATTAGTTTGTTTATTTGTTTATTTCGCAGCTTTTGTACTTTAGCCCAAAAACAATAACACAAACGATAGAATATGTGAATCTTTCTTTTAAAAGAACTTCAAACCAGAGCTCAAAAACTGCACAAAGAAAAATGTACTTATATTCAATCCAAAATTAATTGATATTTCAAGCAACAAATTTTTTCAATTTCTGTTGAACTTTTTTGTAAATGTAAATCAATATGTGGCCGTCGGTGGTGCACTGGTTAGTTTGCTCGCATCTTGTACATGAGATCCTGGGTTCAATCCCTGTTCTGACCACCTTACATTTCTTTCGGCGGCGGTCACCTCGCATAGTGACGGCGACACTATCGAGTATTTAGGCATGGAAAGGCTCCTCAAAATACTATTCGGAATCGGTGTAAAAGCTGTAAGTACCAATCAGTGAGTATAAAACTAGAAAGCGCCGAGCTCACTGGTTGTGAGAAGCTCTCCCCAATTACTTCATGGGATGTAATGGGAAACCTTTTTTTTAAATCAATTTTTAATATTATTTATTTTTCATATTTCGCTTTATAAATAACTTATTTCATAATAAAATCAATAAACATAACCAACTTTGGAGTTTAAGAAATGTTGTACTGTAGTCCGGACAATTCAGTAATCCGGACAAAGGTCGAAACGATATCTGTCCGGATTAGAGAGGTTATACTGTATATTCGTTTGATAAATATATAATCGCTTTGCTATTTGTAGCTAGTGTACCGCCCTCGTACGATGTCGATAGATGTAATAACAGCACCAACGAAGAATTGTTTTGTTCGTGTGTTTCTATCCACAAAAAAAAACTAAACAACTTGTCATACGTTCAAACTACAACGAATTATTTCCGACTGCAGTGGAAATCGTGAAACTATTCGCAGCATTTGGATTCTCCTCATGCTTGGTACTCATATGTTTTGATATTATCTTTGCTCTGTAATCTATTGTTCATATTTCGGTTCGATTTGTACTCTCTCCACTAATGAATTTCGAATACTAAGTTGTTGCTGTTTGCTTGTGTGTTATGTTTGTACTGAACGTATTGAAATTTAACTAAATTTAATGTTTGGTTTTTCATGAGCTTGTAGATGTCTAGTAAACAGTGGTAACGTACTAATTGAAGCTCCTGGTGAAAGAAGGTGTTAACTCACTTTTTTTTCAAAAACGATATTTTCCTTCTTTTAATGTGTCCATGGTATCTGATTTTGTTTTAGATATGAAAAGTCAACATCTGATGTTTAAATTAATAAAATTAAATTTTAAATTTTTTTAAAATCAGATACCCTGTAAAAAAAGTGAGTTAACACCTTCTTTCAGCAGGAGCTTCACATAGAGTAATGATGTATAGAGACGCCATTGTTCTCATCTAACATTTCCTTCCACACTATTCGTGGTGCGGTATGTGCGACAGAGAGTTATTTGACGTAGATTGACTTAAACCAGGGGAATTACAAAAATTGTTGATCAAAAGTTTTCATGTCGTTTTGAAGAAAAACTTTGATATTTAAACATATTTTGAACTTGTTTCTTATATTTTATTTTCAGAATATATTTAAGACACAAATCGAAATGCCGTTGCTGATTTATTTTTGGATGGTTTGAGCCATTGCCTCTATCTGGCATTATTAAAGCAATACTTTCCAACATGCAACCGCCAATATGCAACACACTAAATGTCAGCAAAATACTGAGAGAGATGGAGTCTCTATACATCATTACTCTATGGAGCTTCAATTTTTATAAGCTGTATGTATTTTATAACCTAAACTTTTTTCGTTAATATTACTGACCTATTTTTCCCCTTTGAAGAGGAGACGTTTTAAGTTGGTGGGTGTCAATTGGGGGTAGATGGAAATGTGCGGGGGCTGTCTCACTGCGGCAGGGCGAACTGCATCTGACACTCGGGTGATAATAAGTGATTTTTGGGGCAGAATTGTGGTTGTGGACTACAGCACGATTGCTTGGGGGATTGTAGATGGATGGCCCAGACGCCATCTGCTTGATGATTTGCCTAGAGTTGGGCATCCGGAGAGGTTTGCTAGTGCAGAGGCTAGACCTGTAGTAGGTGGGTAGGTGCAAATCCGGCCTCAGATGCAGTAAGAATAGCGAGGTGCATAACGTGGATCTCAAGCGAACCAGTAAGTGAGAGGACGGCTGAAGTCAGTTCGCAGAAGTGTGGGGCCCACGCGATAAACAATACATATCCAATGAGAATCAAGGCATGAGGATGGATTTTGCCGGAGAGCGCAGGCATGGACTCTGACTTTTTGGTGGGCCGAGCTCGGCGCTGGTTTTAGACAGTTTGGAATTTGTAATGCAGGAAGACCACCGAAAATGTGGCGGGCTTAGGGTGGGGCTTTCGGCGAAGAGAGTGTGTTTTACATTCTCAGTTATAAATTGGGAAAGGCCACAAAAATGTGGCGTGCTTAGGGTAGGGCTTTCGGCGAAGAGAGTGTGTTACAGGCTCAGTTATAAATTGGGAAAGGCCACAAAAATGTGGCGTGCTTAGGGTGGGACCTTCGGTGGGGAATGTATGTACATATGTATAGATAAATAATGTTGAACCGATTTGTTTGTAATGTAAAGCCCCGTATTCACTTCTTGCGAAATTTTTGTAAGAAATGTTGTCATTTATCTCTAAACGGAAAATGTTATTGCAGAGAGTTACCACCTATCTTTGATTTATCTTGCAAATATATAATTTATACTTATAATTGGTTATAATTGTAATTAATTTATAATAGAATGCTTATTTTATTTTTAACGCTTGTGGTTCAACTTTTGGTTGTTAAAACTATCGAAATGTGAAAATTCGTAAATTTACTGAGATAAGTAGTAGTTACTCTAGGTATATTTACTCTATGGTATTAGGCATAGATTAATACTTATAGTAGATCTAGATCCAAATTTATGACATTTGGCCTGGTGTGATATTTACGTTTGATGTTGAAAAGAATAGCTTCAATAATACCAGATAGAGTCAATGGTTCAAAACAACGAGCAAAATAACAAAAACTGCATTTCGTTTTGTGTGTTAAATTATTGTGTTAAATACAACACAAATGTATGCTAACAATAACAGTCAATAAAAATGTGTAAAACACATTTAAATTTCAGAGGTTTTCACCAAAATGACATGAAAAATTAAAGCAAGAAGTTATTGTAATTCCACCTGGTGTATATCACTTTTCGTCAAACATCTCTCTATCACACCGACCGCATCACGAAGAGTGTGAAAGGAAACGTCAGATGAGCCAAATATTCTCTCTAGTCTGAGATTACTCTATAGTATTAGGTGATAGCAGGAGAGTTTATATGTATTAGTTTATTTATGTCTTCTTCTATTTGTATTAATTTTTTTTTTTGTAATAAAAAACATTTGTACATATGTGACCAAATTCGATATTTAGAATTTCTTGCAATTTTGAAAGTATTTACAAAATAAACAACCACAGTAAATTAACTTTGACAGATGAAAAACGTAAAATCAGCTGTTCTTTTATAAGGAGTCGCACAGAGTTACAGATTTCTAATAGGAAAACGTAAGACCCTAAAATGGGAGAATCTGCAGAGCAACCATAGATGAAGATAACTGGTCGATGGCTGGAGTTTAAGCTTTTTATGTTATTTATTAGGAATATTTTGTATTCCCTGCTAAACTATTTTTTCGACCACTTTGTATGGGGAGCTAAGCGATATCAATTGATTTAAAGCGGCTCCCCATACAAAGTCGTCGAAAAATTACTTTTAGCGGGAAATAAAAAATACGTTAATTGTTTTTTTGATTCAACGATGTTTAGAAGTTATGACGTTTTTGTAATTTAGTTTTGTATGTTTATATAAACGTATATCGAAAGATATCGAAGATCGAAATATTAAAATAAAAATAAAATATATGATTATACATATAAAAAGTACCCAGAGCTCGAATTTTAAGTTGAAAAATGTTAAGTTAAAGAGCTCGAATAACAAACAGATACACAAGAAGAAACAAATATATTTTATTCCAGTCACCGAGTTGTCGAACTGTCCTCGTACAGTGGTGAATGGATTGAACGACACATTACACAGACAATTAATTCTTCAGCCGAACTGTCTTACACCATCCGCATTTCCTACCACTTTCGACACGTGTAAGTTCAAGTCAAATATTAATAAATTCTACTCCCTTCTTTCCTCTACATCTATCCTAATTTTCTGTAACCAATACATTACACTGTATTTATAATAGTATAAACAATGTCAACCAGATTATAGACAACAAATCAAGCAGTTTGCGATTTCCTATTAATCAAGAAGAATTCAAAGGTAGTAAATGAAGTAGTTTCGATTTTTTTAAATTTATAAACAAACCAGTCGGTTGGCGACAAATTATACCTTTGAATGCACAGTATTGCAATAAAGTATGTTATTATTTCAGTAGTTTGTTACTTTGTATAATTTTTTTGTGCTAGAATGGGTACGGTTAGTTCAAGAAAATCCATAACCATTGATAACATCGTATGTTCTACATTTTACATTAAGCCGTTTGTTTTTCTCTCTCTCTTTTACTATTTCCCAAAAATCCTTTATCATATAACCGGGTATGTAAAGTATTTCATCCTGTTTGTTACACATTTAGGTAATGCTCTATAACATTTACTGCTCTGTAACAACGACCTCACCACAAAGGATGTGAAATCAAATGACAGATGAGGGAAATATTCTCTCTATATAAAATATGTTTACCCTATGGTATTGGTGTTTTTGCACTGAAATAAATTTGTAGTTTTTATGCATTCGTGGAGATAAACAATTCTTCCTTGATTCTGTTGCTACATTTATCGGGACTGTACAAAGAGTAAAATGAATATAATCTGACCAGGGGAGAATATCCCAAAAACGATGTACAAGTAGACAGTCAAAATTTCTCTTCACTCAAATGCCAACAAACAAAACGAGTGAAACCCTAGTACTTCTCTACTCTCTCTCTTACTCTCTTCATTGAATATTTCAACACACGAGCAGCTTTTTGATAGTGTTATTGTATATAACTATACAAATTCCAACCATGTTGAAGTAAAATTACATAAACTATGGAAAAAGTATGAAATAATCAAGATATGACGCGAGAGAGAAATACGTTTGAGTGAACTCCTAGCACTTTTTGGTTCTCTTTTACCA
Organism: Phaonia tiefii; assembly: GCA_963931995.1. NCBI lineage: Eukaryota > Metazoa > Arthropoda > Insecta > Diptera > Muscidae > Phaonia > Phaonia tiefii. The sequence continues at coordinate 10,011,908 of OZ008370.1, forward strand.
GGGTTGGCAAGTTGCGCACATCTTCTGGTCGTCTAATTGTAAATCGTCTTTGAATATCCATGACACATCTGATCGACTATGTAGTAGGAAACAGGGATGATATTTGTAGTGGATAAGGACTTTTTTACCTACTTTCGATTTCAAAAAGTCCCCAACCCCTTTTGGTCTAATAAGAGTACTTTCGGATTTGACTCACCAAATTTTATGTGAGAGGATTTTAAATACAACACATCGGAAAATACGTTAGGTACAAGCTGTAGGAATTGGAGTAATTTTGTTTTTATATCAAGGGTCGACCTTGTCAATCTAAGCTGATCGAAATTTGCCAAGAGGTATGTATTTATTGTTATGTTTTGTGTAAGAAGACTGAAATGTACGTGTTAAGATTAACAAACCGTATGCAGATTAAATACATCTTTTATATGTTCAACAAACAGCCCGTTAATGTTTCGGTGTATAAAATCCCCTCGAAAATTATCAAATATCATCACTTGTAGGAAATTATTGATAGAAAACAGAGTGGATAGGCAAGAGGGCGATAAGCAACTACAAGCAAACCATGGTAAAATTATCTATCGGTTAAACGCGTCTGCCCAGCTGGTTTGTGGTTTTTTTCATATTTTCCGTCGGTAAGCTGTCAAATTCGATTTTGTTTCTCTTTGTTTATTAATAAAATTCAAAGAAATTCAACCAAAATGCAATTTAATAGCATAGACTTTGTGTCAAGTAAGACAATCTTATAAAATTTTTCACATTTTGTGTACATAGTGGTTTTCATTATTCAGCTAATTTTGACAGCTTAACGACGGAATTGCTAATGCGAGTACCTAATATATAATTCTACCATGAAGCAAACCATGCAGTAATAGTGTTTGATTGATACTACTGACAGCTAAATTAGGTTTTATGTTGGTTGCATCGAAAATACAACATCAACTCGAACTCGATGAAATGGCCTACTACCTCGTCGTCATCGAGAGAACGTAAATAGAGGGATTGAGACATACGAAGCAATGAATGCACTCGTATTCGTTCGTTTTCGATCAAATAGTAACGGGTTTTTCAATACGAGCGCTACAAAAGTTTTTTGATGTGTTAACATCTATACGCGCGCCTCTAGGGCAGTAAACTATAAATTTAATACATACACAAGTGTTAGGTTTGTAAGAGTAAATCATCGTTTGTTTGTTCGTAGCTTGGCAGTCGGTATTGAAAGTGATTAATGGGCGATTTTCATATAATTTTCCCACGCGATTTTCTCCGGAAATTCATAGCCGATTTTATTAATTTTTGGATTAAAAAGCTAGTGCGGGTTTCGACGAAGAGTTTAGGCCAAAAATTAAGGCGATCCGATATCGGCGAGCCGAGATTTAAGTGTTTTAATTTGGAGTATTAATTTGGAGTAATATTAAAAAAGTGTTTTATGTTGATCTTCGGTTTTGTCGTATCATCGTTTGTTTGTTCGTTGCTTGGCAGTCGGTATTGAAAGTGATTATTGGGCGATTTTCATATAATTTTCCCACGCGATTTTCTCCGGAAATTCATAGCTGATTTTATTAATTTTTGGATTAAAACGCTAGTGCGGGTTTCGACGAAGAGTTTATTCCAAAAATTAAGGCGATCCGATATCGGCGAGCCGAGATTGAAGTGTTTTAATTTGGAGTAATATTAAAAAAGTATTTTATGTTGATCTTCGGTTATATCGTACGAATATAACAATGTATGTATGTATGTATCGGGTGTTTTTTTAGGGGTATAGAACTTCGAATTAAAATAAAACACAAGAAAATCGTTTTAATGTCCATCAATTTGGCTTTATTGGAAGGATAATTTTATGCCATTAATGTTTAAATATGATTTCGGGCATGTGGCCGCCGCGGCTGGCTCGAATAAAGCCAATTCTACAGGTCCAATTTTCAACCACTTTTTCGAGCATATGGGGCCGTATGTCGGCAATAACGCCACGAATGTTGGCTTCCTATTCCCCTAACGTTTCTGGTTTGTTGGCGTAGACGAGCGACTTCACATATCCCCAAAGAAAATAATCCAATGGTGTCAAATCACACGATTTTGGTGGCCAATTGACAGGTCCATTCCGCGAAATTATGCGCTCATCGAATGTTTCCTTCAATAAATCGATTGTGACGTGCGCTGTGTGGCATGTAGCGCCGTCTTGTTGGAACCACAACTCATCCACATTCATGCCATCCAATTCGGGAACAAAATAGTCGGTTATCATGGCTCTATACCGGTCTCCATTAACGGTAACTGCCTCTCCAGCATTATTTCGGAAGAAGTATGGCCCAATGACTCCACCAGCCCATAGAGCACACCAAACAGTCAGTTTTTGTGGATGTAATGGCGCCTCAAGGGTCTCATGTGGATTCTCTTCACTCCAAATGCGGCAATTTTGCTTGTTGACGTAGCCATTCAACCAAAAATGAGCCTCATCACTGAACAAAATTTTGCGATGAAAATGGACGGAGCTTGCGGTAAACTTCGCGAACTGAACCATTATTTTCGAAATAAATTTGCACGATTTGCAAGCGTTGTTCTTTTGTCAACCTGTTCATGATGAAATGACAAACCAAACTGAACATAAATGACATTAGAGTTGCCAGATTTGACCACAAAATACCAGTTTTATCTCTATTCGAAAAACAAACCTCTAAAAAAAACACCCGATACAAGTGTCTGTTGCTTTGCATTCTTTGACTTTTGTGGGAATAAAACAAAAAGTATTGAGCAAGAAAATAATGACACATGTGCTTGCACTGGGTCTTTAAATAATTTTAAGTATTAATATTATTTAACTGTAACGTCATCATATGATTGAACGCTGTTTTTTAATTTCCAATGTAACATTTACGAATGTGTTCATAGAAATCGAACAGGTACCGTGTAGCAAAAAGGTGTTAACACATCACCCGTGAGTTCGAACACTCATTGGATTTTTTTAAATAAAACAAAACCGGTTTTAGATACCAATGAAATTCTTTATTCCTGTGAAAGTACGTTCGATGCCATTATGTATGGAACTCGATTTCTTTTGCATGGCCACCACGGGCACGCTTGCAGAAGTCCAGACGCTGAACCCAATTTTCGATGGTTTTCAAGCATAAATCGGCCGATACTGCTGCAATTTCACGTTCGATATTCGTACGAAGTTTATCAATCGTCGCTGGCTTGTTGGCATAGACCATAGACTTGACGTAGCCCCACAGGAAATAATCTAACGGCGTCAAATCGCACGACCGAGGCGGCCAATCGACTGGGCCATTTCGTGAGATAACACGTTCACCAAACTTGGTTTCCAATAAATTGATTGTGGCATTCGCTGTGTGGCTTGTGGCGCCGTCCTGTTGGAACCACATGTTCTCCAAGTCCATATTATCCAATTGGGGCCAAAAATACTCGGTTATCATTGAACGGTAGCGATTCGCATTCACAGTAATGTGCCGGTCTTGATCATCACGGAAGAAGTACGGCCCATAAACCGCACCAAACCGTAATTTTTTCGGGATGCAATGATGACTCATGAATTACGTGTGGATTGCTGTCTGACCAATAACGCATATTTTGCTTATTGACGAAGCCATTCAGCCAGAAATGAGCCTCATCGCTGAAGACCATAAATTGGACGTAGCGTTCTTAAAGTTGGGGCCACTGACTCCAAATTTCGGTAGTATATTTTAATAATTTCGACTCGATGTTGGCTCGTATATCTTTCCATGATGAAATGGCAAACCTTACTGAAGAGAAATGTCAAAAGAGCGGGAAAAAATATGGCGTCGTTTGCTGTCCCTATCGATTTACTTTTGTAGCGTCTCTGCAGAAAAACCCTTTACTTGTTTATTTATGGCTTGTTATATTTGGTTTATTGTGTTCCTGACGACAAAACTACAAAAAGATTTGAGAGGAAGTAGCTACAGTTGCTACTGTGTAATAGCTACACATTAGTACTTTATCTCTCCACTCCCCAATAACTTCAAGGAGGTGTAATGGGAAACCATTTATTTTTTTGTACTCTATCTCTTTCGACATCTGTGCAAATTCGAAATTGCATATATTTTTGTAACCGTTCAACTGTACTTTTCGCATTCACGTATGTTTTATCCTCCGTTTTAACATTGTTGTCGGCGCTCCATATGGGCCGGCCACCATTTGCTGTATACATGATCCCACTTGATTGGCGCAATTCAAATTGGGAATTTGTGCTACAAACTTTCATAGAACAGGTACTGATAACTTGCACTTGTTTCCATCAGTCCTTGGCCGATGTTTATGCGCCCATCTATATTTACATTATGCGGACCCACATGCAGATATTGGTGGAGCGAGTCAGACGCCTGGGAACAGAAGAGACCAAAACCAAAGATATGAACTATGAAGAACTGGTTGAATGTATAAAGGATTACCAAAATCTATTAAGGTAAGTTTGAATCGAATAAGTTAAAACAGCTATAAATTTAGCAACCGCAAATTTTGCTCTCTTTTAATTTGCTTGGTACTCAGCTCTGTGCGATAATTTCATTAGCAAAATCAATTTCAAATTTATTTCGTAAGAAAACATTTGTTTTATAACTCCATGCAACAAAATATGATAATAAAATAAAAAATAATTTAATAACCACTACGAATGATGCCGCTTGATGCGACTTAGGTTAAATAGGTGACCATGTCACTGAAGCTCTTCGAACTAGTGGACATATTCTTTTGTCATTTTAACCAACACTACTGGCCATCGGCATATCAAACGTAAAGATACAAAACCTAGATTCGAAACACTGCATTCGGGGCCGCGTCTGATCTATATTGGGAGGTTGTAGCATAATCATCCTGGTGGTAGGTAAAATACAAAATCAAAATGGGGTGGGCTTGCCTTCCGCCACCGTTATACTGGTAATGAAAATACAAAATGTGGATGAGAAACACAAAATCCGCGTATTTTTTGACGATCCCCACAATCGTTATAAACACCACGATTTACGAATATTCACTTGAAAAGTTAGAACACTATACAGAGCCGGTGCCACTATCCAACCGTTAGATGTCCTCGAGAATTATAAGGTTGACATTACTTGTATCCAGGAGATGTGATGGACAGGTCATGGCTGTACAAGTAAGAAGAACTGTGACATACTTCAACTGCCATAACACAAAACATGAATTTGGTTGCGGATTTGTAGTTGGCAAAAGACTGCGACATCTGGTCTCAAGGCTCAACTCCCTGAGTGAACGTATAGCCACCATCCGCACAAAATCGAAGTACTTTAACATATCGCTAATTTGTGCACATACCCAGACGGAAGAAAAAGACGATGACACCACGGTCAAATTCTATGAGCGCCTAGAGGAAACATACGACCGCTGCCCTGACCATGACATTAAGATTGTTCTAGGTCATTTGAATGCTAAAGTCGGCGGGGAAACTACTTCCGATAACGGAATGAGACTGTTTGATTTTTCCGCGGCGAAAATATAGTTGTCAGTAGTACAAGATTCCAACATAAAGACGTCCATAAGGCTACTTTCATATCCTCTGATCAACAGAAAAGAACCAGACTGTTAATTGATGGAAAGCACTCTACCAGTGTAATGAACGTACGTGTGATTCGAGGAGCTAATATCGATTCGGACCACTACCTGGTTGCAGCAAAGGTTCGCACAAGGTTAATCAGAGCGAAAGTTGAACGAAACCAGACATATAGAAAGCTGGACATTGGAAAGCCGCAATTACCAGCGATAGCCAAGTCCTCTGTAAAGAAGCTCACGCCGATACTGGAGTGTGCATTCGTGGAGAGAAACAATTCTTCGGTGGTTCTGTTACTACATTTATCGGGGCTGTATGAGAACGGTACACCAGGAACAAAGAATAAAATAAATATAATTTGACAGAAAATAAGTATGAAATTGATATAAAAAAAAAAGAGTGGATAGGCGAGACGGCGATAAGCAACCACAAGCAAACCATGCAGTAAACCAAGTTTAAAAAGTGTTTGATTGATACTAATGGCAGTTAAATTATGTTTCATATTGGTTGCATCGAACGAAAACACGTATTCCCTTTTATTTCTGTCCGTTTTAGTAAAGTACAACATCAACTCGAACTCGACGAAATGGCCTACTACCTCGTCATCGAGTGAACGTAAAGAGAGGGATAGAGACTCTTATGTATTGCTCTATGCTTTGACTCGTATTCGTTCGTTTTCGATCAAATAGTACTTGTTCATAGCTTGTTATATTTAGTTTATTGTGTTCCTGACGACAAAACTACAAAAAGATTTGAGAGGAAGTAGCTACAGGTGCTACTGTGTAATAGCTACACATTAGTACTTTATCTCTCCACTCCCCAATAACTTCTTGGAGATGTATTGGGAAACCATTTTTTTTTGGACTCTATCTCTTTCGATATCTAACTATCTAATCCAATTCCCAATCGCAATGCATCACAATTTTATTAGTCCTCTGTTGTGCAAACATTTCGTAATGTAGGGTATACAAAGATTCAATTCAAGCACAATAGGTAACGGTATTTTGTTTCAACAATTGTATATATTCAATATGACCTGTCACCTGTATAAATTACATGCCATTTTTAGTAATTTGAACTATTCTCACCTCTGTAAAACGGAAATCCTGGCAATATAAAAGCAAACATTTTTCACCATTTACCTCATACATTCGGTCGCTATCATGTTGGATTTATTCTGGGGACGAGGCGGTCAATCGCGAGCATCGCGAGAATCCACCACTTATTTGTTTAATTGTTTCCAATTTGTGGGCTTGACTTCTACCATAAAATGGAAAACATTATATCACCTATATTCGGCTTTTATTAGTCTCAGTGTATTTGTTTTTTTTCCGCTGACATTCACTTTAAGTTTGTTCCTACTGTCCGGCAATTTGAGTACAAGCGAATTTCTAACCTCTTTACAAATTGCTATGAACTTGTATGCATTATTGCCGAAAGTACTAACCATTAAATTGAATATGAATCGTCTGCGGGAATCTAACGACATCATGGACGCTCTCGATGGACGGTGCCATCATAGAAGTGAATATCGAAAAATTCGAAATTGCATATATTTTTGTAACCGTACGACTGTGTGTTTCACTTTCACGTATGTTTTGTCCTCCGTTTTAACATTATTGTCGGGGCTATGTATGGGCCGGCCACCATTTGTTCTGTATATGATCCCACTTGATTGGCGCAATTCAAACTGGGAATTTGTGCTACAAACTTTCATACAACAGGTGGTGTTTACTTACGGTTGTTTCTATCAGTCCTCGGCCGATGTTTATTCGTTCATCTATATTTACATTATGCGGACCCACATTCAGATATTGGTAGAGCGAGTAAGACGTCTGGGAACAGAAGAGACCAAAACCAAAGATATGAACTATGAAGAACTGGTAGAATGTATAAAGGATTACCAAAATCTATTAAGGTAAGTTCGAATCTAATAAGTTATAGCAGATAAAAATTTAGCTATAAATTATCGTCAACTGCAAATTTCGCTCACTTTTAATTTGCTTGGTACTCAGCTCTATGCGATAATTTCGTAAGCAAAATGAATTTCAAAGTTATTTCGTAAGAAAACATTTGTTTAATATCTCCATGCAACAAAATATGATAATAAAATATAATATGATTTAATAACCACTACGAATGAGCAGCTTGATCCGACTTAGGTTAAATAGGTGACCCTGCCACTGAAGCTCTTCGAACTAGCGGACATATTCTTTTATGATTTGAACTACATTTGAACCAACACTACTGGCCATCGGCGGATCAAACGTAAAGATACAAAACCCAGTTTCGACATACTGCAGTCGGGGCCGCGTCTGATCTATATTGGGCGGTTGTAGCATAATCATCCTGGTGGTAGGTAAAATACAAAACCACGGTAAGCTGGGCTTGCCTTGCGCCAACGTTATATTGGCAATGAAAATACAAAATGTGGATGAGAAACATAAAATCCGTCAATTTGTTGACGATCCCCGGAAATGTTATAAAGACCACGATTTACGAATATGCACTTGAAAAGTTAGAACACTATACAGAGCCGGTGCCACTATCCAACTGTCAGATGTCCTCGAGAATTATAAGGTTGACATTACTGCTATCCAGGAAATGCGATGGACAGGTCATGGCTGTACAAGAAAGAAGAACTGTGACACACTTCAGATGCCATGAGACAAAACATGAATTTGGTTGGGGATTTGTAGATGGCAAAAGACTGCGACATCTGGTCTCAAGGTTCAACACCGTGAGTGAACGTATAGCCACCTTCCGCATAAAAGCGAAAAACTTTAACTTATCGCTAATTTGTGGGCATACCCAGACGGAAGAAAAATACGATGAAACCAAGGTCATGCTCAATGAGCGCCTAGAGGAAACATACGACCGCTGCCCTGGTCATGACATTAAGATTGTTCTAGATGATTTGAACTAAAGTCAGCAGGGAAACTGTCTTTGAACCAACCATCGGCAAATTCAGTCTACACGCCATCACTTCCGATAACGGATGAGACTGTTCGATTTTACCGTGGCGGAAAACATGGTTGTCAGTAGTATGAGATTCCAACATAAAGACATCCATAAGGCTACTTGCATATTCCCTGATCAACAGTAAATAACCAGACTGGTAATTGATGGAAAGCACTCTACTAGTGTAATGAACGTACGTGTGATTCGAGGAGCTAATATCGACTCGAATCACTACCTGGTTGCAGCAAAGGTTCGCACACGGTTAATCAGAGCGAAAGTTGTACGAAACCAGACATATAGAAAGCCGCAATTACCAGCGATAGCCAAGGTCTATGTAAAGAAGCTCACGCCGATACTGGAGTGTGCATTCGTGGAGACAAACAATTCTTCGGTGGTTCTGTTACTACATTTATCGGGGCTGTATGAGAACGGTACACCAGGAACAAAGAGAAAAATGAATATAATTTGACTGAATATAAGTATGAAATTGATATAAAACAGAGTGGATAGGCGAGAGGGCGATAAGCAACCACAAGCAAACCATGCAGTAAACTAAGGGTGCTGTTCTATAAGTCGTGAAACAGTCACTTCGCGTTACTTTTGTCGTTTTGGTAGTTTATAAAACGTTACAGCTGTTCGGTGACTACCTGCGTTGAGTTACGTTATTTAATCTGTAGTTTATAAAACGCAACGCAACGTTTTTGATCACATCACCTGTCAAATTGAACACGCCACAGTTCTTCGCGTTAGTTGAAGAAATTACAAATTTAAAGAAAAATGTTGATCGAGGATAGGCAGATTGAAGTATTTTGCATTTCATTGCTTATAAGTAGTTGCCAATTTTGGCTGAAATGCATTCGACGGATAGAGCTCAAACTTTTTGTTTTAATAATTCAAAATTATACTAATTACGCACTGAAATTCTTATTTACAATAATAAAATTAGAAATGGAACGTTCAAATAAAAAATGAGTTGCAAAACTCTTATAATTATATTTAAAAATTATAAAATAAAAATAATAAACAAAAGAACCAATACATACAGCCAAATGGCACGTGTTTTTGAAAAGACAACTAATTTAATATAGATGGAGAAATTTATTGGACATTGAACCCCAAAATAACATAGGTTTTTTACACATTTTATGTGAATATTGGTGGTATTTGCAGTATTATAAATAATCGCAATCTTAAAATCTGTTGGTCTAATGAAATAGAGCTAAATTTTGTAATCTTTTCATTGTTAGCATTTCACTCAAGATCACTTTTTCTGATCTATAGCAAAAAGGATGTACAAGTAGAGAAGAAAAAACCCTCGCAATTTGGCAACCCTAGTAGAAGAGAATCAAAAAATTCGTCGCGATTCACTCAAACGCATTTCTTTCCCGCGTCACAACTTTAATATTTCACACTTTTTACATACTTTATGTAATTTTATTTAAATATGGTTGGAATTTCTATAGTTAGATATAACAACATCGTCAGAAAACTGCTCGTGTATTGAAATATTCAACGAAAAGAGTAAGAGAGCGAGCAAAGAAACGACGCGCTTCACTCGCTATCTTTGTTGGAATTGCAATCCATGAGTAAATTTTCTTCTCTATCCAATAGTTGCTTTATGTGTCTATAGTTGTATATTTTACTTGGACAACTCTATAAACCGCATATGTCAGTGACAGCTTTCGTAAACAAACGCAAGTGCGAAGTGAAATATAAACTACAATTTTTTGACTTTGGCGTTCGCGTTGACTTTTGGGTTTACGTTCACTTTCGGGACTTTTACAATACTACCCTAAGTTTAAAAAGTCTTTGATTGATACTAATGACAGTTAAATTATGTTTTATATTGGTTCCCTTCCCCTTTTATTCTGTCCGTTTTATGTCCAACCAAAGAGTAAAATACAACGTCAACTCAAACTCAACGAAATGGCCTACTACCTCGCCGTCATCGAGTGCTCTGTGATTTGACTCGAACATACGAAGCAACGAATCCACTCGTATTCGTTCGTTTTCGATCAAATAGTACTTGTTTATGGCTTGTTATATTTGGTTTATTGTGTTCCTGAAGACAAAACTACAAACAGATTTGAAAGGAAGTAGCTAGCTACAGTTGCTACTGTGTAATGCTACACGTTACTACTTTATCTCTGCAATCCCCAATAACTTCTTGGAGATGTATTGGGAAACCATTTCTTTTTTTTGTACTCTACCTCTCTCGATATCTAACTATCTAATCCAATTCCCAATCGCAATGCATCACAATTTTATTAGTCCTTTGTTGTGCAAACATTTCGTAATGTAGGGTATACAAAGATTCAATTCAAGCACAATTGGTAACTGTATTTTGTTTCAACAATTGTATATATTCAATATGACCTGTCACCTGTATAAATTACATGCCATTTTTAGTAATTTGAACTATTCTCACCTCTGTAAAACGGAAATCCTGGCAATATAAAAGCAAACATTTTTCAACTGTTTACCTCATACATCCAGTCGCTATCATGTTGGATTTATTCTGGGGACGAGGCGGTCAATCGGGAGCATCGCGAGAATCCACTACATATTTGTTTAATTGTTTCCAATTTCTGGGCTTGACTTATACCATAAAATGGAAAACATTATATCGCCTATATTCGGTTTTTATTAGTCTAAGTGTATTTGTTTTTGTGCCGCTAACATTCACTTTAGGTTTGTTTCTACTGTCCAGCAGTATGACTACAAGCCATTTTCTAACCTTCTTACAAGCTGCTATGAACGTGTATGCATTATTGCCCAAAGTACTAACCATTAACTTGAATATGAATCGTCTGCGGGAATCTAACGACATCATGGACGCTCTCGATGGACGGTGCCATCTTAGAAGTGAATATCGAAAAATTCGAAATTGCATATATTTTTGTAACCGTTTGACTGTACTTTTCGCTTTCACGTATGTTTTGTCCTCCGTTTTAATATTATTGTCGGCGCTCCATATGGGCCGGCCACCATTTGCTATGTATATGATCCCACTTGATTGGCGCAATTCAAATTGGGAATTTGTGCTACAAACTTTCATAGAACAGGTGCTGATAACTTGCACTGGTTTCCATCAGTCCTTGGCCGATGTTTATGCGCCCATCTATATTTACATTATGCGGACCCACATGCAGATATTGGTAGAGCGAGTGAGACGTCTGGGAACAGAAGAGACCAAAACCAAAGATATGAACTATGAAGAACTGGTTGAATGTATAAAGGATTACCAAAATCTATTAAGGTAAGTTTGAATCGAATAAGTTAAAACAGCTATAAATTTAGCAACCGCAAATTTCGCTCACTTTTAATTTGCTTGGTACTCAGCTCTGTGCGATAATTTCATTAGCAAAATCAATTTCAAATTTATTTCGTAAGAAAACATTTGTTTTATAACTCCATGCAACAAAATATGATATAAAATATAATGTGATTTAATAACCACTACAAATGAGCAGCTTGATGCGATTTAGGTTAAATAGGTGACCCTGTCACTGAAGCTCTTCGAACTTGTGGACATATTCTTTTGTCAATTTAACCAACACTACTGACCATCGGCGGAACAAACGTATTCGGGGGCCGCGTCTGATGTATATTGGGTGGTTGTAACATAATCATCCTGGTGGTAGGTAAAATACAAAATCAAAATGGGGTGGGCTTGCCTTCCGCCATCGTTATACTGGCAATGAAAATACAAAATGTGGATGAGAAACATAAAATCCGCCAATTTGTTGACGATTCCCGCAAACGTTATAAAGACCACTATTTACGAATATGCACTTGAAAAGTTAGAACACTATACAGAACCGGTGCCACTATCCAACTGTCAGATGTCCTCGAGAATTATAAGGTTGACATTACTGCTATCCAGGAGATGCGATGGACGGGTCATCGCTGTACAAGGAAGGAGAACTGTGACACACTACAGATGCCATGAGACAAAACATGAATTTGGTTGGAGATTTGTAGATAGCAAAAGACTGCGACATCTGGTCTCAAGGTTCAACTCCCTGAGTGAACGTATAGCCACCATTCGCACAAAATCGAAGTACTTTATCATATCGCTAATTTGTGCACATACCCAGATGGAAGAAAAATACGATGAAACCAAGGTCATGTTCTATGAGCGCCTAGAGGAAACATACGACCGCTGCCATGGTCATGATATTAACATTGTTCTAGATGATTTTAATGTTAAAGTCAGCAGGGAAACTGTCTTTGAACCAACCATCGGCAAATTCAGTCTACACGCCATCTCTTCCGATAACGGAATGAGACTGTTTGATTTTTCCGCGGCGAAAATATAGTTGTCAGTAGTACAAGATTCCAACATAAAGACGTCCATAAGGCTACTTGCATACGAACGAACCAGACTGTTAATTAATGGAAAGCACTCTACTAGTGTAATGAACGTACGTGTGATTCGAGGAGCTAATATCGATTCGGATCACTACATGGTTGCAGCAAAGGTTCGCACAAGGTTAATCAGAGCGAAAGTTGTACGAAACCAGACATATAGAAAGCTGGACATTGGAAAGCCGCAATTACCAGCGATAGCCAAGGCCTCTGTAAAGAAGCTCACGCCGATACTGGAGTGTGCATTCGTGGAGAGAAACAATTCTTCGGTGGTTCTGCTACTACATTTATCGGGGCTGTATGAGAACGGTACACCAGGAACAAAGAGAAAAATGAATATAATTTGACTGAATATAAGTATGAAATTGATATAAAACAGAGTGGATAGGCGAGAGGGCGATAAGCAACCACAAGCAAACCATGCAGTAAACTAAGGGTGCTGTTCTATAAGTCGTGAAACAGTCACTTCGCGTTACTTTTGTCGTTTTGGTAGTTTATAAAACGTTACAGCTGTTCGGTGACTACCTGCGTTGAGTTACGTTATTTAATCTGTAGTTTATAAAACGCAACGCAACGTTTTTGATCACATCACCTGTCAAATTGAACACGCCACAGTTCTTCGCGTTAGTTGAAGAAATTACAAATTTAAAGAAAAATGTTGATCGAGGATAGGCAGATTGAAGTATTTTGCATTTCATTGCTTATAAGTAGTTGCCAATTTTGGCTGAAATGCATTCGACGGATAGAGCTCAAACTTTTTGTTTTAATAATTCAAAATTATACTAATTACGCACTGAAATTCTTATTTACAATAATAAAATTAGAAATGGAACGTTCAAATAAAAAATGAGTTGCAAAACTCTTATAATTATATTTAAAAATTATATAATAAAAATAATAAACAAAAGAACCAATACATACAGCCAAATGGCACGTGTTTTTGAAAAGACAACTAATTTAATATAGATGGAGAAATTTATTGGACATTGAACCCCAAAATAACATAGGTTTTTTACACATTTTATGTGAATATTGGTGGTATTTGCAGTATTATAAATAATCGCAATCTTAAAATCTGTTGATCTAATGAAATAGAGCTAAATTTTGTAATCTTTTCATTGTTAGCATTTCACTCAAGATCACTTTTTCTGATCTATAGCAAAAAGGATGTACAAGTAGAGAAGAAAAAACCACCGCAATTTGGCAACCCTAGTAGAAGAGAATCAAAAAATTCGTCGCGATTCACTCAAACGCATTTCTTTCCCGCGTCACAACTCTAATGTTTCACACTTTTTACATACTTTATGTAATTTTATTTAAATATGGTTGGAATTTCTATAGTTAGATATAACAACATCGTCAGAAAACTGCTCGTGTATTGAAATATTCAACGAAAAGAGTAAGAGAGAGAGCAGAGAAACGACGTGCTTGGCTTGTTATATTGTTTATGGCTTGTTATATTTGGTTTATTGTGTTCCTGACGACAAAACTACAAAAATATTTGAGAGGAAGTAGCTACAGTTGCTACTGTGTAATAGCTACACATTAGTACTTTATCTCTCCACTCCTCAACAACTTCATGGAGGTGTATTGGGAAAGCATTTTTTTTGACTCTATCTAATCCAATTCCCAATCGCAATGCATCACAATTTTATTAGTCCTCTGTTGTGCAAACATTTCGTAATGTAGGGTATACAAAGATTCAATTCAAGCACAATAGGTAACTGTATTTTGTTTCAACAATTGTATATATTCAATATGACCTGTCACCTGTATAAATTACATGCCATTTTTAGTAATTTGAACTATTCTCACCTCTGTAAAACGGAAATCCTGGCAATATAAAAGCAAACATTTTTCACCTGTTTACCTCATACATCCAGTCGCTATCATGTTGGATTTATTCTGGGGACGAGGCGGTCAATCGCGAGCATCGCGAGAATCCACCACATATTTGTTTAATTGTTTCCAATTTATGGGCTTGACTTCTACCATAAAATGGAAAACATTATATCACCTATATTCGGCTTTTATTAGTCTCAGTGTATTTGTTTTTTTTCCGCTGACATTCACGTTAAGTTTGTTCCTACTGTCCGGCAATTTGAGTACAAGCGAATTTCTAACATCCTTACAAACTGCTATGAACGTGTATGCATTATTGCCCAAAGTACTAACCATTAAATTGAATATGAATCGTCTGCGGGAATCTAACGACATCATGGACGCTCTCGATGGAAGGTGCCATCTTAGAAGTGAATATCGAAAAATTCGAAATTGCATATATTTTTGTAACCGTACGACTGTATGTTTCACTTTCACGTATGTTTTGTCCTCCGTTTTAACATTATTGTCGGCGCTCCATATGGGCCGGCCACCATTTGTTCTGTATATGATCCCACTTGATTGGCGCAATTCAAATTGGGAATTTGTGCTACAAACTTTCATACAACATATGCTGATTACTTACGGTTGTTTCTATCAGTCCTCGGCCGATGCTTATGCGGTCATTTATATTTACATTATGCGGACCCACATGCAGATATTGGTAGAGCGAGTGAGACGTCTGGGAACAGAAGAGACCAAAACCAAAGATATGAACTATGAAGAACTGGTTGAATGTATAAAGGATTACCAAAATCTATTAAGGTAAGTTTGAATACAATCAGTTATAGCAGCTATAAATTATCGTCAACCGCAAATTTCGCTCACTTTTAATTTGCTTGGTACTCAGCTCTATGCGATAATTTCGTAAGCAAAATCAATTTCAAAGTTATTTCGTAAGAAAACATTTGTTTTATATCTCCATGCAACAAAATATGATAATAAAATATAATATGATTTAATAACCACTACGAATGAGCAGCTTGATCCGACTTAGGTTAAATAGGTGACCCTGCCACTGAAGCTCTTCGAACTAGCGGACATATTCTTTTGTGATTTGAACTACATTTGAACCAACACTACTGGCCATCGGCGGATCAAACGTAAAGATACAAAATCCAGTTTCGACATACTGCAGTCGGGGCCACGTCTGATCTATATTGGGCGGTTGTAACATAATCATTCTGGCGGTAGGTAAAATACAAAACCACGGTAAGCTGGGCTTGCCTTGCGCCAACGTTATATGGGCAATGAAAATACAAAATGTGAATGAGAAACATAAAACCCGCCAATTTGTTGCCGATCTCCGTAAACGTTATAACATAAGTTTGGTTGCGGATTTGTAGTTGGCAAAAGACTGCGACATCTGGTCTCAAGGTTCAACCCCCTGAGTGAACGTATAGCCACCATCCGCACAAAATCGAAGTACTTTAACATATCGCTAATTTGTGGACATACCCAGACGGAAGAAAAAGACGATGACACCACGGTCATGTTCTATGAGCGCCTAGAGGAAACATACGACCGCTGCCCTGGACATGACATTAAGATTGTTCTAGGTCATTTGAATGTTAAAGTCGGCAGGGAAACTACTTCCGATAACGGAATGAGACTGTTTGATTTTTCCGCGGTGAAAATATAGTTGTCAGTAGTACAAGATTCCAACATAAAGACGTCCATAAGGCTACTTGCATATCCTCTGATCAACAGAAAAGAACCAGACTTGTAAGTGATGGAAAGCACTCTACTAGTGTAATGGACGTACGTGTGATTCGAGGAGCTAATATCGATTCAGATCACTACCTGGTTGCAGTAAAGGTTCACACAAGGTTAATCAGAGCGAAAGTTGTACGAAACCAGACATATAGAAAGCTGGACATCGGAAAGCTGCAATAACCAGATAAAGCCAAGGCCAATACAGAGAAGCTCACTCAGATACTGGCGCAGAACGCACCTCCGCCTCATGATCCTGAAGCGCACTGGAAATACATTTCCCACTCTATGAAAACTGGTGCAGAGACCGTACTTGGCTATGAAAAACCGCTTAAAGACAAACCATGATACGATGAGGATTTCGCATGGCAAGTGATGAAAAGTACCGAAAAGTATAAAGCAATACTTTCGGGAATGGATCAGGGTCCCCCTTTGTAGAGATAAGGATGGGAATCTTGTTTGCAGAGTACGTTGGGAATATGGAGAGATCACTGCTCTGCTTTACTTGTCCCAGGAGACTTCAATACGGATGAGGGTATTGGCCACATACAGGATGATGGCGTCGACTGCCCTCCTCCTAGCCCAACCGAAGGTTAGAACTGCAATTTCCCAGCTTAAGAACAACAAAGCCCCTGGTGCTGATGGATTACCGGCTGTGATGTTTAAGGCTGGCGGCTGTGCGTTGGAAAGGTGCATATATCAGGTCATATCCAAAATATGGCTAGATGAATGAACGCCGGACGATTGGAGTCTTAGCATTTGGGTGGACTCGCATACAAGTTCCTATCGAGCGTAATGTGTGAAGGACTAAAGCCGTTTGTTGCAGACCTGATCGGACATTATCCGTGAGACTGTAGGTCCGGAAAGTCAACTATCGACCAGATATTCACATTACAAAAAATCCTGGAGAAAACCCACGAAAAACAAATCGGCATCTATCACCTCTTTGTAGATTATAAGGCTGCCTTCGATAACACGAAACGGAGAAAACTGTACCTAGCTATGGCGGGGCTTGGTATTGCTGCTACGGTGGCACGCTTTTATAGAAAGACACTTACCGACACGAAATCCTCTCCAAGGATTGGTAAAGATCTCACCGAACGATTTAGTACGTGGCGAGGCCTCAGGTAGGGCGACACCATATCATACGATCTCTTTAACATTCTAATTGACATCATCGTGAGAAAACCTGCAGCCAACTCGAAGCAACAAGCGTCCCATGCTGCTCGGGTATGCTGATGATTCATTCATCATTAGGCGAGATCTGCGAGTTGCTGCAGTATTATCGAGAATTGAGAAGGAATCATCAAAGTGGATTTGGCAGTGAACGAGGACAAGATAATATTAATGATTTCGACAAGCAAAACATCCACCCGATTGGATGCAAGGGTGTACATTGATAACCGTTAAAAAAGAATTGTTCCTGCGAACAGGTGTTATTTCGGGTTAACCAAGCACTCATACAACCAGTCTAGCTATGTGGCGCAGAATCCTGGATCATTTCGCGTCCTGATCAAACATCATTGGGAGTCTTCAAGTGAAAAATGCTTCGAAAAGTATATGGTCCTATGATATAAAACGGCGAGTATCGACGACGGATGAACAACGATTTGTATAATCTGTATCCCGACATCGACGTAGTTATGCGTATCAATGTAGCGCTTTTACGCTAGCTGGGCCATGTCAGTAGAATGGATGAGAATAAACCAATGAGAGAGGTACTCGAAGACGTACTCGAAAGACGTCTAAAAATAGGACTGCGCTGGAAAGACCAGGTGGAAGATTGCCTGCGAGAGCTTTGTGTTACCAACTGGAGTAGAAAAGCTGAAGATCGAGCCGTTTAAAGAAACATGTTATCCTAAGTTTGTTTTGCCCCCAGAGGGGGCAACTCTGGGTTGTTTGAGACCACCTAAGTACGTAAGTAACCACTACACAATTTTGATGTATTAGGGTCCACTGACTACAAAAATAGTCGAAATCTCAAAATCTATAGATAATTTTATTTATGATTTTTTAAGAAATTGCTTCACAGATTTAAAAAAATATCGAACATCCGAATTGAAGCAACCTTATGTGAATGTAATCTATTAAACCGTTCTATAGTTTCAGGGCTGCTGACTAAAATTCTGTGAAATTAAATGGTTAGGCAAAACAAATATACTATATTCCACCAAATTCTCGTCGAAAGTCAGTTGATACAACCTTTATTAATGGTAGAATTTGGACGTAATACAAATAAAAATTAAAGAATCTTGTTCAATGAAAACTTATTTATCGTTATTTTATACATATATTTTTATTAGCCGTCGGTGGTGCAATGGTTAGTGTGTGCAAAAAAAAAAAACAAAGTCAGTTTTTCAATTCGCCGATCACTCATTCTCCTAACATTCTATTGTGTATCAAATGTGAAACTAGAAAGTGGAAACTAATGACGATTTAGTTTCTGACAAAAAATGCAACACTTTTTCTGCCCTAATAGTGTCTTTTTGCGTTCGCTTCTGATGAAAGTGCAACCCTACTTCACGGTTTTCTGTTCTTTTCTGAGAATGTTGCCCTCAAGAAGTGCAAAAATGTTGCATTTTCACGGTGTAGAATGTTGCCCGATAGAATTGCAAACTTTTTGTCATTTTGTTTGTGTTATTTGTCCTCGCTAAGCAAATTTTCCTACCTTTTGTGTGGGACGCTTAGCTCATTTAAGCGGCTCCAGTTAAATTCGCTTACCTTCTCAAACAAAGTGGTCGAATTTTTAGTTTAGCGTGAATAACAAAAAATACCAAGCTTGTTTTTTATTCCCTGCTAAACTAATTTGTCGATGACTTTGTATGGAGTGCCGCTTAAAATCGCTTAATATCGCTTAGTTCCCCATACAAAGTCGTCGAAAAATTAGTTTAGCAGGGAATAAAAAAACAAGCTTACCATATGCATTGGTACTTTATCGACCAGATTGTATGAAGAGTTGCTTAAAGTGGTTTAATATCGCTTAGGTCTCCATATATACTGGTCGAATATGTTAGATAAGCGAGGTAAATAGAACCTGGTAAGAAATCAAACGGTAGAATCTAGTTGTGAGAAAATGCAACATTTCAATGTTCTTTTCTCACCCCAAAAAATTACAACTAGGAAGTGCCGATGGCAACATTTTTTAAATGTCGCCTCATCATTATTCTTTAGAAACGAAATCACCGTAAGCTGTTTCATCGAAACCAAATCGGCTGTAACTTAGATCCTCACTATATTTAACATGAAATCGATACATATGTAAAATATGTATGTATATCCTTCTCTAATGTCCATGACTAATTAATCTGAAATATTTCATATTGCATATTTTACTTCTTTCCAGATTGTACAACAAAATTAGCCCAGTCATTTCGGGAACAGTTTTTACACAATTCGCCGTAACCGCCGCAATTTTAGGTACTATAATGATAAATATCTTAATTTTTGCCGATACTTCGTCCCAGATAGCATCCATGATGTACTTTGTTGCCGTGCTTACACAAACCGCACCCTGTTGCTATCAGGCCACCTATCTTCTGGATGACTGTGAACAATTGCCTTTGGCTATAATGCATTGTAATTGGATGGAAGAGGATAAACGTTTTCGCAAAATGTTAATATTCTTTATGCACCGTTCCCAGCAACCTATGGCGCTGACAGCAATGAAATTATTTCCCATTACATTGAACACCAATTTGAGTGTAAGTTTTGAATTGGATTTTGGAAACTGTTTAACTAATGTTATAGAAAAATGGCTCTGCATTTTGGTTTCTTTCAGATTGCAAAATTTTCATTTTCCTTGTATACACTTATCGAGAACATGGATTTTGGGCGAAATAGAAACAATTGAAAATAAGGAGATGGGAAAAAAGAACTCTACAAGTGAACTTATTTGTTCGCACCAACAAACACTTTTAGTGTTGAAAATTATTATCATTAGTTGTGGACGTCACGAATGCTCACTAGAATGGTGTGATTAGCACTCATATTAGATGCACTTTAGAATGTAGTGTATTTTACCTTTTTATCAATTTCAATTATTTACTTCACATACATATGTATGTATACCAATTAAATAAATAGCTGTGTAGACTTGCATGAATAAAAAGTGTTACAAATATTTTTTGCAAATTACTAAAGCAACGTTCAGGTATAGCGAGATGTCGTAGTTTTCGCGATTTCAACCCACCAAACTATACGTGTTGCAGTACACAGATCAGCTGCTTATTAAAATTAAATCCCGAAAACAAACGAAATCTCGCTATACCTGAACATAACTTAAGCGCAGGCGCCTAATCACGGCAGTCCTTGTCGATAGATTTCGATCGAAATTTTCTCTTTTTGGATCATGAAAGTCGTTGTCGAAGTACAATTAAGCGAAATGTAACAGGGGGACCAATTGCAAAAGAAGTGGTAATAATATCAGAACTTGTAAACTATTTGTCTGATTGTTTTAGATTGTACTAGGTATTTGTGGAGGAGGTGTTAGGCTAACTGAATATGGAAACCTGGTTTAACGTACGCTGTGCTACAGTGTGTCAAAGTAGACCACCATGGTGATGTTCAAACTCTCATGGCCTATAATTTCTCAACTTATTAACCGTTTTCAAAGATGTTTTTGTTTCTGAGAATTATAGCATACAAAAGAAAGAAAAACCGAATAAAAACATTTTCACTTCAAATGGACAAGTTCGTGTATGTGTTGAATCGGCGGCAGCACTTACATTCATTATCTTGCCTTACAGTACTAACATTTTTCTAGGTTTGCTTTGACCGCAAACGCAGATATTCCACCCCAACGTTTCTCTAAAAATCTCGCTCCCATATGTTTTTGTAAACGATTACAATTTGTCAATTTAAATGACTAGAAAAACTTGAAAAAGAAACTTAAGGTTAAAAACAAAAATCCCCAAATGTTTTAACTTATATTTCGGATTAAAGATAGAGGTGTGCGCGTGACGTGATTTTGTCGTGTCACTACTGTCATTGCTGCAAACCTCAATCACGTATTCGTGATCGTGCGCGAGTTGTAAATTAAAAACCGTGCGTGAGTAACATTGTTCGCTCATACCCAAATAAACCATTCCAGTAAACAAAAACGTTTCTTCTCCCCGGTGTATACATTACATTTTCAGAATGATATACAAAATAAGTTGGCTAAGCAGATTCTGAATATACCTGCAAGTTCGGCACCTAGTGAACGCGTTTTTTTCCACGTCTAGTCGTATTTTAGAAGAAAGGCGATGTCGGCTTTCAAGTAATAATATATGTAGATAAAATTTTATTTCTCCACAAGAATATGTAGACGATTGATTACTACTTAAATGTAATATTTTTATTTCACACATCTTTAAAAACATTTATTTATTATATCATATCGAAACATATAATTAAGTCGTCCAATCTATTTTGTCATAAAGTAATTCAAACATTTAGAGTTAACATTTCTCTCAGCAAATTGATGATATTTGGCTTGGTATGATATGAACGTTGGATGTTGAAAAGAATTGCTTTAATAATACCAGATAGAGGCAATGGTTCAAAACAACCAACAAGAAAACAACGACGGCATTTCGTTTTGTGTGTTAAAATTATTGTGTTAAATACCACATACATGTATACTAACAATAAAAGATAACAAAACAGTCCAAAATACGTTTAAATTTCACAGTTCTCAACCAAAACGACATGACAAATTTTAATCAACAGTTCTTGTCGGTGTACGCCGAACAGCTGTCTATCACACCGACCTCACCACGAAGAGTGTGAAAGGAAACGACAGATAAGACAAATTTGTTCTCTATACTTATACATATATGAATTACTACTCTATTTATTTTGTACACATTAAATATAATAAATTATTTATCAATGTACCGCAAAAACTGAGATTGTTTAATAATGTTTTCTGTAAATGCAAAACATTTGTTAACAGAAAACCACAATAATTATGGGAGGTCACTGCAGACCCCCACGTTAGGTGAAAATGTATCCATGCTCTACCAATGAATGTAAACATATTAAATATGTCATTGAGTTTATTACAGGGTTCGTACTTCGTGAATAATGTATTATTGGACCACGTTATAAAAAACCCTTGGAACGCCCAAAAATTGGTTCCGTTTCCGAGATATAGACATTTTTTCTAAATCTTTCATATTTTTGATAAAAAAAAACAGGGATGGGTTACCCTGGGTTAACGACGACGAGGAATTTTTATCGAAATATTTGCAAGGTAAATCGAAGATTGGTGGTAACTCTCCGTAACAAAAATTTCCGTATGGAAATTCAGGTTTTATGAAATGTTCGTTGCCATAAGAAGTACGTGTATAAAAAATAACGAAAATTGCATGAACCGAAAATTTCGCTCACTTTTCATTTGCTTGGTACTCAACTCTGCGACAATTTCGTAGGAAAAATCAATTACAAGGTTGTTGCGTCAAAGTTATTGCGTACGGAAACAATTGTTTGATAATTGTTTGGGACCGGAATTTTTACATTTCCATAATTTTAACAAACTAAAGTAATGCCGCATGAGTTAAAAAAAAAATGGAGGGCGAAGAGGAATTATAAATGAAATATTTACAAGGTATATCAAAGATAGGTGGTAACTCTCTGCAACAAAATTTTCCGTTTAGAGATAAATGGAAAACTTTCTTACGAAAATTTGGCACGAACTGAATATGTGTGATGATATGAGGAGTCGCAGACCAAAACGTGACTTTTTGTATTTTTTACAAAATGTTTTTTGATGGCTTTGGATGAATTTGGTTAAGTTCTATTGGGAAAAAAAAACTTATTATAACTAAAGATGGAAAAATGTCGTAATTTTATCATATAATCGGATGAAAAAAATTATCTTGGATTTCCCATCATTTTGAAGTAATCAAAAAGGCACGTATTGTTCTGCGACTCCTCATATACCTACATAAATACTTCTTGAGAAGGGAGCTGATGATATGCCTTGGTGGGTATTGAAACATGTAGTACATATATTCCCAAGTCCCCTTTTCCACCGGCAAATATTTCTTTGCCAAATTTTTTCTTTTCTCTTTTGGTATTTTCGAATGCTTTTCCACTCACAAATTTTGCTTTGCCAAATTTTACGAATCAAAATACAAAAGAACGAAAGAAACGTCAAAACTGTTTACATTTTAAAGAATTTCCCTAAGAAGTGTATAAATAATTTAAAATCGGTGTAAAAATGGTAACTTATAAATTAAATTTCATTTGTTTACTTCAAACCATCACTACAACCAACAGATTTGTAAACAAAAACCGACTGTGTCAGTAAAAACGAATGGGTTAAAAACGAAATGTCAAATGAATTTGTTTCAGCGAAAAGAGCAAAGCAAATACTGAACTGACAAAGAGTTGTTTCTCTTCCTCCCACCCCTCTCGCCGACAAACTCAAGAATTTGCAAAGAAATATTTGCTAGTGGAAAAGGGGACCAACCATAGAGTAATGACGTATAGAGCTGCCATTGTTCTCGTCTGACATTTCATTTCCTTTACTATTAGAAAGTTCACATGGTGTACTATTGTGTTGTATTTATCGTATATGCTAAAATAATACAACAGTTGTAAATATGTTGTTGGCATTCTTCATGTAAATATATTTTACGACTATACAACCTGAGCATGTCTGTTTTTCCAGTGTACTATGTAGTATGTTCAGTGTCAGCTGTTTTTTGTTTACTATTTAATCAGCTGTTTTTTATTTTCAATTGAAATAAACACTTTTGTATGCTTCTACAACATAAACTAATAATTAACTTTAATTCGTAAAATTATCAACTAATTCAACAATTTTATAAAATTGAAGTAGAAGAAACCATTTCGGTAAATTTTTGTGCACAAAAAAAGGATAAATATAAATTTACTGCTGTTACAGATTAAACCAAAGCGGGTTTATTTGACGTTTTTATGACTTATGATTTAGCACATACAACATGCTGCTCACATGCATAAGTCATATGTACTAATTTGTTAAATATGACTTTACGACTTATGACTTTAGGAGACCATGTGAATTCCCTATATGTATATGTTTTATGCTGTTGTATTGTGTAAATAGTTCATCTTATTTTTCGACGTGGTTTTGCCACAAATTTACAATCCTCCAAAAGATTTCCCACAAATTGAGCTAGTACAACGTTATTATATTTGTGAATTTTGCGCGTTGGAGAAACGAACTTCTCTCAGCTGTTTAATTCAGAGTAACAATTGCAGCTGTGTTTATCAAACCAAAGTGACAGAATTCTTTTCTTGACGTTAAAACTTGCAACTTCCTCAATATAATAACAAGATTACCACTGCTTAATAATAAACGTTCCTTTTGGTAGTTGTAAAAATCAGGCGTAACATTGTTGGCATTCTATAATTTTAAAAATTCCCTAAAGTAAAACGCGTTAATTTGGCGCGACTTTTGGGTTGTTGAAAATTGGCAACGTTGGTTAAGATTACAAATCGTGCGAAGTAAACAAAGATAAAATCTTGAATCTATGTTCTCTTAATTCAAAGTCTTTGCTTGCTACTGTTTATAAAAAAAACTTACCTTTGTTGCAATTGATCTATTGCAATACTCTCGCACTTGATGTATAAACAAAATACACTACACACACATACAAAAGAAACTACCGCTATTTTTCCTCTTCTTTTCTTCATTTTACATTTTACTCTGCTTTTGGGGAAGAAAATTTAGAAATTTTAATCGGTTTTTTCTAAATGAAATAATTAACTATTCTTTTATATTTTCAAATACACTTGTAGCAAAATAGCTGCACTTTAGAATAATAAACTTTGTATTGGGTTTTACAAAGAAATTAATTCAAGTTTTGCGACATTAATATCGGATTATTATTTTCGCGATAACAAAAAACTTACTTTTATTGCACTAACTTGAGATATTCATATTCTCTTTCTCACTTGATATAGCAACAGCACACACAACTACATACAAAACAAACCACTGCAATTTTTCTTCTTCTTTTCTTTCTTTTGCATTTAACCCAAACAATTTTGATAGTCTGCTTTTGGTGAAGAAAATTTAGAAATTTTGAACTGCTTTTTCTTAATGAATTGATTAACTTTTCTTTGAATTTATACACTCACTCATGGCGAAATGGCTGCACTTTAGATTTATACACTTTCCAACGGATTTTGCACAGTAATTAACACACTTTTTTCGATATTTACGGCACTTTATTATTATCGTGATCTTCACTTAATCTGCTCGCATTTGGCACTGAGGATATGGAAATATGATAGAGGTGATTAAGAATGTGGGGTTGCCAGATTCTGTTAAATTCGTATTGGATAACCGGAGATGAGGATTCTTGTTGTATTAAAATAATTGTCACAGTTCAACAGATTTCTAAGAAGTTTTTTCAAAACATTGTGCAAATGTAATCAATTGAATTGATTTAGTAGTGATGTTCATATGTGCAACTCAAATCAAATAGTAACTTTTCCAGATGAGCTAAAAGACGGGGTTTTTAATTTAAATTGAGCTGAATGGTAATTGCAGTCTTTTCTCTGCCATTAGATTCGTTACAAATAAATAGTTCGCTAAAAATTCGATTTTTTTTAGGAATATCTTATGTTGATATCTCAGAAAACTACAGAATTGTAATGTTTAGCAGACTGTTATGGATTTGAAATGTGATGAAAGTCAACCCAAATAAAATTTTTAAATCATTCTACCATTACATTCAAAATTTAGTGAGTTCACATGTACGGCAAAAGAAACGATAAAAAATAAAGGTTAAATAGTCAAAATAAGCCTCAAACGAAGTGTCATGACGAGCATATAAAACAGAAAATATTTTGTATTATTACAGAAGTCTGGATCAAGCGTATATTCCTTTACACGTTTGTTCTATTTTACATTAAAATTCTTTAAAATGTAAAATATTATTTATTCAAAATTTGAAACAATTCGTGAAATTGTAAAGTGAAGTTGCGACATTGTGTTAAAATTTGTATAGTTTTACTTTAAAAAATATGTATATACTACTATATTCAAACTTCAAAATGAAGCCAACAAAATATTAACTCGAAAATATATTCTTATGTGTAAAAAATGTTTGGCTATAATAATTTTGTTCTCGAGCCGAAGTTCCCACTTCTAATATATTTTGACAATAGAAATATTTGTTTAAGGTTCAATATTTGTTTCACGTCTGCATTTTGAAATGCTATCTCTATTTTGCACAAATTGTTTTAAATTTCGCATATTATCATAAATAATATTTATACCCTCACCCATAGGGATGGGGGTATAAATAAATAAATAAATGGTTTCCCATTACATCCCATGAAGGAATCGGGGAGAGCTTCTCACAACCAATGAGCTGTGCGCTTTCAAGTTTTATACTCACTGATTGGGACCTACAGTTTTACACCGGTTCCGAACGGTATTTTTGAGAAGCATTTTCATGGCTAAATACTCGATAGTGTCGCCGTCACTATGCGAGGTGACCGCCGTCGAAAGTAATTTTTTTAAGGTGGTCAGAGCAGGGATCGAACCCAGGATCTCAAGTACAAGAGGCGCGCCAACTACCCATTGCACCACCGACGGCCACAGGATGGGGGTATATATCATTTAATACGTAAAAAAAATTTAACACATAGAAAGCCATATTAGACCCGTATTATCTTTGGACGAAATTCGTTTCAGGACTTTTTAAGACGTTTGAGCCATGTCCGTCTGTCTGTCTGGCTGGCCGGCTGGTCAACACGACAACTGCCGTAAATCTTTACAGATCACAATGAAATTTTGCCAGTGACTATTATTTGCCAATATTGAGTTTGGGATTGAAAATGGGCGTTTTGGCCACGCTCCTTCTGGTACCTCTCATACAAATCGACGCATTTAGCAGAAAATCATATTTCTTTCAAACCTTTCTTCTGGTAAATGTGACTAGCTTCAACTCACACACCGGCTAATATTCTGTAAATGCCTACTTAACTGGAGGAAATGGGCGAGATTATCACGCCCACTCTGGTACCTCCCATACAAAACAGGGTGTTCGCCAAGGTTGTCAATGCGATAAATCGCGTGA
This sequence comes from Phaonia tiefii, assembly GCA_963931995.1. Lineage (NCBI taxonomy): Eukaryota > Metazoa > Arthropoda > Insecta > Diptera > Muscidae > Phaonia > Phaonia tiefii. The sequence continues at coordinate 10,039,433 of OZ008370.1, forward strand.
AACACTTCCGACCTTAATGAAATTAGGTATAAGGCTTCACGTTATAATACGATTAAAATAATGGGGATTTTGCCACACCCATTGTGGTACCTCCCATACAAAAATTGTTTGGCCGTCTGGTTTTTCGGCACGAGAAGTCCCGCTAAACCGAACCAATCTTTATGAAAGTTGTTACTAGTCAATATTTAGTGAAATAAAACTCTCCTATAGAAAATGAGCTCTTTCGACACGCCCATTCTGGTACATCCCATACAAAAGTTGGGCGGATGACCGGTTGATCGACACGATAACTGGCGTAAACTACAACCGATCTTAATAAAATTCGGTACTAGTCAAAATTTTGCTAAATGCTAGTGTGTAATTATATATGTTGGGGTTTTCACGTTTTTGGCGAATTATTTATTTTTAGCGCCATAAAATACCGTAATTTCCATTGAGTTCAGTGTAAAATAAAACCATCTTTTAACTCTCCTGAAATAAGTTCTTATTCGACTTGTCTTGCACAGATGTTATCTCTAATATAAATCAATATCAGTATTAAATCCGTTAAGTGTACTAATTTTGTACAATGTTTCGAAAAATTATTAAAATAAGAAATAAAATATCTCTAATATTAATCAATATCAGTATTAAATCAATTAAGTTTACTAATTTTGTACAATGTTTCGAAAAAACTTTTCAGAAATCTTTTAAACTGTTATAATCACTTATAATTCAACTATAATCCCCATATCCTGTTATCCAATAAGAATTCAACAGAATCTGGCAACCCCACATACTTAATCACCTCTATCGTATTTCCATATCCTCAGTGTCAAAAACGAGCCGAATAAGTGAAGATCGCGGAAATAATAACGTGCCATAAATGTCGCAAAAAGTGTGTTAATTTTTGTGCAAAATCCGTCGGAAAGTGTATAAATATAATGTGTAGCCATTTCACCATGAGTGAATGCAAAAATTCAAAGAAAAGTTAATCAATTTATTAGGAAAAAGCTGTTTAAAATTACTAAAGTTTCTTCACCTAAAGCAGAGTATCAAAAATTTCTTGTGTTAAATGTAAAAGAAAGAAACGAAGAAGAAAAATAGCAGCGGTTGTTTTGTATGTATGTGTGTGCTGTTGCTATATCAAGTGAGAAAGAGAATATGAATACCTATGTAAGTGCGTGCAACGAAAGTAAGTTTCTTGTTATCGCGAAAATAATAATCCGATATAAATGTCGCAAAAAAGTGTGTATTTAATTGTAAAACCCAATAAAAAGTTTATTGATCTAAAGTGCAGCTATTTTTCCACAAGTGTATGTATGTGAATATATAAAAGAAGTGTTAATTATTTCATTTAGAAAAAGCTGATATAAGTTTCCAAATTTTCTTCACCAAGAAAAGCAGAGTTAAATGTAAAAAGAAAGAAAAGAAAAAAATATCGGTATTTTGTTTTGTACATACATATGTGTGTAGTGTATATTGTTTATGTATCAAGTGAGAGCGAATTGCAATAGATCAATTGCAACAAAGGTAAGTGTTTTTATAGCAAGCAAAGAGTTTGAATAAAGAGTATAACAGTAGCAAGCCAAGAGTTTGAATTAAGAGAACATAGTTTCAAGAGTTCATCTTTGTTTACATTGCATGATTTACATAGATGCAGTGTTGTTGGCAGAAGCCGTCAAATAAATTATACCAAATGACCGAAAAATTGAGCAAAATGGAAAGAAATTATGCTAAAAACACAAGAAAAATTGTACAAAATGCAAAAAGTTATGCTAAAATTAAAAGAATAATATTTTTTTATATATTTGCTTATTATTGTACCTACTATATGTATACTATTTTTGCCTTATTTTTGCATGATTTTTATTGACAAATTCATATAATTTGTATAAACACGGAAAAAACATTTTAACATCATTTATTTTGAAGCAAAACATTAACATTAAAAAATCTGTTTTGTTCAAAAAGTTCCGATGATTTATCAGAATTTTCTGAGGTATGATTTAGTAGCTACACTTGTCAGTAGTAAGTCCTGAGTGTTTTATCTGGGAGACTCATAACTTTTTGAGAAACAATACAAAACATACGTAACTAACAAAATGGCATTTGGGGGTATTTCTGGATTAGCTCGAATGCAAATGCCCTCAGCATAATTGCAGGTAGAGACTAGTGGAAAAGAAATGTAAAAGAAATTGGTTTGAAAAACCCGCATCTAGTGCTTCAAAATCTCGAAACTATTATTTCTCTACATAATTCATCATAACTCAAAAATGGCTTCTCCGAATTTGAAGAAATGTACTAAGTTCAAATTATCTTCAACTTATGTCTATACCACATTGTAATTTTATCAATAGTTTCGGAGTTACCAACAAATTTGACAAACAAATGTTTTTTTCGTTAAAATTTAATTTTTAAATTCTTTAGATTAACTTCGGATTGATGCGGAAAAAACTTCGGATTGATTTTTAACCCTTTTCCCGTAATCCAAACGAGCTGAAACTTCGCAGGTAAACTAATGGCGACGGCAAAAATGAACTATCAAAATATGGGCGGGATTGGATAAAAGGGCGTGCTTACTCCCCTATAAATCACTAAAAAAGCCATTATTTCTGCTCCTTTTAACGGCATTTGAACAAAATTGGGAATGTTGGTTAGGTGTACATATTCTAAGATCTGCTGCAAATATGGGCGGGATTGGACTAAGGGGCGAGGTCATATATAAAGAATTTATAGTCAAAAACTATGTGTTTTACGGGTTGGTTGTTTAATTTTTGAATTTTATTACTTTATAATAAAGTTGGAAACTCGTGATTCACGCGTGAATGTGAGTAAGATCAAATTTTGTTCACGTGATCCTGCGTGAACGTAAGTAGGGAAAAAACCGTCGTGCTTTAGTTCAATCTTTGCGTGAGTGAGCCCTATTTTCGTGTGAGTCACGCATATTTTCGAATGTTTCATGCATTTAATGTCGATCTTCTTACTACTTTGTTTAAAGTTTTTTTTGGAAGACTTCTGATATCAGTTCCCTCTTACAAAACTTTGCTAATGATCTTACGTATTCCAAGGAGCTCAGCTACCAGCGAAGGTGTGTCTTCTACGTCTAGAATACTAGTGGAAATAATCACACTTCTTTGAAATAAATGTGAAAACGTTGATCCTGTATAAAAGGGCCTAGTTTATTTGCTAAATTTAATTAAAACGACTCTCATGGGAGTATAATACAATTCTGCTCACATGAGCTTGCGTGAACGTTACTACCGAAAAAATCTTCGGGCATCGTTTCGTGATCGAGCGTAAGTGTGAGCAAAAACTTAATTACGTGCCCATCTCTACTATGAAGTTGGAAATTCATGGAGGAGAAAGTATTCAAGAGAAAACACGATAGGTGGCTGGAAACATTTCCTCTTTATAATATTGGTATAGAAGTATAGATGTACTTCAATAACAAAAAACAAAGGTACGACAGCCACCATTAGGAATTAGGAGGTACTACGCAGACGGTACACTGTAACGCCAATCTCATAGCAATCGTTGTTTCTTTTTTTGGAACAACAACATCTATGCAATGGCTTTTGACGAAAGCCTGCATAGGAAATAAGTGTTGTGAAAATTGATGGTTATGGCAAAGTATTGTTGTCGATGTTTTCGCACAAGAAGAAGTTGAGACAATTCTCGATTAAGCCCGGTATTCAGTTTAATAATAAGTATGTGTATGCAAAATGACGAAAATTTCATGAACTGAAAATTTCGCTCACTTTTCATTTGCTTGGACTCAGTTCTTTGCGAAAATTTTGTAGACAACATCAATTTTTGGGTTGTAACGCCAAAGTTATTTCCTACGAAACAATTGTCTGATAATTGTTTGGGACCGGAATTTCGACATTTCTATTATTTTAGTACACAAAAGTAATACGATATTCGTTAAAAATAGAATGGAGTGCAAATGTGAATTATTAATGAAATATTTGCAAGGTAAATCAGAGATATATGGTAACTCTGTGTAACAAAATTTTCCGTTTATAGATAAATGACAAAATTTCTTACGAAAATTTCGCAAGAACTCAATACGGGTCTTAAACAACAAAATGTTTACGAAAATTTCGCAAGAACAGAATACCGGGCTTAACGTACGAAATAACTTTGGTGTAACAACCCTGTAATTAAGTTTGCTTACGACATTTTTGCCAAGTGCTGAGTACCAAGCAAATGACAATTTAACGAAATGTTCGTTATTGTTTAAAGTGTTTATTATGGGAACGAAAATGTCATAAAAACTGAATGCAGGGCTTTAATGCCGATGAGTAAACAAAAAAAATGGCGTTGCCACCTGCAATATCAATATAATCCCAAATTCGGCGGTGTAAACGGCAAAAATTAGAAAAGAAGTTTATCACTAACGTACTTTTAGTAGCTTAGCTCCGTCGTCTTTACGAATTTGAATCATCCCACTAACATTGGCAATTCCAAAAAAGAAAAATTAAAGAGTTTTGCAACACAATTTCACAAGTCCCCCAATTACTGTGGAAACTTCGCTTGATGTAGGGTATACAGACATGCACTTCAAGCGAACTTTGTGGTTGTGTCCTTGTATTTTGCTTGAACATATTATAAATTATAAATGTTACTAGTACCATTATATTCTATTTATAGTAATCTTACCAATCATAACAGTAATCCTGCTCATATAAAAGTAAAAAATGTGCAACATTTCACGGCATACGATATTATGTTGGATTTATTCTGGGGACGAGGCGACCAATCGCAAGCAACACGAGAATCCACTGTCTATTTATTTAAAAGTTTCAAATTTCTGGGCTTTAATTCTACCATAAAATGGAAACCTCTCTATTACCTATATTCGGCTATTATCAACCTAAGTTCAGTTGTTTTTTCACCGCTGACATTCATTTTAAGTTTTTTCCTGCTGTCCGGCCATATGACTACAAGCCAATTTCTTACCTCCTTTCAAGCTGCTATAAATTTGTTTGGATTGCCGACCAAAGTGCTCATCATTAATTGGAATATGAAACGTCTGCGGGAAGCTGAGGACCTCATGGACACTCTAGATGAACGGTGCCATCTTAGAGATGAATATCGAAAAATTCGAAATTGCACAAAGTTTTGTAATCGTTTAGTTGTATTTCTCGCTTTCTTTTATGTGCTTTATTCGGTTCTAACATTTTTGTCCTCGGTTTTGATGGGCCAACCTCCGTATTCGCTATATATGATACCACTTAATTGGCGCAATTCAAATTGGGAATTCATGCTACAATCTTTCATAGAATTTATGCTGATGAATTACATCTGTATGCTTCAGGCCGTGGCGGATGGTTATGCGGTTGTATATATTTACATCATGCGGACCCACATGCAGATATTGGTGGAGCGAGTGAGACGTCTGGGTACAGAAGTGGCCAAAAGCAAAGATTTGGATTATCAGGAACTGGTTGAATGTATAAAGGATCATCAAAATATATTGAGGTAAGTGTTGGTCTAATAGTCTTGTGTCTTTTCAATCGATTGCAGCTAACAACTTTGTAATGTTAAAATATTGTGTTAAGATGCTTCTCAGGTTAAATAGGTGAGCCAGTCACTGAAGCTCTTCGAACTGGTGGATATATTCTTCTGTCCGTTGAAGGCGGATGAACCAACACTACTGACCATTTGCGGATCAAAACTAAAAAAACAAAAATGGGAGGCTGAAACATAATTAACCTGGCAGTATGTAAAATGCAAATCTCGGTGGGCTGGGGTTGCATCCCCTCACCGTTATATTGCCAATGAAAATACTCAGGAGAAATAAACGAACAAACCCCATATCTGTTGACGACTCTCGCAAACGTTACAAGGACCACGACTTATAGACATGTACCTAGAATACAAGAACACTACACATAACGGGTGCCTGTTTACAACTATCACTCACTAGACATCATAGCTATCACAGCTATCCAGCAAATGGGATGGACAGAATATGGTTGCAAGAGAATAGAACATATTTACTACAGCTGACATGAATGAAATCATGAATTTGGGTGCGGATTTATAGTTTGCAAGACACTGTGACATCTAGCCAGGTGCAATCTGGCAACACCATTGGAAAGTGTTACAGTTTGTAGCTTAACGCATAGAATAACACATACTATAGAAGAACTTATTCTCTCATCTGACGTTTCATTTCACACTCTCTCGGTAGGTCTGTGGAAATGTTTACATACACCAGGTGGAGTTACAAAATATGTTCACTTAACTATTTCCTGTCGTTTTGGTGTAGAACTGAAAAATTTAAATGTATTTTGCACTTTTTTGTTGACTTTTAACGTTGGTATTCATTTGTATTGTATTTAACACAACTAGTTTGCCACAAAAACACGAAATTCGGGTGTAGTTCCTTTGTGGATCGCTGTATACTATTGCCACCATCTGGTATTATTGAACCCATATTTTCCACCCTCCACTGTGTAATTTCCATCGTACCTATGACGTTTAATTTATTGAGCGAATAAAACCTTCTACGTATGTGTTATTCTATGGCTTAACGTTACTTAGAACGTGTTGACGTGTGACCATTATTTCTGGGTTTTAAGTGACTTGTAAAATTCAAAATTCCAAACACTGAAATTAATTAAACAACTTTCCATGTGGATTATCAAGAGAAGAGTGCATTGATGAACTTACATCTTTATATGCCAATGATTTACCATTAGTGTATTCAACACCGAAACCGATTGACCGAATTTCGGCCGGTGAACCGTACTCGATTTTCTGAAAATTTATATTTTCGGAGAATCGGTTTCATCGGTTATTTCAAATCGATTAACCGGTGTTCGGTTTGTAACGAATTTGGATTTGTTTTCCAAACATCAGAAAACAAACTGGACTGAGTACAAACAAAGTTTGAACGGTATTATGAAAAACATTCCTCTCTCCGAACCATATAATACCGCTGAGGTTGACGATCTTAGCGATGCTCTCATTTTAATAGATCACTTGATTCCGCAAATCCTACAGGTTCCTACCAGAGTGAGAAAAACCTTCGTGGTGGAATAAGGATCTGCAAATCCTGAGAAAGTCGTGCAGAAAGCCGTTTAAGTGGGCAAAGTTGGAGGACAGAGTGAGACTTGAATGTGTATAAAATGAAATGTGTAAAAATACTCTAAGAAGTAGTTAAGACCTTCAAAGAGGAGGCCTTGGACTAATTTCTTCGAAGCCATTCAAAATGCGTCGAAGACTTCCAGACTACGCAAAATCATCTAGACGACACCCACTTCTCTAGAATATCTGAAGGAATAAGGGATGAAACAGTAGACCTCTCGGTTAACAGATACTTTCCAGGATACTGGTCCGAATACATGAAGTCGGACTCACCGAACAACCTCATCATCTCGAAAGTTGCGGGAAATATCGTGGCAAAAGAATCACGACTCTGGTCAATAGGAAGTTTCAAGCCCTACAAATCACTTGGCTTCATAAACTTTATATTAGCTGCATCAATCTATCCCATAGCAGCCAGCAGCATTACAATAAGGACAACTCTTTGGAAACAGCTCTGCACTCTTTAATGAGTTTCATAGATATATATATTTACGTGAAGGAATTCACTCGCATTTGTCGCTATAGAACGTGCGTTTAACAATAGCTTTCCGGAGTCGATAAAATCAGCTCTAATGGCTTTTTGTGCTGACCAAGGAATCATTAATTTGATATATGGATTGCTTACACGAAGGCGCATAACCACCTGCTTGTGTCACACGACTTTAACTTGAAGACTGAATAACGGAACAACCCAAGCGGTAGCCTTATCTCCCCTCTTGCTAGAGATGCAGAGATTAGGTTGCCCAGTCGTAGCATTAACTGATGACCTGGAAATTGCTGTGCAAGATGAATACCCTTCCATATGCAGACATGTGCTTCACGACTTAATCAGGAGACGCTAAATTGGCCGCGGAGAATGGGCTGGGTGTAAATCCGAAGAAAACGAAGCTCGCATTATTTACCAAGAAGCACTTCTACCTTTGAGGCTCTAGAAGCTGTTTAGGTTTCGACTGTTTATGCAAAGTAGGGTTTCGAATCTACACTAAAGAGCTGTGTTTAGACATTGCACAACGGCTACCAGACCATTGTAATGTCTTCAGGGAATATTCATGTCAATCGGAGAAGGGGCCAATTGGCTTGCACGAAACCTCATCATCGCCTGGTGTATCAACATCTACACTGGCAATCTGCCTGCACTCAAGAACTGCCGCGCATCTCTCAATCCTATAACCATGCGAAAAAATAAATAAATGGTTTCCCATTACATCCCATGAAGGGACAGGGGAGAGCTTCTCACAATCACTGAGCTGTGCGCTTTCCAGTTTTCACTCACTGATTGGGACCTACAGTTTACACCGATTCCGAACGGTATTTTGAGAAGCTTTTTATGGCTACATATATATTCGATAGTGTCGCCGTCACTATGCGAGGTGACCGCCGCCGAAAGAAATGTTAAGGTGGTCAGAGCAGGGTTCGAACCCAGGATCTGATGTACAAGAGACGCGCACACTACCCATTGCACCACCGACGGCCACAGAATGCAAGCTCATGCATAAACCCGAAGCGCTCAGACATCAAGTATGGCCAAGATATGACCAAAATTGTACGCTGAACCTGATAACCATTCTAACACTGGACACTGTTTAATAGGCAGACACGCGTCTCGGCTTGAAGTCTCCGCTCATGATCACTGCAGAAGCTGTGAGGATGAAGAGGAGGAACAGAGCGCCGAGCTTCTCATATGCAACTGCCCGGCCTTTTGTATAAGTAGAAGGAAATATCAAGGATATTAGTTCATGACTTCATGGTACCACAACGGTTCTCATAGGACTTAGTGTGTTAATAGTGGCAGCCACTTCTACCTAACCTAACCTACATATCTTAATATTGACACCAGCAAGTAAAATCCATAAATACTTTTGAGATATCGCTGACTGCTTTTAATCTTAAATTAAAACATTAACCCAATTTTATAATTTCTCTTTTTTCCAGATTGCACAGCAAAATTAGCCCTGTCATATCGGTGACAATTTTTGTGCAATTCACTGTAACCGCCGCAATTTTGGGTACCACCATGATAAATATTTTTATTTTTGCCGATACTTCGGCCCAAATAGCGTCCGTAGTATATTTTCTTGTCGTGCTTACACAAACCTCACCTTGTTGCTATCAGGCCACCTGTCTTCTGAATGACAGTGAGCAATTGCCATTGGCTATATTGCATTGCAATTGGATGGAAGAGGACAAACGTTTCCGGAAAATGTTAATATTCTTTATGCAGCGTACCCAGAAATCTATGACGCTGACAGCGATGAAATTATTTCCCATCACTTTGAATACTAATGTGAGCGTAAGTTTTACGGTGCATTTTGAAATATTTGTTCACTAATTTTATATAATTTTATTTTCGAATTTAATTCTTTTAGATTGCGAAATTTTCATTTTCCTTGTATACTCTTATCAAGAACATGGATTTTGGACAGGATTTAAAAAATTAAAAATAATGACCCTCAAGTGAAGTTGTTTGATTTTAGAATGACATAGCACTCTAGCAACTTGTTAGTATTAGAATTTATTATTATTTGTTATGGATGCCACGATTGCTCTCTAGAATGTTGTGAGGAGCATTCACATTAAATACACATTTTGCCGTAATAAACAGGGTGGCGCAAATGAAACGAAGTGTTTATAGTCTATAATTTCTTTATTTTAAAGTCAATTCAATTACTTTTATTATATTTTATTAATGTTGAATTCGTTTAATTTGAACAATTGTAATTTTGAATTAGATAATTTCACTGCATTTGGCATTGAAATGAGCATGAAAAACAAATTACTAGACATCCTGTGTATCTATTCATTACCGACATCATCCTCAAAAAAATATGTGACCAATGTAACCAATTCCACACCAAACTGATCAATTAAGAGGGTGTAATTGCCGCTGATATTCCGTAGTATTTTGTTTGTTGGCGCAGCCATTTAATTGAAAATGACCTTCGCCACTCATTATCTAATTGTGAATGAGATTATGATTGTCTTCGGCTATTTCAATTTCAATCAAGTCGCTGTTGGTTATTTGCGGTTGCGATATATCCACAGGTCTAAGGGCCCCTTTAAACCAATTAATCGTCAGTTTTCAAAATTAAATTCAATCCTTTTAGTTCGTTGTTCAGCAATGTAGCTTTCCTATTTCAATTGCCCAAGTCTTCTTTACAGGAATGTGAAAAATAAAAGACAAATATTAAAATAATGAAGTTATAGACTATTCAAACCCCTCTTTCGTTTGCGCCATCCAGTACCTCACATTTTTATGTAGATTTCAATTAGTTACTTCACCAATAGATCAATTAACTAATTAGCTGTTAGACTTGCATGAATAAATGTATGAAAAACTTAACCATATTAGATTGAAGATATATTTTCAGATTTTTTTACATGCGACTTTGGTTAAACTCTGCATACACTTTTTGCGAAGTTTTCGTAAGGAATTTTATCATTTAAAGCCTGATATTCAGTTTATATGAGAAGAAGGTTGCCATAGAAGTACGTTCGTACGAAAACAATTGTTTGATGAAACAGTACAACTCGAAAAAATATAACCATATACGGACACCACTACGTGATAAAAGATCAAAAAAAAGACCTGTGTCTCCCAGTTTGGTGGTGCAATGGTCGCTTAGTGATGGCGACAGTATCGAGTACTTAGCCATGAAAAAGCTTCTCAAAATACTATTCGGAACCGGTGTAAAACTGTAGGTCCCAATCAGTGAGTGTAAAACTGGAAAGCGCACATCTCACTGATTGTGAGAAGCTCTCCAAAATCCCTTCATGGGATGTTATGGGACACCATGTTTTTGTTTTGTGTGTTGTCTCCCAGTTTTGCCCAAAGTCATGCACTTTTTTTCATGGGCCCCCAAAGATTTGGGGCCTCGGTGTCATTTTTGCAAAAAAAAGTGATCATTTTGTCAAGCTCATATCTTGCAAACCATTCGGAACAACGAAACGAAAACAATTGTTTTATAATTGTTTGGGACCGGAATTTTGACATTTTCATAAATTTAACAAACTAAAGTAATACGGCATAAGTTAAAAATAAAATGGAGTGTGAAAAGGAATTATTAATGAAACATTTTCTGTTTAGAGATAAATGACAACATTTCTTACGAAAATATCGCAAGAACTGAATACTGAGCTTTACTTGTTAACTTTTGTTTGTTACAATAATTGAAATGTCAAAACTGCGGTTATACACACACATGTACATATTATTTTCGTACTAAATAGCTCTGTTCGAGTACTCGAAAATTTGTGCAAATTTGTACAAATTTTTACTGAAATCTGTTCGTTTATTTCAAAAGTCTAGTAAAAGAGAGCCAGAGAGCGAAAATTTTGACAGTTGGATGTTAGAGATTTTGCAAATTTTGGTTGGAGAAATTTTAGCCAACATAAAATTGCAAGATAGAACAGCTGTTTGAAATCAGCTGTTTTATGTAAAGAAACAAAACACAAAAATAAATTAACAACGACAGAGGTAAGTACAAATTATTTTGTTTAATATTTTATTCAATATATTTGTGAAATTTAGAAACAAAATGGAAAACAATAATGTGCAGTGGCATTCAGGAAATTCTGGTGAACCGGCGACGTCATTATTGGACAACTGTGGCAGTAGCAAAGGTATGGAAATACACGCCAGAATGTATGTATGTGGCAAAGGATAAAATTTCTTTCAATTCTATTGGAACTTGTGGTAACTTCCAAAAATGTATTTGTTGGAAGAATTTGTAAGTACAATACATTTTGTAGTGAGGTTAGCATGCGCAAACATATTTCCGTCCGTGTTCCGTGACGTACTTTTTTGTAAGTCCGGCGGCAAAATTGCAGAACATAGAGCGGAGGTTACAAACTTTGTCAAAAATTATACATTCAAGCTTTGGAGGCGTATATTTCACAAAATATGGACCAGCGCGGAAAATGTTGTTATTTTTTTTTCGTTTAATATGTTTTTTAAGGTGGAAATGGAATTCCCGATGTACGAGCATATGCTATCGTTACTGCGCTAACATTGTTGGATTCGTCCTCATCGGAAAGTGAAGACGAAATAGATGCCGTCATTATTGACTTGGTCAATAGTCAAATGTCGTTTACTCATTTTTTTTAACAAAAATTTCTTCCAAATAAAAATTACAGCTTTTGTTTAATGAAATGCAAACAGAAAAATCAGCTGTTTCCTTGCACACATAAACATCAGCTGTTTCATTGCAAATTATTACTGGAAGTCGTTCGCGTACTTTATTTGCAAATTTTCATAAAGAGAGTAGAATTTTTGTTTCGCTCTCAAAAGTAGATTCTTGCAAATTTTTACTAGGAAAGTACTCGAACAGAGCTAATAACTTCCCATAACAACCCTGTATTTAATTTTGGTTACGGGGTTTTCGCAGAGTCAAGTGCCAAGCAAATGTTGAGTGAAATTATTAGTTCAAAAAATTATAGTTATTATTTATACACGTACTTCTTATGGGAACGAAAACATTGTGGGAACTGAAATCGGGGCTTTAAAAGGTACAATATACTGTGAGGAATATATTTTGAGAATATAATAACAAGATCCTCCATGGATTTTTTTTTCATTACACATTAATCATTTTGTATTTCAATTCCAGTACAAAAAAAAAATATATTGCATTTCATTGGCCTTAGGAAGTTGGGATAGGAGTAGAACCTAAGGACTGTTTCGTATTGTAATCTGGATTACGAATGTGTTTTTGAAGAGGCAACTTGATGAAAACTTCTAACAATATTATATGGCTGAAGTCTTATTGCTTTATTGACTTGATTCATATAACTATTTCGTAAGTTTGGAATCATGTTTCCATGTAATCGCGCTTCCAAAATGCGGATTACGTTCCAAAACAATATAAAAATATGGAATACACTCGCCAGAAGCTTATTCCACATAAGGGTTGTTCCGCAGAATAAAAAATTCTCAGTGTAATGTGAAGTTTGATCAACTGGCCAAGTGACTTAATACTTTGGTTAAACAAAAAATACAATCCAATTAATTTTTAATTGAATTAGGACTGTATTGGTGTTGATGGTAGTCGATGAACAACTCACTTAGACTTATTTACTATTGTGATACCACGGGCTAACGAAAGGAACCGCCCCACCGGAAAACCATTTAGATTGCTCCAAAATACTGAAGATCTTGAAAGGTTCCAAAATAGGTTTGTGCTGCAGACGTGCAGAGAACATGTTCAGTGGGTTCTTCTCATCATTACAGCTTCTACAGAAGTAATTTGCCCTGACTTTTAGTCTCGTCGCATGTTTATCTACCAGACATTATCCCATCAAAACTGCAACAATCATTGATACTTTCGACCTGGCTAGAGACAAAAGTTTCATGGATCTCCTGCTATCCACCATCGGCCAGATTTGCATTTGGGCGTTCACAATCTATGCCTCTCGTACGCCTCTACTTCATCATCACATATAACCGTTCTTCCAGCATGCACTTCTCTACACGCTGAAAAATTTGTCTTTTTTTGTTGTTTGGATGCAAATATAACGTGTTTGTAACTTGCCCCAAATATAGTATACTTGTGTCCAAACACATTGTGTTTGCAACTCAATATGAGATGTTTGGAACACAATTTTTAAAAGGTTATAATGTACGTATTTGTGACTCAAATGTAGCTTTGTTTGTTGAAATTTAAAAAATAGTCTCTGTAACGTTCTCATAACCATGAATATGTTTGGAACACTTTCCAAAAATACATATATTTGCCAGTACCAAACTCACTTATATTGCATGCTTTTACGTGGACCCATGTGCGTGTTTGAACCCAACCATCCATGTAACGGGTGGTCCAAATACAGATACATTTTTAAATCATATGTTATTTTGACACTGAAAGATTTTATTTTTTTGAAATATTGACTATCAGTCAGTGTCATATCTCTGCGGAACAAAATGAGTCACTTTACTTGAACGAAGTTAGGAAATATTGCAAACTTATTACCAAAGTGAGTCATGTGTTGCCCAAACTGTGTGTTTGTGGAAAATAAGTTTTGGCCCAAAATAAAGAACCCATCACGCTTTCTGTACGCAATTTTTTAGACAATTTTTGCTAGTGGTTAACTCTCACGGTCCCCGTCCAAAGAAATTGAAAGCTTGGTGTGGATTTTGGAGTGGTGGCATCATTGGCCCATTTTGTCGAAAAAGCTGCTGGAAATGCCAATTCAGTCAACGGCGAGTATAAATACGGACTTTTGACTGACTGAAATGGAAGATATGAACTTGGATAATCTTTGGTTTCAGCAGGATGGCGCACCATGTCACACAGCTCATCAAACAATCGATCTTTTGCGCACTAAGTTCGGTATATGTGTAATCAGCCGTTTTGGCGATTTCAATTGGCCATTTTCTCAAGGTTAAAGTGTCTCCTACTAGTCAGTACTTTAATTTATCGGAAGGTTTTATTATTAATTTAATAGTATGTTAGATGTTTTACGCTGGCAACTCTGTTGAAATGTATGACTATAATCGTCAGGACTATATCAGCTGTGTACTTTATTATTGTTTTGGATACAATAACAACTGGGAACAACTTCTCAGCTGCGAGGAACATTTACTTGTTGACCTAGTCAATTTTAGAAAACTAAATATTTAAGTCGTAACAATATGAAAATAAAACAGCTGATGTCAACAGTTGTCAGCTGTTTTCATTTTCGTTCCGATAAACTATAACTGGCGTTACACCTCCTGTTAACTTTATCTGCCGGATAAATTTTACGTATACATTAGAATAATTAAATTCTGCTAACCGCTACTCTATCATTACGATAATATATAACCGTTCATAGGGAAGTGGACCTTAGACTTTTTCTTCTGGGGTGCCGTTAAAGACTGACGGCCTTATTCATAAAAAGTTGTCATAGGTTTGTTAAAGGTTTAAGAAAGTAGAGCCCAAAAATTGTATTCATAATCGAAAAATTCCTCTGTTAAGAGTTGTCTAACGTCGCCATTTTTGTTGAACGTTTAACCCTTCTTTAAAGCTATTTTATCCGCATTAATACATAAAAGAATTTTTTTACATTTCACGCGAGCCGTACTTAAATATTTATGCGATATAAACAATTGGAATTATTTTGTGTATATTTGCAGCGTTTATAGTGGTGTCACATTATCCTGCTAAGAAACCTAATACTTTCTTTCCTATTTTTAAAATTTTTAGCCAAAATGAACTTTTGTTTACATAGTGATGTATAGAAAATCAACACATTGAAACTACAACCTATTATCCGGGTTTATATTCGACTACCCAAAACTGAAATCCAATTCAATACGATTCAATACGAACCTCTTCCAAATTTAAGAATATAGCAAATATTAATTGATCTGTTTATTGAATAGTTCTTTCCATTAACGTTTAAAATTATGGAAAAATGCATTTAAATGAAAAAAATTTTAATTCGTTCTATCCGGCTATTGTTCATCTTGTTTTTACATCACAAGCACTGCGAGAGTACATAAAACAGGGTTGTCAGTCAATTATGTTTCCCTAGTTAAAATACTCATTATGAATACGGTATTAATAAAACCTTCGCCAAATCTTATAGCTTTCAATAACTGATGAATGCTTTAGAGCTACTTTAATGTTTTTTTATGAATATGGCCGAATATGGCGAATAATCGAGAAACGATCCACCCCCTTAAGGCTAATATCGTCGGAGACATTCGGGAAATAGAACTAGACACCGTCAACAAAGTCTTGGAAAATTGGACTGACAGGATGAGCCACTGCTTCTTTGTTGTCTGTCACGTTTTTTTTCCCCTGCACTTTTCAACAAATAAATCCTCAATTGGGTCACAAAAGCATATGTTATAACCTATTAATCATTGTGTCTCCAACATGTAATATTGAATAGCAAACACTATGTGTTTGGACACAAGTAAACTATATTTGCTACAAGCTACAAACACGGGTTATTTGCATCCAAACAACAAAAAAGGGTGTATGTAAAGTATATACTTTATGTTGTCCCCGTTGATTATTACATGGTGTTACAAGTGGAATGGCAAAATAATACACCCCCATCCTATGGCAAAGAGGGTAAACAAATGTTAATTTGATTTTCTCACACATTTATTCATGACGTTCTAATTGATCTACATGTGAAGTAATTAATCAAAATCTACATAAAAAGTGAAATGCACTACGGTCTAAGGTGTATCTAATCTATAAGCTTCTCGCACCACTCCAGTGAGCAATCTTGGCATCCGTAGCTTGATGATAATAATTTTTAATACTTTAAAAATCGATAGAGTGATATGTCGTTCTAAACGTGTTCATCAGAACAAATAAGATCAGTTGAAGTTCCACATCCGATTCCACTTGTCCTATTTTTAATTTTGTTTTAATTCCGTCCAATATCCATGTTCTTGATAAAAGTGTACAAGGAAAATGAAAATTTTGCAATCTAAAAGAAACAAATTTGGAAAAACATTTTATAAAATTAGTTAAAAATATTCCAAAATTGCCTTTAAACCTTACACTCAAATTTGTGTTCAATGTTACAGGAAATAATTTCATTGCTGTCAGCTCCAAAGGTTTCTGGGAACGTTGCATAAAGAATATTAACATTTTGCGAAAACGCTTATCCTCTTCCATCCAATTGCATTGCAGTATAGCCAAAGGCAATTCTTCACTATCATCCAGAAGACAGGTGGCCTGATAGCAACAAGGTGAGGTTTGTACAAGTACGGCAAGGAAATATGCCACGGATCCAATCTGTCCCGAAGTATTGGCAAAAATTAAAATATTTATCATGGTAGTACCCAAAATTGCGGCGGTTATGGCGAATTGTACAAAAATTGTCACCGATATGACGGGGCTAATTTGACCGTGGAGGCTGGAAAGAACAGAAACATTAAAGTTGCGTTAGTATTGTAATTTAAGATTAAAAAATTCAACGATTTATAAACCTAATAAAAAGAATGCTTATTATTATGGTAAATATGTGTAACCAATTTCGTCTCTGACAAAATTTTGAAATATGTACATACACGCTGAAAAATCTTTATTATATTGTTGTTTGGACGCAAATATATCGTGTTTGCAGCTTGTATCAAATATAGTATACTTGTGTCCAAGCACATTGTGCTTGCTAATCAAAACTGCTGAAAACAAAAACTTGACCGACAACAAAGAAACAAAAAAGCAGCAGATGTTCAATTCATGAAAATAATGCTTGCACGTAAGAATATGAATGTTCCAACCACATACATGGTTCCTACATAATGTAACAGGGACGGTTTTTTCAGTGTGTACATACTTGACATATTTATAAGTATAAGTATATTCTGAATGAAAAAGCGCTTCATCAGTGAAAAAAGAATAAACGAAGGCTCGGACGGTTAAATGGATTGTGATGTTACTTTGGTTTTTGAGAAAGGTGAGAAACGATTTTGAGGAAAGAAACTGGAAAGGGCAACAACGTGAAGCCCATTGTTTGTCCGAGCCTTAACTGAGAAAATCGGAACGGCGGACCATTTGTGCAATGAGTGTAATAAAAAAAACATAAGTAATAAATCCACGCTTGGCTTGCATGAACTTGATTTGTATATTAAAATATCTTGTTTGTGTACCAACGATAGTGATAACCAACGCATAGCTGAAACCTTCTGAAAACAAAAACGTGAGAGACAATAAAGAAAGGAGAAGCAAAAGAGCAGCAGATTCTCATTTCATGAAAAAAAAACAAATAATCCATTCAATGCAAATAAATGTAAATGGAAATGTGGATTTATGTATATTGTTAAAATTAATTATAATAAATAATACATATATATTGAAATCGAAGAATAATTCGTTTCTAAATATTATTATATTTGGTAGAAAATTCGCATGTTTCCACGTAAGTATATGTAGGTTTGGGGGAAACACGCGAATGCTTCCATGTAAGTATATGGATGTTTGGGATAAAGAACGCTTATGTTTCCACGTAAAAGCATACATGTTTGTCAGTAAACATGTATGTATATTGTTAAAATTAATTATAATAAATAATACATATATATTGAAATCGAAGAATAATTCGTTTCTAAATATTATTATATTTGGTAGGAAATTCGCATGTTTCCACGTAAGTATATGTAGGTTTGGGGGAAACACGCGAATGCTTCCATGTAAGTATATGGATGTTTGGGATGAAGAACGCTTATGTTTCCACGTAAAAGCATACATGTTTGTCAGTAAACATGATACTGTTTGCATTTAAATACAAGTAAATTTGGGACTTGCAAACATATGAATGTTTGAAGTGTGTTCCAAACATATACATGGTTCCTGCAGAATATGTTTGGGAGAATATGTTAGAGAGGTCGTTATTTTTCAGCGTGTATAGGAACTCCAGTTGACCTCTTCGGCTATCAACAAAATTTGAACCCTTGTAAAACTATGAATTTAGTTATATTTATTTTCGGAATTAATTGATGTTTGAGTAATAAAAAAATAGAAAAAAGTGCGATATATCAAACGAAATTTAGCACTTTGCTTACTTATACAATTTAGATTAAAAATCATGAAAATTTTTAAAAATTACTTCTGCCACAGAATCTCAAAAACAAAATTTAAGATCTCCAAAAATGGAATTTTTCTGAAAATGTTAGGAACTTTTCACATATGTTGGTAGGTAGTTTAGCTTTACAGCGTGCTTTGTTGGAACACATGCACATATTGGAATTTGGTTAAAGAAATCGCGAGGGAGTTTTGCAAGACGACATATTTTTCGCCAAATCTGAAATTTTATTATTTAACTCGACCGAATTTCGATTGCTCTGAAGAAAGCTGAGTGAAATATTGGAAACTCTGATGTCCATAGAATTAATCAACAATTTTCTGTGTTTCAAACACATATAAAAACTTAATATGTTTGAAAGCAAATTCCTTCAGTATTGATAAAAAATCTGGTGACACCTTTTTCCAAACAAACGTAAAATATTTTGTGGTTTTTAATGTTTGGAATTTAAATCCATGCCGTACCGAGTTTTTTGAAATTAATAACCGTGGGGTGGTCTCAAAAGATGCGAATTGAAGAGCTAACTACGGGAACGTCACGAGTGTATACGAGTGTATTTATAGTCCCCTACAGGCCATAGAAGTTTAGTTTCCTAGTGTAATTGGGTAAAAATGGCCGAGGTAGTCAATTTTGGACATATACTGTGCAACTTCAGTGGTGTCTATAGCGCTCTAATATGTAAATTTCTATGGCATAACAAACACCTCAGCTCTACCAATGTGAAATTTCATCCTGATATGGCCAGCCATTTAGAAACGGTTGAATTATTTCCATTTTTTCGATAAATCGCTCACTGTGGGTCCTTGTGCCAGTAATGGCCAGTTTTTAAGTGGGTAGTTAACTATAGGATTACTTAATCTTAATTCTAAGTTAATTAGAGGTCAACTTTGCATTTTGTTTTTCAGTGTTGAGTTAATGTAAGTCGCCATATTATCAACTAATTGACAACCCTTGCATTCTTATTGGAAAAAACGTGTGTTTTGGGATAAATACCAAAACAACAAAGGGGAACAAACAAAATGGAATTATGTAAAATAAGAAATAGATGCATAAAATCGAAGTCATTTTAACAAAAATGTGTAAAAAACTATATAGGCGCAACAATTTAACGATCTAGACTCAACGTATGTGTACAAATACGCAAATCTGAAACATGTATTTTATACAATCTTCATTTCTCACTTTGACAGTCAGTAATTTGATTGTCAAAATAATATGGTTCTGACTAGAAGTTAACCAACCTACATTGGGTGGTTAAATCATAGTTAAACAATGACTAAAAAACACAATTCGATGTTTAACCACAATTTAACTAAGAAACCAAGATCACCACTGACTGAAAAACTGGCCATTAATCTTTGCCACTATTTTCTGTTTTCACTTTATTAAATATTCACTACTTACCTTAATAAATTTTGATGATCCTTTATACATTCAACCAGTTCTTGATAGTTAATATCTTTGCTTTTTCCCTCCTCCGTTCCCAAACGTCTTACCCGTTCCACTAATATCTGCATGTGAGTCCGCATGATGTAAATATATATAACCGCATAACCATCTACCATGGACTGATGGAAACAGACGCCATTTAGTAGCAATAATTCTATGAATGATTGTAGCATAAATTCCCAATTTGAATTGCGCCAATTAAGCGGGTTCATATATAGAGAATACGGTGGTTGGCCAATAAACACCGAGGACAAAAACGTTGAAAGTACATAAATACCATAAGTGAATGGGAAAAATACAGCCAAACGGTTACAAATCTTTATGCAATTTCGAATTTTTCGATATTCTGCTTTAAGATAACACCGTGCATCTAGAGTGTTCATGATGTCCTCAGTGTCCCGCAGACGTTTCATATACAGTTTAAGGGATATCACTTTGATGGGTATTCCATACGCGTTTATAGCAGCTTGTAAGGACGTTAGAAATTGACTTGTAGTCATATTGCCGAACATTAGAAAAAAACTTAAAGTGAATGTCAGCGGCACATAAAGTACTACACTTAGATTAAGTGCTGAATATAGGTAAGACAAAGGTTTCCATTTTAGGCTGGAAACTAAGCCCATAACTTTCAAACTATTAAATAAATATGTTGTGGAGAGTCGTGTTGCCCGCGATTGCCCGCCTCGTCCCAAGAATAAATCGAACATGATAACGACTGGATGTATGAGGTGAAATGGTGCAAAATGTTTGCTTTTATAGTCGCAGGATTTGCGCAATGATATGTAGGTGGGAATAGAAAAAAATACTAAAAATGTAATACAGCATATAAAGGTGGCAGGTGATATTGAATTTATACAAATGTCGAGGCAAAATGCAAGTAAAAATGTTAGCAAAATTAAATCTTTGTATACCCTACACCACGGAAAGTTTCCACAACAGGGGATTAATAAAATTGTGATACATATGTTAAGATTTGCAATTAACCTATTTACGATAAGATAGTTAGGCATCGAAAGAGACAGAATATTAATTTATACTTTTTAAAAAATGTTAGTGACAACATTGAAATGGAAGCATGGAGATCCTGCCAAAGATAATCTAAATGTGCAGGAGATGTAAAAGATAAACAGGGATACCAATAACCGTTTGCCGGTTTTTCAAAAATATATTTTACGAATAACCGAAAATTGCTATTGCCATTAAATACTAGTTTTTTAAATCAATTCAACTCTATTCAATTCAATCCAATTCCATTCATTTCAACTCAATTCAATTCAATCCCAGTCAATTCAAATCCATTCAATTGAATTCAAATCCATTCAATTCAATTCAAATCCATTCAATTCAATTCAATTCCATTCAATGGAACTCAATTCAATTCAATCCCAGTCAACTCAATTCATTTCAAATCCATTCAATTCAATTCAATTCCGCTCAACTCAACTCAATTCTATTCAATTCAATTTCGTTCCCGTAAGAAGTACGTGCATAAAAAAATATCGTAAATTTCGTGAACCGAAAATTTCGCTGACTTTTCATCTGCTTGGTATTCAACTCTGCGAAATTTTTGTGAACAAAATCAATTACAGGGTTGTTATGGCAAATTTATTTCGTACGAAAAAAAATTGTTTGATAATTGGTTGGGACCGGAGTTTTGGCATTTCGCTTATTTTAACAAACAAAACTATCACCACATGCGTAAAAAGAAAATACGGTGCGAAGAAAATATATTTATGAAATATTTGTTAGGTGGTAAGATAGGTGGTACGAGTAACTCTCTACAAATAAAACTCCCGTTCGATGGTAAATGACAAAAGTTCTTACGGAAACAATACGGGCTTAAAGTGTTACACATTTGAGCGTTATACGAGTATGCATTCTCTGTTCCAATTACTCTCAAACAAATGGGCGGTAAGGCCAAAGTCATATCTGCATTACCTTGTGTGAACAAATTTACTAGTCCTTGAAGAGCTAGGGAATGACTATCAAAAAAGGCAGAGTAACCATTACTTTTGCGGATAAGAGAGATATGGTGCGATTTCGTCAATACACCAATGCAATGTTTTATAAAATGGGACGCAGTTTTAAGGGATTTTTGTCTATTCATGTACAAATTTTGTAAACATGAAATACCTGTTTAGAAACTACGCAAAATATATGCGGAAAGTTAAAAATACTAAGTGTAAAAAACTGAATTTTTCTCTCTATATTTCCTTTATAAAAGGTAGTGCGCACAAAAATTATAAGTGTGCGAGAGAGAGTAAGAGAGCTTAACATAAAATATAGTGCATCCTAAGTTGTCAAGTACAAAGAGCTTTCCTGAACTAACCCCACCACTTCAATTATTGCAAGAAACCTTTACTGAACTTGGGCTAATATTTAATCTTAATTCATTTTATATTACTAACAACCTACGGAAATTAATAACATATACTAATACTTTACACTGAAAGCTATAATTTGTCCCTAATAAATATATTATAATAATTTCTCAATTATTATCTATTTAAGGAAATGTCACAATTGTGTATCACCTTTCAATGATTCTTTATTAATATAAAAGTTAACAGCATTTTATTTGTTTTTGTAGTTGTTTGTGGGGTTGTTGGTGTTTTAATTTTGTATGTTGGATCCATACTCAGGGGATGATGACTCCCTATAAATGCAGTACATTGTATTGGTTACAGGAAATTAGTTTGGGTGTAGAAGAAAAATATGGTAGTGTTTATTGACTTTATTTGACCTACAGATGTCGAAAGTGGTAGGAAATACGCGAGGTGGATACATCTCTTCAAACTGATACACGACGGTATTCAAGGGAGTTAATAGAGCTGACAACACTTTTGTCGAACACCACTGCCATTGCTTTGTTTTGAATCCAGTCTTGAAGTTCCAGGGTAGACTTTTAAGTCGCCGCCCATATTCGAGTGTTGTATTCCATTTTCGACCGGATATAAGTAAAGAAGATACTAGGGTTGTCAGGTGGGGAGAAGTTTATTTGGTCCCGCTTTAAAAAAACATAGATGTTTCTCTCGACACTTCAAATATGTAATTAGTCCAAAGAACATCGCGCTGTCTTTCATGTCAAGAACATCAACAGCATCTGATTCCGCAATAGCAAATGCACCCACATAACTACTGCAGATTTAAGCCTATGGTCGCACAAATAAGTGTAACACACACTATCGTCTGCAAAGGAGAAGACGGGGTAAGAAAATCGACCCAAAAGTTGATCGGAAAATGTAAGAACACAGAAGGAGAAAAAATAAATGCCCTTATCCCAGCGGCGGAAGTCGCAAGGCCTTCCATAAATAAGGCATTCGGAATGGTTCTTTTGTAATGCCTTCCTAAAACAAAACCCGCGGAATGCATACATTTTTTCATCAGATTTATTTCTTTTACAATTTTGAGAAATTTCTTTTCCGATCCTTTTGAACCGTAATTTAATTGGAAAATTTCATACAAATTTTAAAATTATATATTTTATTTAATAATTTTCAGGATATTTTTAAAATTTTCAATTTAAAGTTGGGTGTGGTACAACTTTACTTATAAAAAATATGTAAAAAAAAAATGGTTTCCTATTACATCTCCTTAAGAAATTGAGGAGAACTTCTCACAACCAGTGAGCTGTGCGCTTTCTAGTTGTATATACTCACTGATTGGGACCTACAGTTTTGCACCGGTTCCGAACGGTATTTTGAGAAGCTTTTTCATGGCTAAATACTCGATAGTGTCGCCGTCACTATGCGAGGTGAACGCCGCCGAAATAAATTGTAGGTGGTCAAAGCAGGGATCGAACCCAGGATCTCAAGTACAAGAGCCGCGCACACTACCCATTGCACCACCGACGGTCAAATAAATATGTAGAAGTGAATAATGATTGTGTGATAAAATAAATTATTTAAATTTTATTTTTGTTTAACAAAAATAAATTAAAGTAAATCCCATCTAAGGCCTTCCTCTTTGCATGCCTTCTAAGACCTTCTTTAGGCAATGGGCAAGGAAGGCCTTGCCTCCCAATCTCACGCAATGATAAAAAGAAAGGAGGAGGTAATGTGTAGGGAAGGCCTTCCGTATTTTATAGAAGGCCTGTTTGGTCATGATTTCAGGCCTTCCAGGGCATGACTTCCGCCGCTGGGATGGTTCCCCTGGATATGAGAGCGATTTCTGAGGAAACTCGTAATAAATACATTGATCTTCTACGAGACCTTTTCTCTGCAGACCAGCTGGAAGGCCTGTCAGAAGAAGGGAAATGTGCAGGCCTCTCCTTCCTATGGCGCACTATGTTAGTTTGAAGCGGCTATTGCATTTTTTGGGTTGGGGCTACTGTTGTTGCAATACGAAACACACAGGACCAAAAACCCTTCGTTGGTCCTGTTGTTACATGTATAGGAGCTGTACAAGAAAGGTACACCAGTAAATCGTTTCTGTAGTTCTCGAATGGAAAAAGTTTTCACATGAAACATGTGAATTGGAACAAAAACGCTACGAATCGGTACAAAAAATCGCTTTTCATGCTTATTGGAGAAAAACTGTTTCTAAAAAGTAGGGAGTCGAAAAATTTTAAATTTTAAACGTCAAAAATGCTCACAAATTAAACCGGTGCGAGATTTTGATATTGAGCATGTTTTTTATTCCCTGCTAAACTATTTTTCGAACACTTTATATGGGGAGCTAAGCGATTTTAAGCGGCTCCCCATACAAAGTCGTCGAAATCTTAGTTTAGCAGGAATTAAAAAAACAAGCTTAGTTTGAGCATTCTCTGCAAAACTAATTTTTCGACCACTTTATATGGGGAGCTAAGCGATATTAAGCGAATTTAAGCGGTTTGTTGTTCTTTTTCGCACTAGCTTATTTTGTTTGTTTATATTTTTTTTTTTTTACTACTTGACAGCTTTCTTGGAATATTCCAATAAAAACGTCGCCAGTGTTGCCGCTTTTCGCATTGATATACAGAAACACTTTTTACTCACAAATCGAGAAACGATGGAATTTTTTGTTTTATGATTAATGAGAAAACTTTTTCGATTCGAGAACTGCAGAAACGAGGTACAGGAGTAAAGAGAAAACCATAGCAATCTATGAATGAACTTGTATTCGTACTTGTTCATGGTTTGTGTTTAAATTATGCTTCAAATTAGAATTCTAACAATAAAACTACAAAACATTTTGAAAGAAAGTACTCTGTTGCTACTCTCTACTACCCATGGCAAAATAAGTAAGGTAGAAGCAGTAGGAATTGAAGGCATTTTGTTTTTATTTCAGGAGCCGACCTTGTCAAATTCAGCCGATCAAATTGCCATCATGTATTTATTTCAGGTTATATCAGGAGGAATTGTTGTAATTTTCGGCAACAACCACAAGGACAAGAAAAAATTTAATTTGCCTGTACTAAATACATCTTGGAATTGGTATAAACAGCATTTGACAAGATCGAACCACAATGAAAAGAAAAAATTTAAATCATCTGTTCAAACCTTATTAAAACCTGGGAAATGAGTGCACAGTGCCCAGACTCTATCGAACGCTCCTTGGTAATACCTAAAGCTACGACTTTGTTTTCTCTAAATAATTCCGACAGGAAAGGCATAACGTTCCCCTTAAATCGAATTTTAGGGAAGCCGTCGGTCATTCATTAAGAATGCTGTTGGTCTATAAGTTGTTCATAAGGTGAGAGTTTTGCATGCTCTTCATTGCCTTTGATAATGAAAAATACTTTATAGCTTTTGGGCATTACTTGTCAGGGTTACTTGCGTTACCCTTCTACGTTATCAGCTGTACATTGCGACGGAAAGAGAAATATATCGGCAAGAAAGGCTAGAAAGGTTGTGCAATTGACGAGCAGCGTTGAAGTGCAGTTATTTAATACTCTGACAACAAGTGTTGTTAAACACTGTTGATAATACGGATGGTGCTACTTAAATGCCCCAGTGTGTTACCATGCACACAGGCACAGATACTGGATGACCAACGACTAAGCACCAGACCGGTGGCGACGAGAAAAAAGGCAGTATCGACGCCTACGCGTACGTTAGATGATGGCCAAGTAAACGATGATTGGTGGGTAGGTATTTTTAGTAGATGATGGGCAGACACAACAATTGGTTGACCATGACGAGAACAACAGATGAAATAAGAGCGAACAATGATCACATGTATGTGGAATTGGGCGATGACGATTGTAATGGACATCGGGAACATTTCAGGGCAAAGACGAATGCAGATCTGTGATGCATTAACGAGGCTAGTTGAAGGAGTAACAATAACAATTGTCTGAAGTGGTGGTTTGAATGTAATTGGAACGGTCGTCAGATAACAATAACAAATCTAGGACATGCAAATTATGTTGTAAGAATATCTATGTATCGTATGTAGAGAAAGGAGTATAAAACCGGCATCGTGGCCAAGTATAGTGATTAGTTGGCACAGCGCTCAAGATAAACATCAGTAAGAGCAGTAAATTTTAGTCTGTTAGAGAGAGATCTTGGTTAAGAGCACCAGACAAAGAAGTTGTCTAGTACAACACTTGGTTTAGTGGTCCTAGCACTAGACGAACGTAGACACGTTGGACAAACTTGTTGATTTTCAAGCACAAACTCAACGTCATATACTACGGATGGTGGCTATCGAACACCTGACGTAGATCCTAATCGTTTGTGAGAAGTAGATAGAACCAGAGTTTGGATTTCGTGGGTAATGGGTTACATACCCATAAAAAGGGGTAACACATACCATATTAAAACCGGTTCTGGGGTTTTCTGTTTCAGTTTCGAATGCCCTAATAATCAACCATTACGATTAGGGATGTGCAACTTATCGATTAATTAAAGTTTTGATTAATCGATATCGTGATTAATCAGTCAATCGAATAATCAAAAGTTCTGATTAATCAATTAACTTTTATATTGATTAATCATATTTGAATAATCGTATTCATCATTCAAATAATTTTTGGAAAACATACAAATATTATACAAACAAAAGGATTTGAAAATATTGAGTATAGAAGGTTGTTGGAAAAATTCAAACTGAAAAAACTTCAAAACATGAATTGCCCAGTTATTCAAATTTTGATTAATTAATTTTTAGATTATTAATTAATAAAAATTACGATTAATCGGTTAATCGTAAATATGATTAATCAAAATATATGACTAATCAATTATTCGATTATTCCTACATAGAAAACATAGAAAAATCGTTGGATGCTAAGGAGTGTACTTACTTTGGTGGTCTTTCTTAACATTGAGGGTGTGTTCAATAATATCATTCATAATGCAAAAGAATTTACGATATCGGCCCTTAAGGTAAACGTGAATCTTATGGGGCTTGTATACCTAGTGCTCACCACAAGACGTGTCACAACCGAATTGGGCACCTCGACCTCTACATGGTATGTTACCAGAGGCACCGCTCATGGAGGGGTCTTGTCTAAGCTTCTGTGGAACCTTACGCTGAATGATGCGAAAATTGTTGCTTATGCGGACGATGTGGCAATACCTATACGGGGCAAGTATCCGTGAACCCAAAGGGACATACTCCAAGGTAGCTTACGGACTTTAGGCAGATGAGCGGGTGAAAATGGGCCAGATGTGAACCCTGCCGGAAGGTATAAAATGCATACCGTAGAACCTGCCACTTGGAATGGTTCTGAAATTGAGCTTGCAGATCGTGCCAAATACCTGGGTATCATTTTGGACACCAAGTTTAATTTCAGACCCAACATTGTGGATAAGGCGAAAAAGAAGACGATGCCCCACCTGCAAGAAGGATATATGTAGTTGTAAATGAGCTATCGTGTGGCGGCAAGTGCTTGAGAAATCCACCTATTGTGCTTTACTGACTAGGGTTCATAGAATGGCGACGATGTGTGATCCCATAAAAATATTCGGCAACAGTGCGTCCATCGCAAAAATAACCTAATTTCTGTTCTTTCAAAATGGTCTGCAGTTTTAAGGGAATTACGAATACATAGTTATTAATTTGCAAACTAGCAACCACTTTTTTTTGTATCTATGAAAAATATTTGTGGAAGTTAAAAGCTTGACATAAAACATATTCATGGGTTGACTGACATAATTTTCACAAATTTTTACAAAAAAGTATTAAAATATGTAACAAACGGTATGAAAAACTTTACATACCCTGGCTATATGGTAGAGGTCATGAGAGAGAGGGTTTCACTTAAAATATAGAATATTCTACGATAATAAGGACAATGTGTTATCCTCAACTAACCACAATACTGCTTCTATAAAAATGATACATAGCAACATTTAAGTGTACAATTTACAAAACTTTGACTAATATTTGATCTTAATTAATTTTAAATTACTAACAAACTACTTGGTTAATAACATATTGCAATACTTTCGATTCAAAGCTATAATTAGTCGGCTATCGACTATTTATGTTATAAATTTGTTGAGAGAAAATAAAAACTTTGTACCACCTTTCAACGTTTCTTGATTAATAGGAAATCGCGCATTATTTGATTTGTTATCTGTAGTCTGGTGGACGTTAAATCGAGAAGAAGTTCAACATTTCAAAACTGAAAAATGCTCAACTCATTTTCCATATGAGTATCGACGAGTATCGATAAAGCGTCCGAGATTTTTAAAATAATACTTTGTAAGTATTAAAATTGGTAAAAGTATAAATCTTAAATATGACAATAATTCGCATATATTTCTTTTATTTTTGCTTGTCCTTCCAAAAGTTCTCTTTTTGCAGGCCTGCATAAGGCCTTCTTGTAGAGAGGGATGAAGGGCCTTGCCCCCCAATCTCACACAATGTTAAAAAGAAAGGAGGATGTAATCTGTAGGGCGCCTGCCGTATGCTATATAATGCCTGTTAGGTCATGAATTCAAGCCTTCCAGCTCACAATTTCCGTCGCTGGGGTTTTTTTGATGTGTTAACATCAATCTATCAAAGTTAACACATGCAAACACCACACAGCGTTAGCATAACATACGTGGTTGTTATACAACAATAGTATCTGCCTGAAAATAAGTATGATGGTATTGATGTAGCGGCAGCGAACAATCAAGCAGGTCGTCGTCGCCAAAGAGTATTGAATATTATAGTATATAATAGAAACATTGATGCCTTTTGAAACATTTATGCTTTTTGTATTGTTTTATGTAATAATATTGCCGAAGTGGTGCATTTATATTGAAATATTATATAAAGAGAATAAGTCTCGTTTATGCTCTTTTACTCAGACTCTCTACATGAGAGCGGAAAAATAGTGCAATAAGTTCTCTATACTGTTTATGGTAGAAATATAATGGTAGATGCAGTACGACAACAAATACAACAAGCCAAAAACAACAGCCATTTTGTTTTTGCTCAGTACATATATTGTGTCAACTCAGCTGATTTGAAAATAATGAAAATGTATACAAAATTGGAAAAAGTGCCATTTACAAAATGCGTGTGTTTTATTTGATATTTTGAAAGTGTTTAAGTATGAAAATTAAAACGTTCTATGTGATTTTTATGGAGAAAACATTTCAAAAACAGCAATTTTAGGCGAACGGTAGTTGTATACAAACAAAAGTAAACAAACTTTGACATAAGAGAAAAACTCACTCCTGAAATAAGTTAAAATCAGCTGGGCTAGTGCTTCTACCATTTGTTTGTACCATGATACTATTCAATACTTTTTCTCGTCGCTCTATTTACGACAAAGCTAAATATTGTTTTATTTATTTTAACAATATTACATCTAATCTTAAAGCAGATGTAAGAAAAAAGAAAGTTCAATAGCAAAAGAGCCTTCAGCACAAAAACTATAAAAAATAAATAAATAAATGGTTTCCCGTTAAATCCATTGAAAGGATTAGGGAGAGCTTCTCACGACCAGTGAGCTGTGCGCGTTCTAGTTTTGCACTCACTGATTGGGAGCTACAATTTTACACCGGTTCCGAACGGTATTTTGAGAAGCTTTTTCATGGCTAAATACTCGATAGTGTCGCCGTCACTAAGCGAGGTGACCGTCGTCTAAAGAAATTTAAGGTGGTCAGAGTAGGGATCGAACCCACGTCCTCATGCACAAGAGCCGCGCACACTACCATTGCACCAAAAACTATTCTTTTTTTAATTTTCCAATGTGACATTTACTAATGTGTTCATAGAAATCGAATAGGTACCGTGTAACAAAAAGGTTTTAACACATCCGCCCGTGAGTTCGAACCCTCATTGAGTTTTTGTGTACACACACATACTCAGACGCTTTGTCGACAGTACTCACACGAAGTGCTTGGTTGTCGCAACTTCACTACAGTACATGCCTTGAAAAAAAGCAATTGGCTTGAATGGTCATTCAAGAAGTCTTGCGTAGATGTCTATAAATACTCGGATAAACTATCAAGTAAATGAGTTGTATCAAATACTCATAAGAAATCTGCATACATCACATACTTATGAATATTCATTACAATTATACGTCATTTGTAGAAATTATTATTAAATTAATGAAATTATTATATGTACATTACACAGTGATAGTTTTTGCAAAAAAAAATTCGTGGTTTTTTGGAGTTACAATTACGGTTTTATGCAATTTTTTTTATTTCGACTAATAGAATGGATTTTTTTGACATAATTTTCGATTTTGACTCACTGTTTTACAGCCACTAACTCCTATTTGGTTGGTTGAACCGGAAAACTTTCTTTAACGAAGTTGTTTCAAACGTTTTGAGCTTCAACCTTTTGGAACAATGCTTATGCTGTTTTTGGAGGTCTTTGATTCAGAACATCGGCAGAAAAGTAATTTTCCGACTTTCTCTGAGTCTTCCGTTCACAAATTGCCAGTAATCAAATTCATTCCCCAAAAAAGAGAAAGCCTTTCTTTATGTATCTATTTACCCATCTTCATTTTAAATATCGAATTCCACTTAATTATTAATTTCACATAATTTAACTTTTTTCTACACTGAAAAAAATCGTTGGATATAAACACTTTGTTTAATTGGAAAACATAAAAAATGGCTGAAAAAGTACTCTCGCCTACTTTTTTATGGATTATGGAGAAAACAGTACAACGAACAAAAAAGTACACGTACTGGTGAAAACCGTATGTCTGGAAAGCCTACATATATTTTGTATGAAACCGCAATTGGAACTCAAAAAACTAATTATGCAGTTCGATTTATCGTACCCGAATTAGGTAAAACCGTCCTTTCCGGCCTTGTCTCATTTTATTATTGTTATTAACTGAATGTTAACTACTGAATCCATATAGTATATACATATATTTTTTAATTTAATGATATTCTTCAGAACATTTATAAACTAATTTTGACATATCAATTTACACCAACAACATTTTTGAAACTGTTTCTTAGGCTAATGTATTTCTGTGGAAAACATATTTTGGTTGTATGACTTTCATACAAAGTTCCATTAATAACTTGCATTCACGTTTTGCTAAAATTTTAATTTTGACAGTGCGGAAGAGAGGATGACGAATATTCTTTAGCTCTTTTAAAAAGATATAAAACCCGACTTAACATTTAAATACTGTATGTATTTTTGATGTTAGGAACTCAGGATTATGATCTACCATACCTGTTCCAGTGGCTATGAAATATGTGGGTATGCCCCCTTCTACGTGCAAGCTCATGCTTAGGTCTGAAGCTCTCAGACATGCGAATGATATATGGTTTGGAGGCACAAAATGTAGTATCACGAGTCAGACGGTATCACAACGGTCATCATTGCACTAAGGGACAGCAACGTCTTCCTAATAGAAAACACAACATCTCTCCACTTGGAATTTGTCACCTAGCATGCAAACTTATAAGCGAAATAAGGATTTTTTTGAAAGTTCGTCACATCGTGCGTGCAACTTAACCGTGTGTTTTGTTTTTCCTAAACTTTGGGAAATTTTTGTGAAAATTGAATGGGTGTTTTAAATATATGCTTCAAATGATTTTAATTGGCGGTTTGCTATTAAAAACTTTTTATCTGTATAAATTTTTAATTGTGTATAAAATAATGTAATTGTTTCCAATAAATTCTCACACCCTACAAAAGTGCGTAAAGTACTTTACACTGAAAAAAAATAAGGAACATGTTGCTGTCAATTGTCATAGGTTGGGTTTGAAGGTTAGTAATACTCATAATTTTTACTCTAATGCGTCAGTTTCTAAGTGGGTAGTTAACTATAGGTTTACTTAATCATAATTGAAAGTTAATTATATTTTAACTATGCATTTTGTTTTTCAGTAAAGTATTCAGTTTTTATGAAATTTTCCTTGCCAGAAGAAGTACGTGTATAAAAAATAACGAAAATTCTTTGCGAAAATATCGTTGGCAAATCAAATACAGGGTTGTTACGCCAAAGTTATTTCGTACGAAAACAATTGTTTGATAATTGTTTACGACCGTAATTTTAACATTTCACTAATTGTAACAACCTAAAGTAACACCACATGCGTTAAAAATAAAATGGAGTGCGTAGAGGAAATATAAAATTTTCCGTTTAGGGATAAATGGCATTTCATACGAAAACTTAATACGGGACTTTAAAATTTTTCCTCAATCCCATATTAGATATTGCTAGAGTAGCGCTTAAATGAAACCCACAATGGTATCGCAGGCCAGGGAGACAATCAAACACATGGAAATCAAACACACATATACAGAAGTAAACCGACTACCATAAGTTAGGTTAAGATCACATATCAACTATACAGTAGCGACAAGCTACTCTCTTTTAAAACGTTTTGTGTTTCATCACCTGGAACATAAACTATGAACATGTACTGTTTTATCGTAAGCGAATGAATACGAGTACATTCATTGCTTGGTATGTTCGAATCAAAAAAAAATATTCGTTTTGTTATTCTCTTATTCTTTTTTCGTGGTGCTTGCAAATGTCTAATATCAACCAAGGCATAAACTGAGTAACCAGTTGATACTGCACTCGTTGATCCGTTGACCCATTGTGATTGTCCTAAGATGGGAAGATATGTCGAGGTAAAGAAGGAAAGTTTGGATGCCAAACATGAGGGAGGTATAGAAATAAATAAAGCACAAGATGTAAATTCTACACAATTCATCGTAATCAATCTATAGACTAACGGCCTTGTTTATAAAAATGTATGAGAGGTTTGAACTACGATTTATCATGCAACAAATATCTCTCAAATTTCTTACAACTTTTTAGGAATAAGGCGCTCAGTCTTTAGTAGTTTATTAGAATTGATCCGAAGGCTTAAGATTATAAGGCTGAATACAAAAATAGTTCAAGCAAATATCACGGGTGATTTTTATTTATTCTGTCTGTTTCTGGTAGCGCAATAGTAGTTTGCTCGGCTCTTGTACATGAGAACATGGGTTCGATCCCTGCTGTGGCTGCCTTACATTTTTTTCGACGACGGTCAACCCACTTAGTTGTGGCGACAATATAGAGTATTTAACAATGAAAAAGCTTCTCAAAATAAGGTTCGGTATCGGTGTAAAACTATAAGTCCCAAGCAGTGAATGTAAAACTAGAAAGAGCTCAGCTTAGGGGTTGTGTGAAGCTCTCGCAATCCCATAATGGGATG
Organism: Phaonia tiefii; assembly: GCA_963931995.1. Lineage (NCBI taxonomy): Eukaryota > Metazoa > Arthropoda > Insecta > Diptera > Muscidae > Phaonia > Phaonia tiefii. The sequence continues at coordinate 10,073,050 of OZ008370.1, forward strand.
TAATGGGGAAACAATTTTTTTCTGTTTATTTGAATTTTTTCATTTCGTATTTTCCAAGCTCAAGACCACTCCATATCTCTACTAATAGAGATATAGTTTTCAAATAAAAAAAGCGTTTCCCTAACATTCTCATGATTCTTGGCAATCTTGCCACGAATCTTCATCAGCGGGTTTCTTCAAAACAAACATTTAAATAAACAAATATAAGTATATTTGCTTTTTGAAAATTTAAGAAAACACAGAAAATTTGTACACATGAATGAAATATATCTTTGGATCGATAAATCAATGCCTGCCATTTACATTTTAAAGATTTTATCAAGCAAATGTTGCCCACGGCTACGTTTCACGTGATCCATTCTGAAAGTTCAATTTTGGACACTTTTTCCAACATTTCGGCCGATATCTCAAAAATGGCACATGTAATGTCGTCTTTCAAGTCAACAATCGTGGTTGCCTTGTCCCTGTAGACGAGTCTTCATGCGCCCCAATACACAAAAAATAGTATAGTGGGGACAAATCGCACGAACGATTCGGTTAATTGACAGCGCCACAAGATGAGTTTAAATGCTTACCAAGCTCGCCTCTCAATTGGTTTATGGGATCGCGTGCAGTGTGGCGGCATATGGCACCGAACTGTTAACTAACCAATTCCAATTCTTCTATTATGGGCAAAAAAAAGTTCGTAATCATTGAACGGTACCTTGTTCCATTGACCGTAACGTCGTCTTTGAAGAACTACGGTCCAATGATGCCGCCGGCCCATAAACCGCACCAAACTGCATTTTTTAGGCTGAATTGGCAGCTCTTGAACAGCCTCTGAGTGCACTTCGGACTAAATTCGGCGACCCATTGAGGGAAAAATAGGCCTCGTCGCTAAAGACAAATTTCGATAAAAAAAAAACTGCAATTCTTCCACCTTCTTTTAGGACTATTCACTGAAAAGACAAAGTTGTGGTAGGTCGCCGGCTTCAGCTCCTGCACCAGCTGTCTTTTGTTTGGCTTTAGACCAAGGCCCTTACCTAAAATTTTCAAGGTGGTCGTAGAACACAAACCCAATTGCAGCAATCGGCGACGAATGGACACATATAACGAAAATTTCACAAACCGAAAGTTCGCGATCTTCATTAATACTCTCGCGAATATCACGATCATCTTAATGGAGATAATAATGAGAAAGGCTGCAGTAAATACGAACAAGACCATTAACACGAAAAGCCATATGTTGCTGGCGTATGCTGACGACATAGACATCATTGGGCGAAATTTGCGAGAGGTTACTGCAGTATTTTCAAGAATCGAAAAACGAATCAGCAAAGGTGGGTCTTGCTGTTAATGAGGGCAAGACAAAATTGATGGTGTCAACGACTAGGGAAACCTCTCGACTTGGTCCGCACTTGAACGTTGACAACCGATTTAATTTTGAAGTGGTAGATGAATTTGTCTACCTTGGATCCGCCGCGAACAAGGACAACAACGTCAGCCTGGAGATAGATAGGAGATTTGTGCTTGCAAATAGATGTTATTTTGGGCTCAGCAAGCAGTTTAGGAACAAAGCCCTCTCTCGACGGACAAAAGTCCAGCTATATCAGACTCTCATTTTACCTGTCTTGACATATGGCTCTGAAACTTGGGTCATATCGCAAGCGGATGAAAAACACCTGGGAGTTTTCGAGAGAAAAATTCTCCGTAAAATATATGGGCCTGTTAGGGAAAACGGCGAGTACCGACGTCGCTGGAACGCAGAGCTATATAGTCTCTATTCTGACGTGGACATAGCTAGACGAATCAAAGTGTGCCAATTGCGTTGGATAGGCCATGTTATCAGAATGGATGAAGATGAGCTAGCGCGAAAGATTTTTGATAACGTACCCGATGGAAGCAGGAAAAGAGGACGACCAAGACTCCGCTGTAAAGACCAGGCAGAAGAATCCCTCCGTATCCTTGGTGTTAACAACTGGCGAGAAAAGGCGACGGATAGAGCCAGTTGGAAGAATATGTTGAAATTTGTTTAATTTGTTTGTTTAATTAATATGTGTAAGACGTCTGACCTCATGAGGTTGTAATATAGTCAATAAAAGTAAAAAGAATATCACGATCTTCATTAATACTGGCGGATACAGCAGTAATATTCTCCTCGGTACGCACTTTACGGATACGGGTTGGTGGATTGATGTTCAATAGAGTGGAACTGGTGCCAAATTTGGTCCCAATGGCTTGAATAGCCTGCTCGGTGGGTTATGACGATTATGACGACCATAAAATTACCGTAACTTGTGAAACACATATTTCATAGAGCACGAATTTTGATTATAAAACTCAATGATTTGCAAGCGTTGTTCGTTTGTAAGCCTATTCATGATAAAATGGCACTGAACATTTTTGACTTTGACACATTTTAAGAATCACGCGTGAACTGCAAAAAACTAAACACTGAAAAATCAAATATCAAAAAAATTACCCTTTATGTAAAAATTACCCTTTCTGATATTGCAAGTATCTTTATATATAAATGATATAATTGATATAGATTGATATATATAATATATATAAATGAAATTAATAAATGTTCGGTTGACCTTTGTACAATTTATTTTTGTCTATTCCACATCTAAAATGGCCTTTCCCGTCACCCGTACTGAACAATATGGAGAGCTACTGATCGGGTTCATCTATATCTACGAGTATATCTATACTAATATTATAAAGAGGAAGTGTTTGTGAGGTTGTTAGTTTGTATGTAACTACTAAACTCCCTAATAAAATTCAGGACGAAGTCTGCCGGATTTGCTAGTCTTATATGTATAGACATGTAAACATACACTTTGTAATACAAGTTTTCAATATTGCGCTCAGTGTATCAATTTTAGAATTGAGGAGAATACAACATTATTAGTAATTCAAAACTCTTGTTATAATATCCCAAAATGTTCGCAATTATTAAAAGGCTTGTAAGTCTTTAACTTCATATCAGTCTTATACCTTTGCAGCTAGAGGATGGAAGCCTTAACAGAAACCGAATTGTCAACTGAACTACCCCGACAAGTTCACGATCAAGAAATCCAAAACTTACCAATAAGTAAAGTTAAACTGGACAAATTTGCTAAAGTTAGATCTAATGTAAATACTTCAGCACAAACTTGGGGTAAGTATTGAAGTGCAGGAACGATATACATGGTAAGAACCTATAACAAGAACCTTCATTTTCAATATGACGATTATGTTTACTAGTGTTAAGTCCCTGCAACTTAATTTAAAGGATTCCCAAACGCAACTCTTCTATACTACTACTCCATTTATTCCAGCCAACTCCGAAATACAAACCCGCCGGGGTCTTCGTTATCTGTACAACGGTTTTCGATTTCTGGGTGTTAATATGCCTAAGAATTATAAATTCCTTTACATTATCTGGGCCATCGTTATAAATTTGTGTGTTACCATTTTTTTACCCGTTGGATTCATTATTGGAGTCGTCGATGGTTTAAAAGGAGAAATTGTAATTGGCAATCTCTTGACTTCGATACAAGCTGCCATTAATGTTGTGGGTTGTTCTATTAAAATCATTTTGATGGCATTCCTCTTGCCCAAGTTAAAGAATTGCGAGCCAATTATGGAGAAATTGGACAAACGTTGTATCACAGCCGAGGAACGGGCATGTGTGCGTCGTTTTAACCATGAGGGTAATCGTTTGGTTGTTCTCTTTACCATTGCCTACTGGAGTTATTCGACAAGTACTTGCATTAGTGCCGTCATATTCCATCGTTTGCCGTATAATACCTATAATCCATTTGTCGACGCGCAGAAATCTTTGATGAGCTATATACTCGCCGTTCTTATGGAAATGGTGCCCATGTTTATTGCTTGTTTCCAGCAAGTAGTCGACGATTCGTATGCTGTCATTTATGTAAGAATTTTACGAACTCATCTGGAAGCATTACTCTTGAGAATACAACGCATGAATGCGCCACATACTGGCAACAGTTTGGAGGAAAATGTGCAGAAGCTGAAATTGTGCATTATAGATCATAAAAATATAATAGAGTAAGTAAGAGTAGTGGCCTTTGGACTGATATTTCCCAAAGTTATACTTGCAACCAATTTCGAATAATCATACTAATCGTCTTTAGACTTTATAATCGTGTTGCTCCTGTCATTTCGATTACCATTTTTGTCCAATTCACCATAACCGCCTTCGTATTGGGTACAACATTAATCAATATCCTGTTGTTTGCCACTAACTTTGCATCGATTGTGGCCTCTACTTTTTATTTACTCGCTGTGGTTGTGGAAGTATTCCCTTTATGTTATTATGCTCAATGTTTAACGGATGAAAGTGCAAGCTTGTCTACGGCCATCTTCCATTCGAATTGGGTGGATCAAGATGTGCGCTATCGCAAGCTGTTGATATTCTTTATTCAACGTTCACAGATACCCATCGAGTTTACGGCTGGAAAACTATTTCCCATTACTCTGAGCAGTTTTTTAAGTGTGAGTATGATATGATAAATGCGATAATTTGTCATTTCTTGTTGTATTATTTTGTTGCAGATTGCGAAATTTTCCTTTTCCGTATATACTTTGATCAAGAAGATGGATATTAAAGAACGTTATGGTTTAAAGTAGACTAACTGGAGGATAGCAATATTTTAAGCTCACAAATTATGTATTGCAAAAATTTGAAACATTTAAATCCACGAAATACTTTATATATATCTATATACTTATATATGTATATGTCCTTTATTTATTTAAACAAAGTATAACAACACAACGTCGGTGGAGCAATGGTAGTGTGCGCCATTGTTGTACATGTGAACGTGGGTTCGATCCCTGCTCCGACTACGTTACATTTCTTTCAAAGACGATCACCTCGCTTAGTGACGGCAACACTATCGAGTATTTAGCCATGAAAACCCTTTTCGAAATGCCCTTCGGAACCGGTGTAAAACTGTAGTGTAGACCTAGAAAGCCCACAGCTCCGTGGTTGTGAAAAGCTCTCCCCAATCCCTTCATGGGATGTAATGGGAAATATTTTTTTTTTTTACCAAAATACAAACTTTAAATAAATAAAAGGTTCACGAACAACTTAGGTCGTCCACAAAATCTCTCCTTCGATTTCTCTCTCTGTCAAATAATGTAATTATATTCCATGATAGTCAAGTCTGTTTATATTCTTTTCCACGCACCACCTCTATGTATTTGATGGACTTCCTTTCCTTCGATAACCTTGAGGGTTCCATTCAAGTACTGCGCCGGCAATATGTTATGTTTGACGGCTAAGTACAGATATGGTCGATCCATGTCCATTTTCTTCTACTTATGTATATCCAATTCAATAAGGTTGTTATCGTAAATGTGCGTTGCCAGAGCTCCTCATTGGAAATTGAATTAATCCCGTAAATAGGGAGTATTTGGCTCCGACAACGATTGATAAAAGTTCTTTAGTATTATCTTAGTACAACCCTATAACAGTACAGACCACACTGCATTTGATTATTCCCAATTGTGTCTTCTGTGAGATCCTTTGATTACACTTTCAACAGGAAAATCTGTCTTTTTTTGTTATTTGGATGCAATGATAACGTGTTTGTAGATTGTCGCAAATATATTATACTTGCGTCCAAACACATTGCGTCTTCTATGCAATATTACATGTTGGAGACACAATGATTAATCTTTGTTTTTTAACTCAAATGTGGCTTTGTTTGTTGGAAACTGCTGAAAACCAAAATGTGACAGACAACATACAAACAAAAAGCAGCAGATTTTCAATTCATGAGAAATATGCTTGCGAACATATAATATACAATGGTAGCTTTCTCAGACATAGAGGGGGGGGGGCCTTTAACAATGTTGCAGTAACTCTTCGGTTCATGAAATTTCCATTATAGTTTATACACGTACTGCCTTATTCATAAAAAAACATTAATGTAGCTCGAAAGCATTCATCAGTTATTGAAAACTTTAAGATATTATTAGAACCGTATTCATAATGAGTATTTTAACTAGGGAACAGATAATTGACTGACAACCAACCCTGTGTTATGTACTCACACAGTGCTTGTGATGTAAAAACAAGATGAATAATAACCGATAGACCAAATTAAATTTTTTGTATTTATTGCGTCAATGCATTTTTGCAAAATTTTAAACATTAATGGAAAGAACTATTCAATAAAGAGATAAATTAATACTTGCTATATTCATAAATTTGGAAGAAGTGTCAAAAAATCATATTGAATTGGATTTCAGTTTTGGGTAGTCGAATATAAAACCGGATAATAGGTTGTAGTTTCAATGTTTTGATTTTATATACATCACTATGTAAACAAAAGTTAATTTTGGTTAAAAATGATAAAAATTGGAACGAAACTATTTGGTTGCTTAGCAGGATAATGTGACACCACTATAAACGCTGCAAATATACACAACACAATTCCAATTGTTTAGATCGCATAAATATTTAAGTACGGCACGCGTGAAATGTAAAAAAATTATTTCATTTGTGTATTAATGCGGATAAAATGGCCTTAGAGAAGGGTTAAACGTTCAACAAAGATGGCGACGTTAGATAACTTAACAGAGGAATTTTTCGATTATGAATACAATTTTTGGACTTTACCTTCTTAAACCTTTAACAAACCTATGACAACTTTTTATGAATAAGGCCGGTACCTTTTATGAGAACGAAAATTTCGTAAGAACTGAGTAGGAGCTTAAGTACATAGGAGAAATGACGTGAGGCAGTCAAGTCTAATATCCGTATATGCTTTGGCTTTCCTTACCATTACAATGGGCATCATGTGTATGTTGCATCCCTGTACAGCTGTCCGGTGTCCCAGTGTTAGTTGAGTTGGACTACATACAGTGGTATTCATGCAAACAAGAGAACCTAGAACTTTTGCTCAGCGTAAGTTTGCCGCGAAGCGTTTCATGAGGCACCAAATAAAGTTGCTCAGTGTATCTACGCAGCAATTGTCAAAAAAAAAAGGCTGATAAAGTAAATAAACAAAGTAAAATTAAAAAAAATGTCTAAAGAAAGTGATTCCTGGTTACCTTTTACTCTTCCACCACTTGAGTAAGAACAATCAGCGTTTCCGACTCCCGCCATCTATGTATGTATGGACTTCGAGAGCTTTTAAAACATATACATACATACGTATATACTTTACCTATTGCATTATTTTATTTTTTTCACATAAATCAAAAACCCTCTCTTTTTTTCAATACAAAAATATTGACATTGAAATGTCAAAAGTTTTCACGTTTCTTTTTCCAGGTTTGCTCAGCAAATTTGCCTCGAAAACTTTCCACTTTTGCGCAAGTCGCTTTGTATGGGAAATTTGTTCGTTTTGACGTTTGCTGTGCAAGTTTACGATGTTTTCGAGTTTACGAGGTTCTTTCGAGCTTTCATGAAGACCACTATTGTTTTCGTATACATTGTCAAAAGCTTGTTCGAAATCTACGAAAAGTAGGTGCAGCGGGGAGTGTAATTCATCCGAATGCTCTATTATTACCCGTTTTTCATAAAGAACTCATGGCTATTTAAAATGTTTCATTCTGGCTGGAAAGAAACGTCATCACCGCCTGGGGTACCAACATCTGTTTTGACAGTAAGGCTGCTAGGATATAGCCCCGTATTCAGTTCTTGCGAAATTTTCGTAAGAAATTTTGTCATTTGTCTCTAAACGGAAAATTTTGTTACAGTGAGTTACGTGAGGGACAAATATGCAAATATTTCATTAATAATTAATTGTTGCCCTCCATTTTATTTTTAACGCATGTGGTATTACTTTTGTTTACTAAAATAATATAAATGTCAAACTTCCGGTCCCAAACAATTATCAAACAATTGTTTTCGTACGAAATAACTTCGGCGTAACAACCCTGTACTTGATTTTGGCTACGAAATTTTCGCAAAGAGCTGAGTACCAAGCAAATGAAAAGTGAGCGAAATTTTCGGTTCATGAAATTTCCGATATTTTTTATACACGTACTTCTTATGGCAACGAATATTTCATAAAAACTGAATACCGGGCTTATCTCTGCAAACTGTGTTGGTGATTTAAAAAACTGCCGTGCATCTCTAAATGAGCTAAACAGTTTGAAATACGCCGGCAAAGACGATGAAGAATTAGACAACCAGAACATGTGCGGAATTTGGCAACCCTGGTAAAAGAGAACCAAAAAGTGCTAGAAATTCATTCAAACTCATTTCTCTCTCGCGCTATATCTTGATTATTTCATACTTTTTGCATAGTTTATGTAATTTTACTTCAACATGGTTGGAACTTGAATAGTTATATACAAAAATACTATCAAAAAGCTGCTCCTGTATTGAAATATTCAATGAAGAGAGTAAGAGAGAGAGACCAGAGAATAGCTAGGGTTTCACTCGTTTTGTTTGTTGGCATTTGAGTGAAGAGAAATTTTGACTGTCTACTTGTACATACATCGTTTTTGACGCCGGTGCACATGAATATTTCACGGAATAATAGAACCGATTAGCAGGCGAGATTAGGAACTAGCTTACCTGTTGAAGTATACATGGAGCATGTGGCTATGCTCTCTTCTTTATGTAAGCTCATCCATAAAACTGAAGCTTTCAAACAAGCACATTATAGATGTTCTGGAGGCACAAATTTCACGATCACCAGGTAGGTATAGCCATGTTCCTATCTTAATCATTCGATCATTCGAAAACATTTATATCAGCTCCTGAGCAGAGAAAAATTGTGAATGATAGCCACTGTTTGATAGTCAGGCTCATAGACTTGGAATCTCAGCTGATGATAACTGAATGATTTTAGGGATAATCAGGGACTAATACACCTTTCTTTTTCAATTTCATCCTGGAGCCTAGGGATGGAATAACATCTGGCTTGAACACCTCGTAAAAAACCAGGTAAATTTATAGGTTCAACGATGGGGACGGAGAATGACTCCCCGTGGTATAACAACGGTCATCATTGCACTAAGTGGCACCCACTTTTGCCTAAAGGAAAATAAAAAATCTCTGCTCTTCGAATTTGTCTCATAGCATGGAAACTTTTATATTTCTAATAAAATAACGATTGGTTGAATGTTTGTCGCATTGTGCGTGCGACTTGGACGTGTGTTTCGTTTTTTTTCTCCCTAAACTTTGGAAAATGATTTAAAAATGCAATAGAAGTTTGAAACATTTAGTTTAAATAATTTTAATTGGCTTTCTGCTATTAACAACTTTTTATCTTTCTACAGTTTTAATTGTGTGCAAAATAATTTAATTGTTTTCAATAAATTGTCACACCATACAAAAATGCGTAAAGTAGTTTACACTGAAAGAAACTTAAGGAATATGTTGTTTTACATTGTCAAAGGTTATGTTTGGAGATTACTAATGCCAATAAGTAGCCTAACCAAAAGATGCAGTTGTGTCAGTTTCGGAAATGGTGTCCAAGTATAATAAATAAATAAATGGTTTCCCATTACATCCAATGAAGGAATTGGGGAGAGCTTCTCACAACCAGTGAGGTGTGCGCTTCCTTGTTTTTATACTCACAGATTGGGACATACAGTTTTTACACCGATTCCGAACGGTATTTTGAGACGCTTTTTCATGGCTAAATACTCGATAGTGTCGCCGTCACTATGCGAGGTGACCGCCGTCGAAAGAAATTTAAGGTGGTCAGGGTGTCCAAGTATATTTATCTCTTTCTCTCATCCGTTATTAGCTCTTCTAATTATGGCACTTAGCCAGAACCCCATATGGTTTGTATTCTTTAGAACACATCATTTGAGCCAAGACAGTGAAAATATATATTAGTTGTCAAATAAGAGAAAAATAGTATTGCTACGTAGACATCCAGACAATTATAAAGACAATACACTGTTAAGTAACCGCCGTCAGTGTCGTTTCGTGGGAATTTAATATGAATTACCAAAATCTACAACAATGAGAGAAGAGTATATTAGTATACAAGTTTGAATATATTGCTATTGTCTCCGAAAAACTGTCTCATGTAAACGGCAAGGACTCGCCATATAAAAAAATAAATGGTTTCCCATTATATCCCTAGAATGAATCGGGGAGAGCAACCAGTGAGCTGTGCACTTTCTAGTTTTATACTCACTGATTGGGACCTACACTTTTACACCGGTTCCGAACGGTATTTTTGAGAAGCATTTTCATGGCTAAATACTCGATAGTGTCGCCGCCACTATGCGAGGTGACCGCCGTCGAAAGAAATTTTAAGGTGGTCAGAGCAGGGATCGAACCCAGGATCTCAAGTACAAGAGGCGCGCACACTACCCATTGCACCATCGACGTCCGTTTAAAGTCCGTTTTAATGGACAAATATGAATGATCGTAAATATGTGATTAAATTTCGAATATTCAATTGCAGTGTGAAGTCCGTACTATTTCTATAACAATTTTATAAAAAAAAAACTACACAAAGATAATATTTCATTGTTTAACAATTTATGTGTTTTGGTTTTAAACGACTTCTTTGATTATTTTCATGAAAGCTGAAATTTAACGTTGGGCTAGTTATATAGATGATATTATACAGTTTATTCAACGCTGGTTACATTAGCTTAGGCAGGAATTGCTGTAGACACACTCCAATGATACCTCATTCTCATTTCTAGGATGTGGCTGAAGAAGTGGCATACATTACTCTTTACTCTGCAAAAAGTTCTTAAGAGGATTCAGCTTAACTCCCTGAATGTCTGTTAGATGCAACATGAGTAGCATAAACCTTCTTCATCCCCACAACTTCTGCAGTAATCATGTGCTGAGATTCCAAGTTTAGAAGCGAGTCTGCCTATTAAACAGTGCCCAGTGATCACAGCTACTGGCATAGAAATATTTTGTCTAAGAATGGATACCAAGTTTAGTGTACGATTCAGTTCATAACTTGGCCATACTTGTCTGGTGATCCTACAATTTGTGCATCAGGACCATCTATCATTCGTATGTCTGAGAGCTTCGGTTTTAAGCATGAGCTTGCATGCAGAAAGGGGCATACCCACATGCTCCATATCCAGCGGAACAACTCAGGTAATCCCTAAACTCACCAGCTGAACCGCTTTCTAGTTCTCTGGAATGTTTATATGCCCCAGCACCCATATAAGTTGAATATGGAACTGCATGGAGCAGATGCGCGGTCAGGAACACAGATTCTCAAAATACATGAAGAAACCCCAAGCGGTGATGACCTTTCGACCCAGACAAAGGGCACCTTCTTAGATTGCCAGGAACACAGTCTTAAAGTCATTACAATGATCAGGTAGCCTTTGTGCAAGGTCTAACCCCAGTTCTTTACATAGATTACAAACTTTACTTTGCAATCTAGTTTGGAGTCAACAGTATAAAAGCCTAAAAAGCTTCTAGAACCTCAAAGATAGACTCCTATTGTGCATTGCCACAGATCCCTTAGAATCGCCACATGCCCATATGATCTGGTGATTCATCGCAAAGAATGTCTTAGGCAAATTCCCGACGCTTTAGCCATTTTCCTTTCCAGCAAATTTACGGGTTATATGTGGAGGATTCCCCAAACCCTCGGTAGGGGTTGTGCGAAGGGCACCCGTGATACCCACCATTGTCATTCTCTGGCCAGTTCGGGCAACCAAACGACAATACCATAAAGCAATATAGAACGGATAACAGCTGCATATAACCAGTAGACTATTTTCGAGGTGTGTTTCATAGTGTTTGACTTGAATATAAACTTTCTGTCCAGGATCACACCTAGATGTCTCTACCACAGTAGCTGAATAAATGAGAACTTCTGCTTCCCAGTAAAGACTACGATCTCGGTTTTCTGTGACTAAGTCCTGGAATGCATCTCTGCATATGAAAGAAGGGTATTTACCTTGCACAGTAATTTCAAGGTCATCAGTGAATAACTGTCAGACTGTGCAACCTGATCCCGCCAACTATAGCAAAATACTATCCAGTGCTAAATTCCAGAGAAGTGGAGTTGGGACTTCCGCTTCGGGTGTCTCTTTATTCACACTTCGAGTTAAAGTCGTGTGATACAGGAACAAGGTTATGAGCCTTCGCGTAGGCAACCCATATATCAAATTAATGATTCCCTGGTACGATACAGCTGATTTTATGGACCCCGGAAAGATGTTGTGAAAGGCACCTCCTATATCGACAAATGCGGTAAGAGTGTGTTCCATCAGGCAAAAAGATTGATCTATGAAACTAACTAAATCGTTCAGAGCTGTTTCTGCAGATTTGCCTTTATTGCAAAAGTGCTGGCATGCGGACAGCTAAGAAGTACCTACTCCTATATGATCGTTCACAGATATGAGTCAATCATCCTCTCGAATGCCTTCAAAAACAAATATGAGAGCCTTATTGGTCTAACGGCTTTTGGAATAATAAGCGATGGTTCCTCCGCTTTCGGAATTTGGATTCACTCCAGATAACGGAAATATAGGATAGCTTGATGCAGCTCATACAAAGTTTCAGAAGCCAGGTGATTTGTAGGGCGTAAAACTTTCTATTACCTAGTGTAGTATTTATTTTGACACGATGTTTCCCGCAACCTTCGAGATGGTGTGGTTGTTCGGTGCATCCGGCCTTATGTCTTTGGGCAAGTTAGCTGTAAAGTGTGCGTTTAGAAGGTCTACCGATACATCATTCCTTCAGATTTCCTAGAGATATGAGAGACGTCGAGAGGACTTTGCGCAGCCTGGAAGTGTGAGCCTCGTTTTCAATTCTTTCGCAGTAATGTTTCCAAGAACTACTCTTTGACGATCTTAATTATTTTTTATATAAGTATTATTTATGTCGAATTTTGTACACATTCCAGTCTCACTCCGGTACATCATCAAAATGTGTGGAGCAGATTGACGTCCGCACAAAGAACGAGACCAATTTTAAACTTCTCTCTGACGACCGTGGTCCAGTATTTGCATAGGGCAAATAGGCTGACGCTTCGTTACATGACCGTTTTGTAATTTTATTAGGATTGTAAATACTGTTTATTGATTTATGCATTTCTGGTAACATACTACTTGTATTGTCATCAGTTACGGAACTTACATATAAATCGGAGTTGACAGATATATCTTCTATTTCGATTGGTCAATTTATTTCGGGAAACAGGCGGTGGTTGTAATATTGAAGATCTTGTCGCCGCCAGGTTGTCCGACCAAGCCGCCGCCGCCGGCTTTCTTAGGTCCCTACGTTGCTATTGAAAAATTCATCAAACTAAATGCAAACGAAAACTCATTTTAATTGAGAAGTACAACACACAAGAAAACATTTGCAAAAACTAATTTCCATCTCCAGAGAACCATCGGTTCCCCTAAGACATGATTTTTGGTGTTGCCTAAAAAGCCAACACAGTTCTTACAGGCAATAGCAATGGCCTGCAGCTTCGGCGTGCTCTACGTTCAAATTCATCAGGGATGATTTTTAGTAAAAGGGCCGGATAAAAAATCATCCCTGAAGAACTAACTTTATATATACATACATCCCATAGAGTAATCTCATACTAGAGAGAATATTTGGCTCATCTGACGTTTCCTTTTACACTCTTCTTGATGTGGTGGGTGTGATAGAGAGATGTTTGACGAAAAGTGACCTACACCAGGTGGAATTATAATAAGTTCTTGCTTTAATTTTTCGTGTCGTTTTGGTGAAAAACTGTGAAATTTAAATGAGTTTTAAACTTTTTTATTGACTGTAATGTTAGCATACATTTCTGTTGTATTTAACACAATAATTGTTGGTATTTTGTTCGTTGTTTTGAACCATTGCTTCTATCTGGTATTAGTAAAGCAATTATTTTCAACATGGAACGTAAATATCACACCAGGCCAAATGTCATAAATTTGTTGAGAGAAACTATTATGCCTGTGCTGGCTTTCGCTTATTAGTGTATTAAGTGAAACGCTTTCTCGCAATACGTGTGCTAATTCCTACTTTCAGCATAAATTGGTCGAAAATGTTTCACTTGCAAATGCTGGGTGAAAATAAAACTAATGCAATTTGTATGTATGAAATATGTGCTGTCTGAGTAAAAATTAAATTAAGGCTATGGGCTGATCGAACTCTTTTAGTCCGTGGTATCATTTTGCTGATCATTAAAAAACTTTTGACATTCAGTAGCCGCACAAAACAGGACAAGTCAGTGAGTAGTGGCGTTGAAATGAAAAAATAAATAAATCAAAAATATGTTTCACATATTTTTGCGGCTTTGGAAGAATTGGTGAAGTTGCAGTTCAGCCGAAAGACGTTTTTGTTAATATTCCGCATAAAAGACAAACGACAAAACCAAAAGAAATACAACATTTGTTGATGTTGTATAACAAACTTTGTTGTTAATATGAGCTAATTAAAATGAAAATAAAACTCTAAACATTACTTAAAATTGCATATATTCATATTTTTCATTTTAAACAATGCAAACACAATTGTTTAAACAACATTTGACAAATTTCGTTGGCCAAATGAATGAAACAAAACCCATCAGCATTGTTGATGCTATCACCTTACCAAATGCATCGTATTGTTAAACTAATGTCATTATTTGGTTCGTTGTCAAAATATATAGTAGCCCAGGGGCTAGTCTAATTTTTGACACTAGAAATTCACCACGCAAACTTCAAAATTTTGTTCGGTGTAAAATATTTGAACCAATCCACCCACAGCCTATGGAACAAAGTTTGAATTTAAATTAGTACTGTACCTATTCAGTTAGGTGTTTTACGTGCAACAGGTGGTTATGGAAATGTTCAACAGACTGATATTGCCAGAGTAATAAGGGCCCCCGCAGACTGCAGACTTTTTATCGGCCGATAGTTTGGTCGGCTTCTTAATCAGTATAGAGAGGAATGCATATGCGCACACTACAGCGATTCAGTATCGGCCGATAAAAAAGTTTGATAGGCTACCCGATTACATTCAAACTAATCTATCGGCCGACTGTTTAATCAGTATTGACGCATACACGCCTGCGCATACATGACGATTGTTTAGTCGGCCGATAGTTCAGGGGGCTGATGCTGAGAGTCGATAGCGTTCGGAATTATTGCCATACGATCGAAATTTCGTACTTTTGGTATGGCAACTTAATTTTGGTATGGCAAAAGTACGAAATTTCGATCGTATGGCAATAATTCCGAACGCTATCGACTCTCAGCATCAGCCCCCTGTTCGCTCTGTGATTTGGCGTCGTGTGCATGTATTTTGAATATGGCGTCGCCCAAATCACAATTGTTGATTGAATCTATCACTGAGAATGGGATGCACCCAATACTCTCGGAATCTCTTCTTGATTTTCCTCCTCCGGAGTATGATGAGAGCAATAATTTTTCTGGACAATATTTTCATTGTGCGACCGCTTCAACAGTCAGTTACAAACTAGTTCGAGAATAGTTGGCCGGCTGTTGGATGTCTGTGCCCTGTTCACCAAACAAACTGTTTAGTTGCCTCGGTGTGCGCACTTTCAGCCAAGCCCGACTAAACTATCGGCCGATAAAAAGTCTGCAGTCTGTGAATTCAGAACATTTTTCGAAATTTGTATTTCACATGAAAGTCATAACGGGTAACATTCACTTTTGTGAAATGAAACAGGAAAATGCAACCTAATGAATGTGGAAGCTGGCGCTTATCAAACACATATCCGATAGACGGCATTAATACATGTTGGGTTGCCCTTTTTACAATTTATTTCTTTATTTCTTGCATGTTTCGCTTCAGAAACATGTTGACCAGACATGGTCCTGACGAACATAATCTTCATATCCGGGCACCCTAACTAAACAATTTCGAGAACTATAGAGAACTGGTTCAACTTAATTCTAGACTTCTAAGTGTAGAATTTTTTAATCAGTGTATTGATTTCAGAACCAATACAACACAACTTTATTAGTAATTCAAAACTGGTGAAAAGGGAATTTTTAAATGCTCCAAAATGTTTGCAATTATAAAAAGGCTTGTCAATCCTCAAATCCACATCAGTTCTATAACTTTGAAGCGAGAGAATGGAAGGCTTCATTGGGACCGAATTGCAAACCGAACTACCACAACAAGTTCAAGATCAAGAATTCCAAAGCATACCAATAAGTAAACTTAAACAGGCCAACGTTGCTAAAATTGTATCTAATGGCAATAGTTCAGAACAGAGTTGGGGTAAGTAGAAGAATAATAGTGCAAGCACGATATACATAGATTAAATAGGCCGCCTGGGCATAACCCTCATGATAAAAATCTACACTCTCGATATGGCCATTATGTTCGTGAGTGTTATATACGGGCAACTTAATTGAAACACTCAAGTCTACCGGAGAATATTATTGTCAGTCGGCATTTTTTCTTTATTTCCAGCTAACTCCAGTGGTGAAGTACAAACCCGCATGGGTCTTCGTTATCTTTACAATGGTTATAGAATTTTGGGTGTTAACATGCCTAAGAAGCATAAAACACTTTACATCATTTGGTCCATCGTTCTAAATTTTTGTGTTACCATTTGTTTGCCTACTGAATTCGTTATTGGATTTTTCCACGGTTTAAAAGGAGAAATTGAAATTGGCAATCTTTTGACTTCGTTACAAGTTGCCATTAATGTTGTGGGTTGTTCTATTAAAATCATTTTGATGGCATTCCTCTTGCCCAAATTAAAGAATTGCGAGCCAATTATGGAGAAATTGGACAAGCGTTGCATCACAGCTGAGGAACGTGCTTGTGTGCGTCGATTTACCCATAAGGGTAATCGTTTGGTTGTTCTCTTTGCAATTGCCTACTGGAGTTATTCGACAAGTACTTGCATCAGTGCCGTCATATTCAATCGTTTGCCCTATAATATTTATAATCCATTGGTCGATGCACAGAAATCATTGATGAGCTTTATACTGGCCGTTCTTATGGAAATGATTCCCATGGTTGTTGCATGTTTCCAGCAAGTAGTCGACGATTCATATGCTGTCATTTATGTAAGCATTTTACGAACTCATCTGGAAGCATTACTCTTGAGAATACAACGCATGAATGCGCCAAATAGTAGCAACAGTTTGGAAGAAAATTTACAGGAGCTGAAGTTATGTATTATTGATCATAAAAATATAATAGAGTAAGTGAATGGCATTTGGAGTAAAATTTACAAAAGTTGCAATTGTAACAAATATTAATTATTCCTACCTATCGTCTTTAGACTTTATGACCGTGTTGCACCCGTAATTTCGATTACAATTTTTGTCCAGTTCACCATAACCGCCACTTTATTGGGTACAACATTAATCAATATCCTGTTGTTTGCCACTAACTTTGCATCGATTGTGGCCTCTTGTTTTTATTTACTCGCTGTGGTTGTGGAAGTATTCCCTTTATGTTATTATGCTCAATGTTTAATGGATGAAAACGAACGCTTGTCTGGTGTCATTTTCCATTCGAATTGGGTGGATCAAGATGTGCGCTATCGCAAGCTGTTGATATTTTTTATTCAACGTTCACAGAAACCCATCGAGTTTACGGCTGGAAAACTATTTCCCATTACTCTGAGCAGTTTTTTAAGTGTAAGTATGATATGGTAAATACGATAATTTGTAATTTTTTCTTTCATTTCCCTTACGGGAATTTTTATTCGGTCTGTTTTCTAATACTTACAAATTTATTCAAGCTCAAGACATACCAAAAACGTCTGCTGATGAAGATCTTGGCAAGATCCGAAATAGCTATAGTTACAGACAGCCTTGGTATTATTGGAGCATTTTTATGCTCGACTTTTTTGAAAGTAATATAAAGATAATAAGCTTTATATTATTTAAAAAGGTCTTGAGCTTGAATAAATTTGTAAGTAATTTTTTCTTGTATTATTTTGTTGCAGATTGCAAAATTTTCCTTTTCCCTTTACACTTTGATCAAGGAGATGGATATTAAAGAACGTTATGGTTTAAAGTAGAGGGCAACAATATTTTAAACTCACATTATTAGTAAAAAATTATTTGAAATAGAGAAATAATGTATTGAAAATGTTTTAAACTTGTAAAACCACATAGTACTTTACTTTAATAAAATTTGCATTTGCACTCACTCGTTTGAGAAATTGTTATTGAAATCTTCTGCGTTAGTAAATGGTTGACCAATGTATGTTTACAAAAATTTAAACATTTTCACAGTTCTCCACCACAACGACATGACAAATTTAAGTCAACAGTTATTGTAACTCCACCATTTACGCCGAACACCTCTCTATCGCACCGACCTCACCACGTAGAGTGTGAAATGAAACGTTAGATGAGACGGATATTACGTTTTATATTTTATATTTCCTAATTTATATTTAACACACAGCTTTGTTTAAATTTACTTATAAGGAATAAATGAATTTATTTAAATATATTATTTTGTTTTAATCCTACCTAGAATATCATTCAGTATAGTTTTGAAATGTCTTCATATTGTACTTTATCGACAACACGCCCCTTTAATGGTCCTCTAGCTATTTCTATCGTTACACAATAATTGTGTTCATCCAACTTCTTAAGAATTGCTTCACTGCCGCGATAAGCTCCATTAACAACCAATATGGATTTTTCCAAAGCGGGTATAACTGTTTCCAAATGAGCCTAAAAAGAAAGTATATTTTTTATAAATGCATTTTACAGTTAAAATGTCACCGTGTTTACCTGATCGACTTTAACTTTTTCTCCTGATTCCAAGAATTTTACCTTCGCCCGGTATTTGTCAATGACCTCCTGGACCACTGCCTTTTGTTTATAGAATTTGTCTCCTAAAGATTTACTAACAAATTTCACCACTATACCCTCATGCAGCCAGTACTCTTTTCGATTGACCTTTTCTTTCTTTTGCTCTTCCATTTTCATAATTTCGTCTAAAGCTGACGTTGACGGGGCTGAGGTAGATCTATTCTTGTATTTAGGTTCCAACTTTATAGCCTTTGGCTTTTTAAAGCCCTCATCGTCTTCCTCGCAATCAGATTCGCTATCGTCTTCCACCTTCTTTTCCTCTTTTATGCGCCTCTTAGTTAAAGCGGATGTTCCCAGCATTTTGTCAGGCTGAAATTTCTTTTCCAAGCGTATATCCAATTTAAGAGGTTGGTCTTCATCTCTTACGAGTTCAGTAAATTTATCTTCGTCATTTGTTGCATCACCCGCTTTGCTTTTCGTTTTCTCTATTTGTTTCTCTATGAACTCCATCATACGTTCCTCATCATCTTTTTCCATTTTCTCTTTCTTTTCGGCTTTGGCTTGCCGCTCCATAGCCTCAGGGCTACGATCAATATAGGTAACAAACCAGCCTTTTTCCGTTTCATCGGCAATAACTTGTCCCGTGCGCCCCAACCATTTAACATAGTCCGATAAAGTCAACCATCTGGTGGCGTTCATATGTATATGTTCCTTGACTGCAATGTACTCCTGATAAACTTTATTGGCATTAACTCTTTTCGTACCGAAACGTCTTTTCAGCAATTCCATATAACCGTCGGAGAATTCTTTGGAGAAACTGTAGAGAAATTTACCAGGAGAATCGGCAAACAATAGCAATTGTCTTTGATGGGCTTCACTCATGGTGTGGCACTTGAAGCCATTCTCGTCACGACACTGTTTCTCACACATTTGGCAGTACCATCGAAGCTTTTGCAACCCCTTGGCCTTCATTTTATTGGCCAAGTATTTGGGAGTACCAACTTCGGCGCGACCCATGTTTTAGGAACAGATATTTACTAAATTGTAAAATCAACAAATAATATTTTCCACTCAGCGACTCGAGAACAAAAACGTTTCTTTAACGTAAACAAAGCTGTAAAACTGTCAATATGAACAGAGATGTTAAACACTGAAACAGCTGGTAAAAAACAACAGTTGTATTCATAGCTTATGACCGTTAATCTGTACTTTGAATACACTCGAGAAAAAAGTATAAAATTACATTATCATAGTCATTAACGGAAAAGTTGTGTAATGGTGGGTTTCATACCAGAAATTCTTAAAATCGTACGTTGAATTTCATAAAGCGTCCGTAGGGGAAACGCTGCTTGTACCATTTTTTTCGTTTTTATGCGTTTTGTTCATAATTTCTTCTTGAATTTAATGTTTGAAAATTGAAAAATAAAATAGAAAACAGTACATCGTATATTGAAAATTAATTAACGCCCGGGCAACAAAAAATTGAATCGGCTGCGACGCCTGAGTTTTTATTAAATGTGATTTTTCTGCATGGGATAATTTTAGGCTTTTCTTTTTGGATTTGAAAAAATTGGTTTGTTTTTTTGTAAATCGGACCTTCAAAATAGGCTTAGCCGGGAAAATCGGCTAATATTTGAAGCTGATGCGAGCGTTGAACGACGGCGGCGTGAACTTCGAACAAGGCATTTAGGGTATTCACAAGGTGGGTGCAATGTTTTTCACGAGGAAATTATTGGCTGAAACAGTCTTTCCTCGTGATTATCATTCAGTGCATTTATCTCATTTTCCAACACTGGATATATGTATGTATGTTGATCATGTCGCAAACGTGCATGGTAGTACTATTAGAATAACGCATACAACTAACGCCCCGTATTCAGTTGTTGCGAAATTTTCGTAAGAAATTTTGTGATTTATCTCTAAACGGAAAATTTTGTTGCGGAGAGTTACCACCTATCTTTGATTTATCTTACAAATATTTCATTCACAATGCATGCGGTTTTAACGCATGCGGTGTCATCGAACAAAGTCTAAAGTGTTCGCTTTGGTTTTTTTCCGGATTGATTGAAAGTCAAGGCTCATTGACAAGGTAGTGTTACTACGATACAAAAAATACCAAGCCTACAACAACATGCATTTTGCTTTGTCTGGTATTTTTCCACAATCAAATTCGACACAAATGTATTCCAAGAATAAAAGTAAACAAAAAAGTACATGAAATATATGTTTGAGAAACAAGAAATACCTAAGAAATGAGAAAAATAAAATAAATGCTAGTGGTACCATCACATCACCAAAAACGATGTACAAGTAGACAGTCAAAATTTCTCTTCACTCAAATGCCAACAAACAAAACGAGTGAAACCCTAGTACCTCTCTACTCTCTCTCTCTTACTCTCTTCATTGAATATTTCAATACACGAGCAGCTTTTTGATAGTGTTATTGTATATAACTATACAAATTCCAACCATGTTGAAGAAAAATTACATAAACTATGCAAAAAGTACGAAATAAGCTAGATATGAGCGAGAGAGAAATGCGTTTGAGTGAACTCCTAGCACTTTTTGGTTCTCTTTTACCAGGGTTGCCAAGTTGCACACATCTTCTGGTCGTCTAATTGTAAATCGTCTTTGACATCACTGCGCCGTGATTGAAATTATTGTAAACAAACGTACTAGTCATGAGCAGTGTGAGATCAAAAAGGATGTACAAGTACAAGCAACTGTGGTGTAGAGAAGAAAATTTACTCATGGAGTGGAATGCCACCAATAACCGAGTGAAGCGTGTCGTTTCTCTGCCCTCTCTCTCTCTCTTACTCTCTTCGTTGAAAATTTCACCACACGAGTAGTTTTCTGATGATATTACTGTATCTAACTATAGAAATTCCAACCATGTTTAAATAAAATTACATAAAGTATGTAAAAACTATGAAATAATCAAGTTATGACGCGAGAGAGAAATGCGTTTGAAGGAATCGCGTCGACTGTTTTGGTCATAGAATAACACATACCATAGAAGCTTTTATTCGCTCAATAAATTAAACGTCATAGGTACGATGGAAAGTAAACATTGGATGGTGAAAAATATGGGTTCAATAATACCAGATAGTGGCAATAGTATAAAGCGATCAACAAAGGAACAACAACCCAATTTCGTGTTTTTGTGGCAAACTAGTTGTGTTAAATACAATACAAATGTATACCACCGATAAAAGTCAACAAAAAAGTGCAAAACACATTTAAACTTTTCAGTTCAACACCAAAACGACATGAACAAGTTAAGTGAACATATTTTGTAACTCCACCTGGTGTAAGTTAATTTTAAATTTAATTGCTCTCATTTCCACAAACCTATGATGAAGAGTGTGAAATCATAGATTAATACTTATAGTAGATCTACTAGTTCTCCCACCAAATTTATGACATTTGGTCTGGTGTGATATTTACGTTTTATGTTGAAAAGAATTGCTTTACTAATACCAGATAGAGGCAATGGTTCAAAACAACGAACAAAATAACAACAACGGAATTTCGTTTTGTGTGTTAAAATTATTGTGTTAAATACAACACAAATGTATGCTAACAATAACAGTCAATAAAAAAGTTTAAAACACATTTAAATTTCACAGTTTTTCACCAAAATGGCATGAAAAATTTAAGCAAGAAGTTATTGTAATTCCACCTGGTGTATATTTATCACTTTTCGTCAAACATCTCTCTATCACACCGACCGCATCACGAAGAGTGTGTGTGAAAGTGTGAAACGTCAGATGAGCCAAATATTCTCTCTAGTCTGAGATTACTCTATGGTGTGAAATGAAACGTCAGATGAGAGAATAAGTTTATCTATGTATGTGTTATTCAATGATTTTGGTTCGCTTCTACTAGGGTAGCCAAATTGCGCCGGTTTTTTCTTCTCTACTTGTACATCCTTTTTGTAAATATATAATAAAAGCAAATAAAAAGGTGCAAAAAGAAAATTTGAATTTAAAAGTTGGGGTCACAAAGGCATGAAAAAATTAAATCAGAAGTACTAATACCACAACCTGTACAGTTTAATCAGTGTTATAAAAAACAATAACGTTTCCTTGCAAAACACATAGTACTGTCTGGTGGACAAATTTAGATAGAATTTCACGACGATTTTTTTTTTGTGTGGAGTTTCACTGTGAAAAGTCTGCATAGCGTGGGTCTGTTTGATGACAACCGTGGAGGCGTGAAGGTAAGAATAGAAAATGGGACGATAGTTTCAAAGTTTGTGACTCTTCTCATCAGTGCCTTAGCATTCTACGTCCGTGACTGTCTTGTTCACATTGTCACTAATTGCAGTTTTTTGTTGTTGGGGGTTTCTCTTCTCGTATGAATGACTTTTCCATAACAAACACGTTATTTTCTCTTTCTTACAAGCACTTGGACTGAAATTTTGAAAGTATGTAATCTATTTATAGAACATAACTAATTATATTTCTGGTTTATTTATTTTATTATACCTACAAGCTGAGGAACCTACTACTAGGTTAGATTTGGCCATAATTAGAATTATGAATATCAACATAAAAATATAATTGGCGTGAAAACTGGTAGAATGAATTTAATTGGAGCCGTCTTAAGTTTCAGGACACATTTCGTAAGATAGAGGAACATTTGGACGTACAAAAATTTTGCCAGCAGTGGATACCGCATAATTTGTCAATAGCTCAAAAAAATTTTATAAAAATTAAATGGCGGTGCATCAAAATACGTCTACAATATCACGACAAATGAACCTGAGACATGGCGCATATATACCGCAGTTTATCGCGGCTCGGTTAGCGATCACCCCGTTCTCTAATCTTTGCTGTTTACATCACCAATTTCAGATTAAATTGGCAACACCGTGCTAGACCAACACCGCGCAGAGGCAAAATTATTGAAGTCGGCAGCACAACAAAAATATTAAATTGGCAACAAAACAAAACCGCACTAAACCTGAACCTGAAAAGTTGGCGTAAATCTAACTTAGTCGAGCAAAAACATGGCTATGGTTAAGTCTGCTTTCCAAACAAACAACAACAAAAATATATATAATTTTAATCGAATTACAGAAAACTACAATCATTTAGTCAGCAAGATTTTGAAAAACAGTGTGCTTCTGTTTGCTCTACGTAATGGAATTTGATACAAAAATTTTATTGTCGTGTTAACAGTTTTGTGTAACAAGTAATTCATTTGAATTAATAAAATATTACAACTAATTTTTAAACTGATAACGGGCAATCTACGTTATTTAAGCGAAACATCATAAATTGTTTATTGTTTACATTAACAAGCTATTAAACAAATATTTACGAGCACTTTTTTTATTTTATTTTTTATTTTTTGTTCAAAGTACCGCATATCAATTTTACGGCTGTAAACAGTGAGTGGGAAATTCATATTAATTACAAACGTCATTAGGCCAGGCTGGTTGTCAATGAGTCAGGCGATCATACGATATTTGGATTTTACAAAAAAAAATCAAATATGGGAAAGTAAATTGATCAATAACGAAATAGACGACTGGGATTTAGAACACCCTAGCAATAGCCACTTACATTTTATTACGCATTAGAATGATAACACTGCAAATAAAGTTAAAATTCCAAGATTGTAAAACTCTTTGATAATAACGTAAAATGTATGAATAGCTTCGGTAAAACCTTTCGTTGATAAAATAAAGTAAATACAAAAGTAAACATTTAGAAAAACTTTGCAGTTTTGAAAACCCCCACTTAAAACAGTTGATTTTTAAAACAATTTTTCAGAAACTGATACTTTGTTAGTCAAAATAATGAAATTCCATTTGAATCCAACACAGATTTTATTGACACTTTTATTTATTGATGTATTTGATTTTATTGACACTTATAACTTTTAAAATAACTTTATATTTATTTATTTATTTACTCAGCCAAAAACAGGTGGTAAATATAATTTTACATGTCTTCAGTTACAAACTAAACACAAAATTAAAGTATAATAATTAAATTGAAAGAACAGGAACAGTGGTAAAACAGTAATCGGGAACAAAACCAGGACACCCTCACCCGAAGTCATCTATTGCGGCCGAGTTTTATTGAATATTGGCAAATGTGCAATAAGAATGATATGAATGGAATAGGATTGATAAAACAGGAACAAATGAAGCTGCAACAGATGCACCAGGATAGAAAGGGCAGGAAGTAGTGATGTATGCGAAGCAGGAACAGATGAAGCAAGAACAGATGACACAGGAACAGATGGAGCAGGAACAGATGTAGCAGGACTGAGGAAGCAGGAACTGATGAGGTAGGAACAGATGAAGCTAGAACAGAAGATATGCAACCAAAGAGTTTTGATTTGAACGAACACAACAATTTTCTTTAATTTTTATTGGAATTACGTCTTATTACTGGCAGAAAAAACTAAAATAAAAAAACTGTACCAAAACTGTCGTTAGCCCAGTGCATTTCGACGAGAATTTGATGGAACTTAAAACACACATGCACAATCTTTATATCTTACTCTATGGGCTAACGACAGTTTTGATATAGCTTTTTTATTCCAGTTTTTTGTGGCAGAATTTGGACGTAATAAAAATAAAAGAGAATTGTTGAGTTCGTTCAAATCAAAACTAATGTATTGCAAATAAAGTTATTTTTAAAGTCGTAAGTGCCAATAAAATCAAATTTAAAGCCAGTTTTTTAAAATGCGTATCGCTCATTCTCCTTCAAATGATGTCCTATATCAAATTGGCAGCTATGAGGTCGAACAGATGTTTCATCGAAACCCCCTGCATTGACTTTCGCACACACTCTACATATTACTAGAGGTGGGAATTTTAGTTCATTCAAGTGAGCGTCCTTTTTAGTTCAGCTCAACGGAATGAACTAGTTCATTCATTTAGTTCATTGTATCATTTCAGCCTAACAGTTCATATGAGCTGTGAGCAGTTCAACTTGAAGTTTTAGTTCAATCGCAGCAAATAATCGCAAAAGTGGTCTGATTTTTGCGGATTTCTAAAGTGTTTTGGAGACTGTGACATTTGTTCATACTAAATCGCGCTATTGAAGATCGGCTTAATGATTAGGTTATTCCGTTTCTGAAATATTGGTGTTTCCGTAATCTTTCTATATTTTGGAACAAAAGTGGTGATTAGCGCTGTAGTTATTTTGTAGAAGCCGGTTGCATATCCATTCCACAAAAATTGCAACATTGGGCACATTTGTCAAAAACGATGTATGTACAAGTAGACCATAGAATAACACATACCATAGAAGGTTTTATTCGCTCAATAAATTAAACGTCATAGGTACGATGGAAAGTAAACATTGGATGGTAAAAATATGGGTTCAATAATACCAGATAGTGGCAATAGTATACAGCGATCAACATAGGAACAACAACCGAATTTCGTGTTTTTGTGGCAAACTAGTTGTGTTAAATACAATACAAATGTATACCAACGATAAAAGTCAATAAAAAAGTGCAAAATATATTTAAATTTTTCAGTTCTACACCAAAACGACAGGAAAAAGTTAAGTGAACATATTTTGTAACTCCACCTGGTGTAAGATAATTTTAAATTTAATTGCTCTCATTTCCACAAACCTACGATGAGAGTGTGAAATGAAACGTCAGATGAGAGAATAAGTTTATCTAGGTATGTATTAGTCTATGAAGTAGACAGTCAAAATTTCTCTTCACTCAAATGCCAACAAACAAAACGAATGAAACCCTAGTACTTCTCTACTCTCTCTCTTACTCTCCTCATTGAATATTTCAATACACGAGCAGCTTTTTCATAGTGTTATTGTATACAACTATACAAATTCCAACCATGTTGAAGTAACATTACATAAACTATGCATAAAGTATGAAATAAGCAAGATATGACGCGAGAGAGAAATGCGTTTGAGTGAACTCCTAGTACTTTTTGGTTCTCTTTTACCAGGGTTGCCAAGTTGCGCACATCTTCTGGTCGTCTAATTGTAAATCGTCTTTGCATTTGTGCAAATTGAGTGAGACAAAGAGAGCATGAACTAGAAAATGGCGGAGAGAACTACACAACAGAAATACAAAAAAAACTACTGAAACAAGTGAACTACTGTAACAAAAGAGCGGAACAGTGTGAACTAGTTCACCTAGTTCACAAAAGTGAATCGTGAAATCGTTAAACTAGTTCGTTCGTGAACTACATAACTCTACATACTACTCTGTGATGCCGACTCAAAATCCAAAGATCAGACCTAATATTTCCCTCGTAACAGTTGTTATTTAGTACAAAAAATGTTTGTATTTACAAATATATGAGGGTAGTGCAAGTAATAGAGCAGCAAATTAGTTTAATTTGTCGGCAAGTGTAATCAGTGTAAAAACATTATCATCATCTTTGCTCTCCTCTTGTATTTTTGACGTCGAATTTCTGATGAACTTTGTACTAATAAAAACAAAATTCAAATAAGAAATTCTCATGTCTACTTTAAATTTCCTGTACTTTGCACCACAAATTCTGGCCTGGAGAGAAATACTAGTGGTATTCATGAAAACGTGCAAACCCCTCGAAAAGTCATAACCTCGAAAGTGTATACAAACAAACATGAAAACAAATAGATTTCTCTTACAAAACTTAGAAAACTTTCATGTGAAATTTATTGAGTAAAAATAGATATAGAAACGTCGGGACTTTAGAATTTTTGATATCATGTGTTCTAACAACATAACTTACGCTGTGCAAAAGTTTTCGGTTGTTTTGTTTGCGTGAATACCACTACTGCTATAAAGATCCCCTGGATGCTTCAAATATATTAATGTAGTATTTATTTTTTTTTAGAAATAAACCTTCGCAACAGGCTTATCAATTTAATTTATTGAAATATATTTTAAATGCGAAATATACATATGTATATGTTATAATCTTTGTTATACTTTTGTTCCGGTTCTTTCTTTTTCTACGATTGGAGAATTTTTAATTACTAGAAATCTGGTTACACCGATAAAATTCAGTAATTGTTTAGTTAAACAAATATGTACATATGTATTTGATTTCTAAGAAAATACATTAACTCTGTTAGTAATTAGTGACTATAGTTTTAGTTGTTAGCAAATATTTATCTGTTGCACTAATAACACAAACGCAAAATTTTACAGTTGAATTGTCAATATTAAAAATCACTTGCCAAAAATAATTATATAAAAATCCAATGAGTGTTCGAACTCACGGGCGATGTGTTAACACCTTTTTGCTACACGGTACCTGTTCGATTTCTATGAACACATTCGTAAATGTTACATTGGAAAATAAAAAACAGCGTTCAATCATATGATGACGTTACAGTTAAATAATATTAATACTTAAAATTATTTAAAGACCCAGTGCAAGCACATGTGTCATTATATTCTTGCTCAATACCTTTTTTTTATTCCCACAAAAGTCAAAGAATGCAAAGCAACAGACACTTGTACATACATACATACATTGTTATATTCGTACGATATAACCGAAGATCAACATAAAATACTTTTTTAATATTACTCCAAATTAATACTCCAAATTAAAACACTTCAATCTCGGCTCGCCGATATAGGATCGCCTTAATTTTTGTCCTAAACTCTTCGTCGAAACCCGCACTAGCTTTTTAATCCAAAAATTAATAAAATCGGCTATGAATTTCCGGAGAAAATCGCGTGGGAAAATTATATGAAAATCGTCCAATAATCACTTTCAATACAGACTGCCAAGCAACGAACAAACAAACGATGATAAGACAAAACCGAAGATCAACAAAACACTTTTTTAATATTACTCCAAATTAATACTCCAAATTAAAACACTTAAATCTCCGCTCGCCGATATCGGATCGCCTTAATTTTTGGCCTAAACTCTTCGTCGAAACCCGCACTAGCTTTTTAATCCAAAAATTAATAAAATCGGCTATGAATTTCCGGAGAAAATCGCGTGGGAAAATTATATGAAAATCGCCCAATAATCACTTTCAATACCGACTGCCAAGCAACGAACAAACAAACGATGATTTACTCTTGCAAACCTAACACTTGCGTATGTATTAAATTTATAGTTTACTGCCCTAGAGGCGCGCGTATAGATGTTAACACATCAAATTAAAAAAAAAAACGGTTTCCCATTACATCCCATGAAGGAATTGGGTAGAGCTTCTCACAACCAGTGAGCTGTGCGCTTTCTTGTTTTATACTCACTAATTGGTACCTACAGTTTTTACACCTATTCCGAACGGTATTTTTGAGAAGATTTTTCATAGGTAAATACTCGATAGTGTCGCCGTCACTATGCGAGGTGACCGCCGCCGAAAGAAATTGAAGGTGGTCAGAGCAGGGACCGAATCCAGAATCTTATGTACAAGAGGCGCGCACACTAGACATTGCACCACCGACGGCCATAATAAAATAAATACTGAGCTGATATACTAAAATAAAATACTGTACTAAATTTTACGGAAATCGGGCAGGTCAATAAATGTACTTATTTTTTGATACCTTTTAAAAAAAGAATACATTTCTATTGCCCAAAAGTAAGTATAAAGTATGTTGTGTTGCTTGTAACTTCTTATATATTGATCAATGGAAAAGTGTCGAAAGCGACAGAAAAATGTACATCTCTTAGTCACGTGAAGAATAGAAATGTATGTCCTTTGTAGAAACGTGCATATTTGATACCCAAGTGTTTGATACTTCTATCTAACCATTAATAAATTTTTTCACAGGGAACGTGACAGGAGTCTTCGGCAGTGACTAACGAGAGGTGCTACTACATTTGAGGAGCCTGGTAATTCGTGATTATATAAGTAATGTTATAATTTACTTAAATGTTATTATTATAAGCAACAATGCAATGAATACTTCTTTAATTAGAAACCAAAACAAAATTTGTTTCGGTAAATATGAAAAAATGGGCTAAACATTTAAATTAATCTATTTCACCTACAATAAATTCTGTACATTGCACTTTTTGCATTGGGTAAATCTACAAATATGCAAGGCAAACGTTCATATTGTAGGTGAACGTAAAATTGCGTACGTTTATTGGTAATATTGCCCAATTAAATAGCTTACCAATTTATTAGCTGATGTTGCCCAGTGCACTGGCCGATATCAGAACATAAATTTGGCTAATATTACCGTAGGTTTTTTTTCTGTGTATACAACCGCACCAAACTTCGTAAATTTACTGAGATAAATCGTTAGTCTTGATATATGTAAGAATTACTCAATGATATTACTATTTCTTACTTGATAATAAGCTTGTTTTTTTATTCCCTGCTAAACAAATTTTTCGACGACTTTGTATGGGAAGCCACTTAAAATCGCTTAATATCGCTTAGCTCCCCATACAAAGTGGTCGAAAAATTAGTTTAGCAGGGAATAAAAAAACAGGCTCAATATGTTCGTTTACCCCATAGTAAAATACAAAAACAATTGTGGGCAACAACAACTGACATTTTGTTTTTGTTTAGGCTCTCCTCATGTCAAAGTCTACACAGACGTATACCAACAAATAAATGTAAACAGAAAAGTACAAAAACAAAACCTTTGAATCTGACAGAAGCGGCCAACTAAACAACAAGACAAAATTGAAATCAGCTGTCTGCTGAGTTTACCTTCTCATTCTACCATGGTTTACTCCAAAAAGCCAGTAACGAGAGAGCCAGAGAGTATATTTTGACAGTTCGATGATAGAGAACTTACAAGTTTTATGGAGAAATTTTTGCGAGTAAGAATTTGCGAGTTCGAACATATGTTTTGTGTAACAAAAACAAAATTAGGAAATAGAGAGAACATAAAATAACAAATTATTCATTTGAAATTTATTTTTTTAGACACAAAAATTATTTTTAAAAATGAAGACGGTTTCGATGATTTGTAATGTTTTGTTGAAAATTCTTATTTCTTGCAAGTTTTTACTGTATGTTGTTCACGTACTCTTTGTTATTATTATTTTGTACCACATACTTCTTTATACATACATATTTTCATTAAAATCGCCTATGAAACAGGGCAAAAACTGCTGGTTAAGTTAATGTGTTTGTGTTTTCAGAATCGTATTTATCATTAACCAATTCATAGCTACTACGTTATACTCAGGGCAATTTTACCTACGTCGTGTTTGAAATTTCGGTTATTATCAACTACGGAATTTTTTGGGTTTAGGAAAGGTTAACATGCAATGATACCATTTTGACGTTTTAAAATGAATACATTGACGCAGTTGTATGTATATGATTAGGTTTTTAACTTACCATGAAATTGATATTATTCATTTTATTTTATAAAGAAAAAAAGGTTATCATTTCGAATTATAAAAACATTTCGCAAACGAATGTACTTTACATTAGTAAATAAAGGCAAAAATTCATCTATAAATAATGGGGTACTAGAGCAAAATTGCAATTAATCTGAAGCTAAATTTGTATTTCTACTGAATGTGGAATGTTGTGGGGAAAACTAGACATCGAAATCGTGATTTCATATCAGCATAAATGTTGTACAATGGACCCGTTTATGATCTAGAGGTAACCGGATTCTAAATATTCTCTGTTGCAACATTTACTCTCACATATTGTTCCATATTTTGCTCTTTTCACTAAAGACACATATGAATTTAATGGAAAGTGAGAAACGATTTTAACTACTTTAATTGTCAAACATACTATGTATATCGGAGGACTGAAGGAAATTTTCAAACGGATGCAATAAATTAGATATATATATATAAAATACATAGTTGACGTTATATATATGAATATAAACATTTATTGTACATAACTAGATATGTCAGGCCTATACACAAACATATGGTTAATTGAAGACCCACCTTATGACAAAGAAAAAATGAAACATGCAAATATAATATTTTTGGAAGCATAAAAAATCAAATACGCACAAACATTGCAATATTTTCCAGGAAAGATATTTGTAATAATAATAATGAAATAGCAACGATATTCCAAACATAAAAATGACAGTTTGTAAAGATATTTATAATTATGTGTAAACATACATATTCAAAAGTATATTTTACAGCGAGTACCACATTTGTTGGAATAAGGCCCAATTTTTGACTAGTCAATCATCTTTGATCAACCATAACTTAAACTCTCAATTAATTTTTTACGTTACCCTGCATTTACACATGCCAGTAGTGGCATGCCACTGTTGTATACGTATTATCAACGAAAACGAAGAAGAAATAGTCGAATCTGTTGCCATTTGCATTTGCGTTTACACATGCCACTGCCACTTCATTTGCAAAATGTACTCAAAGCAGAAACTACAAAAAATTTATTTACTGCTGAAATTAAGAGAAAGTTGTGCAGTTAAGGAAAATGAAAAAGTTAAGAAAACAGTTGCCAAAAGGAGATGCTGGGTAAAACCCCTAATGATAAAAGGTGCGAGTTGGACTTCTGGCTCAATTTTGCTTCCATTTCACCTGTTTGTTTTGTTTATAATATAGAGTTACCGAGTTCATCACATAAACAAATGTTTTGGGAAACTATTAACATTTATTGTTATTAGTATTATTTTAGTAGTATTAATGCTCTATTATTAACACATTTGCGTTTTTTCATGCGATTTTTAAGAAATATATCATAATAATACATTTAACAAGTTAAATCTTTAATTACAATTTTACAGTAATCCTTTAAATTTGCATTAAAGTTTTATCAGGGTAACGTTGTTTATCGTTTTGACATTTAGTGGCAGGCAAATGCCAAATTCTACTCGCAAGCAATTTTAGCTGCCATTGCGAAAAATGTAAATGTGTTGGTGAAAAAGTGTGAGTGTATTGAGTTAGTGGCAGTGACAGTGGCATGTGTAAAGGCTAGGTTAACAGTTGATTGCTGTTTAAACAGCCAAAGTTGATCATTTAAACTATGATATGATTTTGACAGAATACAACAAGAAGAACAAACACAAAGCTTCTTTAGTTGTTAATGTGTATAATTATAATCACCATCCTAGTTGAAATAACAATAAAAACGTATCATTTAGTTAGGTGCAGTTAGAACTTTGTTTCTGCTCAAATATTTTCCAATTTCATTAAATATTTCGTATTTTATCACTTCACTTTTGCAAATGGCGTCAGTTTGATGCATTGTAACGATTAGCCGATAAATGTATGAATACCGGTTATTTTTCGCAGCATTTGCCACTGTTGCCACTTGGTAGTAAGTTTATTTGACAAAGCACTGAAAAACACTTTTCGTATTTAAAGTCAGATCAAACATAAATCAAAATCAACTGATTACCAATTTAATTAACCAGTCAAAAATTGGGCCTAAGACAGTCCTAAAATTGCCAGAAGAATCAAAAGAACGCGAGGAACTGTCGGCCAATCAGTTTCCCATTGTTCCTGCGAAAAACATGGGGTAGGGTTATTCAAGCTCACATTAGACAACGACCAGAGGGATCTCTTTATAACTTGGGTAGTTATCGTACACATAGATTAGCATATACGAGACGACCCAACTCGGTCTTGCAAGTTTTAACGCCAAGAGAAAAATTCGGCCACTTAGATTTGATAAACAAAGATAAAATTGTTACTTAATGTGCAATATACACATATAAATTTGTGAACATCGTAAATGCACAAAATTAAAAATGTAAGATTTAGTTCGATGTTCGCACAATTTGTTGTAATTAAACAGCTGACAGACGTTCGATTCCTCTCGGAAGACCCAAAAACTGAAGCATCAGATGGGTGAGTTCTGTCATATCGTGTATGTTTTTCTATGATCGTACAACCTAAAAGATGGATCGTTGAAAACTGCACTGCACGACGTAGTGATGTTAGTAAAGATAAAGATCAATGGAGTTTAAGCAATACAATTGATAACTTGCTGGGCCTAAAAGAAGCTTAAGCATTCCTTTTCAAATCTGGAACCTAATCAGTACATCAGTGGTTGGGTCGTAACCTTGTTGGATATTTAAGTTCTCAGCGAATGCCCGCCAAAGCGAGAAATGAAAACAAGTTGGGTAAAGTATTCCACTAAGAGAAGTTGTGCGACTTTGACATGGCTTCTAATTCTAAATCCCGAAGACCCAGGGGTTAAAGTAATTGTAACGGTAACGGTGACTGGAATATTTATGGATATGATATGCAATATAATGACAAGAGCTTTGAAATCACTGAGTAACTGGTACTATTCACTACGAAGATTCTGTGTTTCAGACTACCGCGATTACATGGAAACACAAAGCATCTCGGCTTTATCTAGGATTAAAACACTCACCATCATGGATTGTAATGCCTGGATTGTAATGCCTGTAGGAAAATTTTTAGTTGGAAATGGGCTTCGATGACGGGTTCGAAATATATTGTAACATTTGGCTGTATAATATGATGGACTTTAAAGAATTACGTCGTTGACTACACCGAGCGAAAAAACATGAATTCACTAAATTAGGAAAAAAGTGACAAAATAAAAGTGAAGTAACATTGTTTCTGTTCTTTATTAAAGTATAGTTATATGAAAATGGACTCAAGTATATTTTCAGACTTCATTTTAGAAGAATGAGAGAAATACGAGGAAATGGTTGTGTAATAAGTGTAAAATTGGAAAAACTTATAGGAAAATTAAATTTATTCAAAAATATAATATGATATAATATAATATAATGATATAATGATCGGTGGTGCAATGGGTAGTGTGCGCGTCTCTTGTACTTGAGATCCTGGATTCGATCCATGCTCTGAACACCTTAAAATTTCTTTCGACTACGGTCACCTCGCATAGTGACGGCGACACTATCGAGTATTAATGCTTCTCAAAAATACCGTTCGGAACCGGCGTAAAACTGTAGGTCCCAATCAGTGAGTATAAAACTAGAAAGCGCACAGCTCACTGATTGTGAGAAGCTCTCCCCGATTCTTTCATACGATGTAATGGGGAACCATTTTTTTTATTTAATGATCTCTGCATACATATGTATTTGAATTGAATAAATAAAACTTTATAATAGGAATTAAAACCAAATATTATTTCAAGGAGGTTGTGAAGAGGGATGAGAAACATCGGCTCAAAAGCTAAGGGAATCTAAAATATCTTTCTTCGGAACTAGATTGGCAGTGCAGTCTTGCGTTTAATCCATCCAAGCGGCAGTCATCGCCAAATCCAGGAAATGCATTATTACTCTTACTGTCCATTTTCTTGAGGTCTACGCCTCCCATACTATCATTGTACAAACGAACAACTTCCGGCCGACCTACCTCTATGTACTCCTTTTTTTCTTTGTCCCATCTTTTTGCTTTGTCTTTATTACCAATTCCAATAAAATTTGACGCCAAATTGACCACTTTGTTGTCGAACCATCTGGTAAAGGTTACTTTTCCATTGGCACTAAAGCACTCTTTCGCTGACTTTGAGTACAATTGTCCAATATAAGGGACATGCACATTTTTGAACACCCCCGTAAAACGGTGCCTTATTTTTATTTTTTTCTTTCGCGAAATATATTTTTAGACTATTAACCAATACTAACAATTTTTTTTGCGTTCCAATTTCAACGAAAAATAGTGAATTTTTTGCAGTAAATTACTCAATTTTTTTTCAACTTTTGTGCACTTTATAAATTAAGAAAAAACACATTCAACTGCACCCGAAAACTCAATTTATGAAACGTGGTAAAGAAGAACGACACAATTTACTCAAAAAACCCGTTATCTTAAAAACAAAAACTCTTATTTAAAGAAAAATATCTCTTAAAGCAAAGAGATAAATTGTCCAATATATTTGACGCTTTTACTGAAAGGGTTAAGAAGATCTATGAGAATATACTGAGGGCAAATTCAGAGCGACAATAGGTCGAATCAGCAGCTAAGTGTATATCTACGGGCATGGGACGGGTCAGAGAGTTTTATTTTTATCAGATCTCTATCATAGCCCTCTTTTTCGAAATAACTAACAATATAAAATTCATATGTTTAGTGAGAGTCAAGATTAGGTAATCTTCATTTTAAGCGAGACGTAAACGTTGTCTTAGAGTAGGGCTGAAGTCAGTTTGTGGGAAATTGTTTTACCAAACATATAATGTTTGCAAAGACATGGCCAGCAACAACTCAAGGTTGCGAACATAGAAAATAGTTCGTGTGTGTTTTTGATTGACAAGATTGGAAATTTTCGTTAATACGGCATTTTTTACATGGAACTTTTTTTACCCGAATTGTTGAACAAAACATGATGTTTTTATAGACTTAAATAAATATTTTTTATTTTTCATATTTATTACACTTCAATAAAGCTTATAAAATAAAATAAAACTACTGGACTAAAACTAGTATTAGGCTTATGTCAAATTAAAATAAAATTATAATATAAATCTTAAACAAATATTTATTTAAAAGTGCTCCTAAAAACTAACTACTAACGTTTTATAAAGTTTCTATAAACAATTTGATGATCACATAAAATTTTAAATTTGTTTAGGCCTTGTTCACATTGAAATCAAAAACTCAGGTTTCGAGTTTTCTTCCATTCAAACTCCAGTTTTCCAGTAGAAAATGCAGCTGTTCTTTCACTTTAAATCTCAATATGCGAGTTTTAGGCTACAATAAACGTAGCATTATTTACTTATATTTGCCGGAGATTTGTTTCAATTCGCTGTTCTCCTCCTTTAAATTTCTATTTCATAATTCATTATCAAGATCAAAGAGTAAACAATGTGGTATTTTTATAATGTAGTATACATACATACATGTATAAATATTATAATTATTTGGTTGCTTATCAGTTAAGAATTTCTTCAGTTGTATTAACTAAACATTGTTGTTCTTAAAGTTTAAATTATATTTCACTTTCGTTTAAATTAAGTAATAAATACTTTTAAAATGAGTTCGTTGAATGTTAAAAGTTAGCATCACACTAGGGCTTCTACACTTAATATTATTTGCAGTGTTGAAAAAGCGTGTCCATATTATAACTGAAAACACAGAAAAAGAAAAATAATGATTATAAAAAGGTGAATAGAAATAAAGCATTTATGCTGAACAAGTCTAGATTTATAAACCAAAGATTTCCAACTAACAGCTGTTATTTAGTAAAAAATTCCAAGAGTAAAAACTAGAGTATTTAAAAACTGAAAACTGGTCCAATGGTCTTCAGACATATGCTGACAGCCGATTTTCTAAATATTATCGTATCATTTTCGAACAACCGGTGGAAGCCGGTTTTTGTTTTTGAATGTATAAGTATGAAGTTGTTCAAAAAAAGGTACATAATATTTCTAACAGAAAGTTAGTAAAAATTTTAGTTGTTTGAATTGTTTCACAGAAAATGATAATTAAAATTATAATTGTATAACAGCAATTTTTTAAAGAAAATTGAAAATCAATTAAAACTGTGAAGTTTTTAAAGAGGAAATTAAAATGATGTTAAACAATTTTTTTAATTCAAAATTCAATTTCAATATTTTGAAAAGAAAAGCTTATAAATATTTTGAATTGTTTAACATTTTTTAATTTTGTTCACATAAAATTTAAAGATTTACCCAATTTTTATTCGTTAATTCTTACATTTGTTTTTAATCGTATTTCATTTTAATAACAGGTTTCCTTTTTTAAGCTGAAAAATAAACAATTCGTAATTCTGGGTTATAAAAAACGAAACCGAAGTTTTACTTCAAAAAAACGGTGGAAAACACAATTTCTCGAAACAATCGAACAACCGCTTTCTTGGATGGTTCGGTTATTGGAATACTCTAGTAATAACTTTTCGATGAGCCCTCAAAAAAATCTGCACTTCTAACCCCTACGCAATTTTTTGTTCTATGAGTTTCATCCACAACGCAACTTGGGTATCCCGTGATCAAAGAACGAAGAACCAAATTGATCACGTGGTAATTGATGGAAGGCACTCAACCAGTGTAATGGACGTTCTAATGATCAGAGTAGCTAACACAAGATTAAGTAGAGCGAAAACCGTACGAAACCAGACACAGAGATAGCTAGACATCGGAAAGCTCCATTGCCTCTATCTGGTATTATTAAAGCAATACTTTCCAACATTCAACCGCCCATCTGCAACACACCAAATGTCATCAATTGACTGAGAGAGTTGGCGTCTCTATACGTCATTACTCTATGGATCAAACCATCCAACAATAAATCAGCAACGGCATTTCGATCTGTGCTTTATTTTGTGTGAAATTGTTGTGTATAACAATAAAATATATCAAACAAAGTCCAAAATACGTTTAAATTTCAGTTTTTCATCAAAACGACATGAAAAATTAAGTCAACAATTTTTTTAATTCCACCCGGTGTAAGTCAATTTACGTTAAATAACTCTCTATCGCACCGACGCGACCGCACCATGAATAGTGTGAAAAGAAAAGTCAGATGAGAACAATAGTAGCTCTTTTCGTCATTACTCTATGGTTTTGATACAGTTTGTGTTTATGTCGGAATTTGGACGTATTATTCGTTCGAATCGAATTTCATTTATTGCATATAAAGTTATTTTAAAAGTCATAAAATTAAAGTCAGTTTTTTCAATTCGCCTATCGCTAATTCTCCTTCACATTCTATCCTGCATCAAATTTACCACTAGGAGGTCGATCAGCTGTTTCATCGACACCACCATGTATTGGTTGAGGCCTTAAATGATGAAGTTGCCCACTTGGTGTCTAATCATTCATTTTCCATGCACATTTCAATGACAAATTCAGTCAACTGATCCATTTTAAAATATTGATTTTGTATGGATACAAAAACTGCTCGTAATCATTCCATTTCAAAACAAATCCAATTTTGTATGGAAAATTTGATTTAATTACGGCAGCGTGAGATTTTGAACGTAGCACAAGCAAAGGCAAACTTAAACAAAATCAATAATTATTAAAAAAAAAAAAAAACATTCTTATACCTACATAATTAAGACCGAAATATAAATTTCGCATTTCGTATGAAACAGATTTACAACAAAATGTGTTATAATGCCTTGCTTATGCTGGCAGGAAATCTATATTTCGAAATCTAAATTTTTCCAACAACAGGTGTTTTTCAGTTCAAAGACAGAGTTGGAAACGAGGAAGGAGAATTTTAATAAGTAGCTTAATACAGCGTTTACACAGACGGAGACTAGAGCATTAAGCCCCGTATTCAGTTCTTGCGAAATTTTCGTAAGGAATTTGTTATTTATCTCTAAATGGAAAATTTTGTTACAGAGAGTTGCCACATATCTCTGATTTACCTTGCAAATATTTCATTAATAATTCATCTTCGCACTTCTTTACATTTTTAATACATGTGGTATTACTTTTGTTTACCAAAATAATCGAAATGTCAAAATTCCGGTCCCAAACAATTACCAAACAATTTTTTTCGTACGAAATAACTTGCTGTAACAACCCTGTACTTGATTTTGTCTACGAAATTTTCGCAAAGAGCTGAATACCAAGCAAATGAAAAGTGAACGAAATTTTTGGTTCATGAAATTTTCGTTATTGTTTTTATACACGTACTTCTTATGGCAACGAAAATTTCATAAAAACTGAATACCTGGCTTTAGCAGGATTAAAAATGTCAAATTCCAAAAGAAAAAACACCGTTAATCCCAATAAGGTGATAATCTAGTTATGTGTAAACGCGCTACAAGTCTGGTATTAACTTTATTTGTGCGAATTGTTACCAAAACATTTTTTTTTTGCAGCACAGCATCAAATCAACGTTGAGAAAAACTTTTTTTTTTACCACAAAAAATCTTTTTTGTGTGATAAATTGGTTTGATCTCGTAGATTTATTTGTTTCGTGGAGTTTTGTAAAATTTCGGGCGAAAATGTTGAACTTAATACAAGCTTTACTAGCAAAATTTCTTCAGTACAAGACAAATTTGAATGAATTCTCACTAGCATTTGAATTCTTATGCCTAAAATTTCAATGTGATTAATGGTTAGATTACACCCTGATACAGTCCAAAAAACAAGGGAAGTGTTAAAATTTTTCTTGTAGGTGTAAAACATGAATCTGTTTGTGAAATTTGCCAAACACCCCCAAAAACTTTTATGGTTAACATAGTTGATGTAACTTTGTTGATCTTAGAAGATGTAACTTAGTTGATTATTGACGGATTTTCAGTTTCTCACCGGATTTTAAAAGAAGAAACTTACAGCTTTTAAACGAAATATATGTTATTTAAGAATATTTGAGAAGTCTGTGTGTATCTGTCCAGCAAACACACTTTTTTAACTTTTTCATTGTTTTTTGTATCACTGTGTTATTATTTTAATGGTTAAGATTATTATTGATAGTAGATATTGGAATTATAAATTTTTAATAACACTACTTACCTAAGGTTAATTCGTAGAAAACTCCCCGACTATCATTAGGTAACATCTATGCATTAACATTAGTAGTTGCCGGAGGGGAAAATAAACAGCAGTCTTCTATGTTAATTTCATATTTTAACATGATGTTAACAGTTAACTTACTGTTAACAATTATTTGGTAAGGTATCATATCTTATAGCCTGTTTGGTTCATCGTATCTGCATGGGTGTAGTATGTACATACATATGTATGTAGGTACTTAGCATCAATTATTGAGATTGAGAGCAACACTTCTCTGAAGTGTTTCTCATCGTATTCCTCTGTCTCTCTAAGGCTTTGATTTAAAACTTCTTATTGTTCCTTAAATGAGCCTTCTTTTTTATATGCTCTTGAGAACATGTACCGTCGACAGCTCGTTGTTGGCAAACATGGTCTTTGACCAAAACAAAACATTGAGTTTGCACCATATTAAAGAAGAGTTTACCAATTGTGTCGGCATCCTCATCACCGGCCATCTTGAGGCAGGTGCGAAAACGAGTATCACAATTGCAATGCGAGAGCGTATAGGGACGATAATTGAATAGACCATAACGATTACTCATGGCAGGGATGAAGAGTTTACAATGATCATGTTTGCGGCAACATTTATCAGCCCTTGAGGCACCGCCAAGATGA
Source organism: Phaonia tiefii (assembly GCA_963931995.1). Lineage (NCBI taxonomy): Eukaryota > Metazoa > Arthropoda > Insecta > Diptera > Muscidae > Phaonia > Phaonia tiefii. The sequence goes on from OZ008370.1 coordinate 10,113,676, forward strand.
TTATACGTGCCATTGGCGGTGTTGCCGCGTCCGCACCAACGTGTATTCGGCGCAATCAACCAGTCGGACAATTCTCTGCGTTGCCGCGAGTGTAACTGAGAGTCATCGTGAATTTCTACATATTCCCCGGCATCTGTTGATGTCGATGATGATGATGTGTGTGCCGCTGAGTTCTCAAAAATGCTTGTGTTTTCATTGTTGTTGCCATTAACACCAACGACGACGTCATCATTTTTATCGTATGATGTATGATGTCGTAGTTGACTGGTTTTTGCAGGCAGTGCATTATTTGTTTGGCCGTTGCTAGTGGTGGCAGTGGTGGAGGTACGATTGGCGTTTATTGGATATTTAACACTTTGTTGCCATAATGAGGAGTTATAGGCTTCAGGCTGCCCATACTCATTTCTTTCCGCTTTCATTTCTAAGGTATCCAATTCATTATTGGAAAGTTCTGGTACCACATATATTGACCATATTGCTTGCACACAAAATATCAACAATAATACACCGGTTTTTCTTAATTCTGCCATAGTTTCGATTGTATCAAACAATTCTTATGAACTTTTGACCGTTAAATTTAAAATTACACTTATTAACGTTATGAGTGGTTTCTCGTTTGTATGCCTAGTGTATAAGTATCTTCCTTTTGCAATATTCTTCTACTTTTAATTTGATTTTCTATGTTAATTGGTTTCCACTTGAGAAAAAGCCCCACAATAAAACACACATACACTTGAATTGCTTTCCGTTTCCTTCGCTTCTTTGGGAATTAATCTCGGTCTCGTATAGTTCGTTGTCTACTGGCGCTGTTCTCACGTTCACGTTTATTGTTTGACTGCCCCTGGTTATCATTCGATTGTTCATTTATATATTGGCCATTTTACGATTGAAGTGTGTGTTTTGTTGTTTTCTTATTTTTGGCTAATTTTGTTGTGTGTGCGATTGTTTGTTTGTTATTTAATTTGTATCTCGTTCTCTCTGTTTAATTCTCTGTCGCTCAATTGTATTCAATAAATGCCGGCGTAGAAGAGAGAGAGGAAGAGTTTAAATCATTTAAATGGGGTGGCCATAACAACTGAAAATCCGGCACCCAACACTAGTGAATGAAAATTCATAAGAAACCTCTTGCCAGCAATTAAGTTTCCAATACCTTCCAAAATGAGAAGGTCTCATTAACAAATCCTGCAATAAAGTGTTTTTTATATGGCCTATATGTGTTAGTATCATTGGATATTTATGGTTGGAGTCTCATTCAAAAAGTCCCAATATACTTTCTGATGGAGTCGAAGAAAATATTTCAAATGTCGCCGCCATGTTTTTCAACATTTCTGTTTTACTACTTATGTACATATAACAAATATCGAACCGGCTCGATTGTTTCCTTTTCTTGCTGGTTCATCCTTACCCATTCTACCGACATGGCCTAGCCTACAGTTCCAACAAATCACGTGGCCCTGACGGCACAGCAACACTGGAGTTACAAAATTGACTACATATTTTGGCTTCTGAATCTTTATAGAGCTGCATCAAGCTATCTTATATTCCCGTTAGATTGAGAGAACCCAAGGCGGTATTCATATCGATAGTGGGAATCATCGAATATTAGTCCAAATGACTTCAGACAAATTACCTTCTGAACACATTGAAGAGGATGATTGACTCATGTCTGCGATAGACTGTAAGTACTTCTCAGCTGACCACATAGTACCATAAAGAAATCTATTTACCTAAAGGAATGCACCCTTGTCGCATTCATTGGTATAGACGGTGCGTTTAACAACATCTTACCGGGATCGATAAATCGGTTCTATCGGTATTGACCGGAAGATCATTAATTTTATCTATGCTTTACTTACGAGAAGGCGCATAACCTTGTCCATGGGTCACACGGCTTTAACTCGAAATGTGAAGAGAGAACCCCTCAAGGGGAAGTGTTATCTCCTCTTTCCTGAAATTTAGCACTAGCAAAGGTGTAAGTTTGAGAACCCCGAGTTCGTACTCTTTACCAGGTCAAGTATACTCAGTCATTGTCTCTATATAGTAGAGAAATTTGTCTAAAGGATAATGCAAGATATCAAGGTGTGATTCTCGACAGGAAGCTTAGTTGCAGGTCAAACACTATTGATAGAATCGGTAGAGTCACAGTGGCCCTATATTCCTGTCAAAGTGCCATCGGGGGCCTGTCACCGAAAAATAGTTTACTCGATATATCCAGCTGTTGTCCGCCAGATATTGTTCTAATGCATTGTCGTTTGGTTGCCGGTACTAGGAAAATCCACATACCTAAGTCTGTTGCAAAAGTCCAGAGAAGAGCAATGGTGTACATCACAGGTGACCTTCATACAACGACCATCGAGGGGTTTCGGGTTATCCTCCACCAGTTACCACTAGATTGCCTGGAAGGCAACTATATTTGCTGGCTGCAACGTTGGCAATCCGCCGAAGACATTCCTCGCGTTAGATCACCAACCAATATAGTCATGGGACGATTTTAAGGGATCTTCGACAATCCACAATAGAAGAGGTTTACATAACACCCATCTCTACCTATGAAAAACACTTATCCACTCATATTCTGCACAGGATGGACTAGAAGTGACGATACCAGAATATAGAAGGTATTTAGACTTTTACACTGATGACTTCAAACAAGATGCTAAAAAAAGCTGGATGTAGACCTTGCCAAAGGCTACCAGACCATTGTAGTGTAATTCAGGGATGGCAATCGGAGAAGGTGCCCTTTGGATGGGACAAACGTCATCACCCCCTGATTTCAAGAACTGTCTACAGCTACTACGCACCTCTAAATGAGATGACATTCGAGGGGACGATAGAGCGGATGAGCTGGCGGGTCTTACTTGTTCCACTAGATATGGAGCATGTGGATATGACCCTTTCTAAAGAGTGTTTATTTAATTGCCGTAGAATTTGAAATTGTAAAAAATAACACAAAACATTAAATTTGAATTTTATTCGAAATATTACTACATGGCATTAACATTTGAAAATAATTTCGGGTATATGGCCACCGCGGCTGTTCATTATGAAGGGCACTCTGGACGTCCAATATTGGGTCACTTTTCCAAGCATTGCTGGCCGTATGTCACGAATAACACCTCCAAGTCGGAAATTGTTGCTAGTTTATCAGCAAAAACCAGTAACTTCACGTAGCGCCACATGAAATTTGAAATCTTACGCCCTTGGACGCCAAATTTTGATTTCAAAAAATTTATGGTTGCGATCGCCGTATAGCACGTAGCTCCATCCTGTTGAAACCACAAATCGCCCGGATCAATGTCATCCATATTTTCAAACAAAAAATCATTGATCATGGCACGGTAACGATCTCCATTGACAGTAACGCGAGCTTCGGCTTAATTTTTTAAGAAATATTGTTCGATGATGCCACCGGCGTATAAACGGCACCAAATGGTGCATTTTTCTGGATGTAATAGAGTCTGTAGGCTCTGTTGTGGATTGATCTCACTCCATATGCGACAATTTTGTTTATTAACAAACCCGTTTAGCCAAAACTGAGCCTCATCGCTGAACACACTAGAGCCCAATTGGCGAAAGAACGACGCATATGATAGTCTCGTGGCTATAATTCCTGCACCTGCTGTACGACGGAGGTCTTCCACTTTCGTTTACAGCAGCGATATCCTCTTAGAACGCACATTCCTTCGACGTGTTGGTATTGTTGGATCGTTAGAAAGTATGTGCAATGAAATCTATCTACACTTCGACGGATGACTTACTCAGATGGACGATTATGTGCGCCATAAAAATCACGAAGTCGTCTATAAGTTGCGCGAATCTATGACTGATTTTCAAAGTAAATTAGAATAATTTGGAAGCGTTGTTCAACCATGAATCTATTCATGATGATTTGCCAGAGTATACTGATCATAAATGTCAATAAGTGAGAGCACTATGACAGTTCGTTTAACCCTTTCGCAAGTTATATCTTAGCCAAAAACAAGCAAGCGCATGCTGAAAACCGGAAATATCAGAGACGCGAATGAGGCCCAATTTACTGGATCACCAGTCAAGTATGCCCAAGTCATGGCAGAAAAGCTATACGCTAGGCAGACATGCGTCTAGACTTGGAATCGCAGCTCATGATTACTGCTGTGGGGATGTAAAGGATAATGAGATTGTACAAACAAGCTGAATGATCATAGAACTTTTTTTGCAGAGTCCTAAGTGGTTTACAAGGAACTAATATATGTATGTCACTTTTTCAGCCACATCCTGGAATATGGGGATGAGTTATCACATCATTATCATATGACATATGGGGCCGAAAATGACGTCCGTGATATCAAAGACTAAGTTTGTCAATAGTGACAGCCACTTATATCTAACCTACACGATGTCGATTATTATAGATCCATATATGTATCTTCCGGATCCTTTTTCTCTCAAACACTCCAAGACTTCATCTGTTTGCGATGTGACTCAGGTTATAGCCGCATCTGTGTGTCTCGAGGGAAAAAATTGCTTAGCCCGAAACAACACCTATTCCAAGCACAGTTCCCCGCTAGATCTCAAGGCTGGCGTTATAACTTTTGTTTGTGGCAAATCCGAGGTAATTTACACTCACTGATTGGGACCTACAGTTTTACACCGATTCCCAACTGTATTTTTGAGAAGCTTTTCCATGGCAGCGATAAAACGCACGTTCTTATGTACAAAAGCCATTGATATCCATTATTTACAACCAAAACCGTAATTATTATGTCAAATTGAACTTGATTTAAAATCGATTTCCATCACATAGTGGAATGGCACTGTGCCGAGGCATACGAAGTTCAGACACAGCTTTCTCCAAATCGGGAATTCGACGGGAGCCAATCGACAATAAGTTGGTAAGTGTCGATTCGCTTTTCGTGATGGTTTTTTCATAATGTAAATATCTAGTTGGTTGTGAATTTTCCAGGTCTAAAGCTACAATAATAAGGTTATATCATGGCTTCACGAATAGACTTCAGACTTTCGCACATTACGCAGTAAAGGATATTGTATATAATGCCTAAAAGGTTTATTCCGCGGTAGTTTATGCCAAGAGAGCCGGGTCACCATTTTTTTTAAATTCAGAACACAGACGCTGCAGCTTTCCTATTTATAAACTTGAAAATTACTGACTTCGGTTCATTAGGAGGAGGCAATTAATACCATCGTCTTCTATTCCCTTACATATGTGCATTGAATTATTCTGGGACAAGTAATGCAGAAAAATAGTTTCACCATATTTTCTTTACAGAAGAGGGTCCTGAACCTTGGCTGTGGCTTTCTTTTTTTATGCAGTTCTCGGTAGAATTTTAGGGCTTCGTTCTTCCTTCTGTATGTTTAAATACGCGAGTTATCTCTCCTTTTATAATTCCGCCCGCGTGCAGTGTTCCTTTCTTCAATGCAATACATACCACATTTTGTCCTGAAGCGTTTTACCATAAACAACCATCAGTTGTTATAGAGCGGGAAATGGCTCTACACTGTGCTTAAGAATCGTCGAGAGAGGTAGAGCTTTCTCTTGTGATAAGACCCTTAGTATGTAAATTTTGGGAAATATTTTGCAAGAGTCCAACCAGACCCAGACACGCTGCCGATGACATCGAAAAAATCTCAAATTCGTCATCGGCACCGAATTTTGTTCTTTTGGACGCTAATGGTTAAAGCCCAATACTAAGATCGTTGGCCTGAAAAATATTGAACATCATTTTGTTTTACTACGAAATGTGCCAGCAACATATAAGTTCAAACACAACCAAACACGCTTCCGTTTTTTCTCTTTTGAAAGTTATGAAAACCAGTATTATAGATGTATAGGATTTACTGCATTTAACAATTTTTCATTCATTTTATTATACGGTGTTTAACGATAAATCATTCGTTTTTCTTTTGTAACCACATGTGTCACCGAATGTGTTGGTTGCTCTAATTATTGTCCTGAAAATTTGCCAAGAAATAAGAACAGATTCTATTCTACCGGCGAGTAGTCAGCCACAGCGGATATTTTAAACTGTTTAAACTGTTTGAACTCCATAGGTACATCTTCGATGCAGGGGCTTAAGTGTACTTACAGTGGCCATGCTGGAGGGAGCACTTCTTATCCTGCACGGATCTCTCATAGGACCACCCAGTACACGATCTATGAACTACCATTCCCAGGCTGGTAGCGTGTCTATCTTTTAATAGGGTGGCTCCCAGTCGAAATCCACAAGCGTATGTCCTACATTATGCGGCTCCGTGGTCTGCGTCTGTCCTATAATAGGAGGCAGTTCTTTCTGGTCCTTGTAGGTCATGTCTCTACCTGGATCTGCACTTTTAAGATCAAGGTGAAGGAGTTGCGCCGAGGATCTGAATGACCAGCAAGTGCTTTAAAGAAACTGCTCGCTAGCTTCTCCCCTCCAACTCCAGCGCACAGTTCGGTTCTAGTTACCAACAGGCGAAGTTCATCCTTGAGAAGATTGCCAAGAATGAAGCCAATGGCACAGTGCACGAGCGTGATAAAGTGGACAAAGCAAAATACGCAAAATTAGTTGAGGAGTACGACGAGAAGAAGGCCTCCCTACAAATGATAGCAACAGGCCCTCAACCTCAAAGCGAGAACGTTCTCGGGTGGAGGACGATGAACCCGCTATGCGAAGGATGGTCAAGGAGCCGTCAAAAACGACTATAAAAGCAAACAGGCCCTTCAACGCGGTAGTAAAGAACAACTTGATGGTGGCCCTGGCCAACATGAAGACCGAGAAGCTAGCTCCCGTAACAGTCTCGGAATAGTAAAGTGGAGCCTAAGTTTTCAGAACTCGTGATGGAACACGTACTGGCAAACAAGGGCTCCCCGTTACCCCATTACGACTCTAGCGAGATTCACCGAGGCTATAGGGTGATTAAATGCATGGACAAGTTCTCGAAGGTTTTGTTGAAGAAGTCTATCACTTCATTGAGCGATGCCTGGGATGATATCAGCATGAAGCTGATCCCGGCGCAGGAAATTCCTCTGAGGCCTTGTGCACGGATTTGGTTACTCAAAATGAAGGGTGAGGGTCCTCAGTTCCTGGAGTGCCTACAGGTCATGATCCCGACTATCCCGGTAGACAACTGGACCGTCCTCCGTAAAGAGCCACCCAACGACAAAAGCATGAGTTTAGTCCTGAGGCGGGCGCCGTCGCTTTGGAAGGAACAGGAGGAAAACTATTATTTGGCATCTACTTGTCGAGCTAGGTCAGCTGGACAATGTGGTTCTTACTTGGATAGCTGGCCACAAGGGTCTCCTAGGGTACGAAAGGGCAGACGAACTGGCCAGGGCAGGATCCTCTTCCACTGAACTCCATGTAGTGTCTGTCGCAACGCCTATAGGTCAGAAGAGGTATTTTCCAGCACTACCTTGGACGAGCAAAGGAGAGATGGAATAGGACGGAATCGTGCCGCATACCTCGAAACACATGGCCAGAACATAACATTCACCGGACTAACCATCTGATTAGCCATAATCGGGGGAACATATCAAGGCTGACTGCCGTTCTGACCGAGCACTGGCCACTCGCAAGACAACTGAAGCTTCCATATAATGACCACTGTCGACGCAGAAGAGGAGACGGTGGAACATCTCCTCTGCAGTTGTCCGGTTCTAATGAATAGACGCCTAAAGAGTATAGGTCATCCCTTCCTGCACAACCTCACTGAGATACACGAGATAGATCTAGGGCATGGTAGAATGAGAAGGTAAACTCGGTACACAGCTGATTTCAATTTTTTTCTCGTTGTGTAGTTGGCCGCTTCTGTCAGATTCAAAGGTTTTGTTTTTGTACTTTTCTGTTTACATTTATTTGTTGGTATATGTATGGGCTGATTTTGACATGAGGAAAGCCTAAACAAAAACAAAATACCTGTTGTTCCTGCCCATAATTGTTGTTGTTTCTACTGCGACTACTTGGTATTTTTACTATGATCTAGGGGATCTAATTAGATATCTCCGATTAACAGGATGAATATAGACACGGTACATTAGACTGTCCGGAGTAATGTGGTATGCAAAACGGTGACTCAACGCACTAGTTGATGCAAAATAGTATTTTTAGCAACCACGTAAACCAACCAACCAACCATAAGTACATCTGACTTTAAGCTTTTTTACACGAACAGCCTCATCTTTTGAAATATTGAATGAAAGATGACAACAGTGATCATTTTTTCCCACAATTTACATTATATTACATTTATCTCAGAAACACTGATCTGTTGTTTGTAACATATTTTCCGTGAACAACTCTTTTTTGTATGGAGTTTTGTAAAATTTCACGTGAAATGTTGTTTAGTACGGGGCTTAACACAATGTTCGACTATCAGTACAAATTGTGCGATTCGCGGAGAGAGAAATGAAATGAAACTCTCTTCCATTTAAAGCAAATAGTATGAACATTTTGCTTTCGGTTTACACTATTAAACCAAATTATCGATTGTCTCGTCATTATGATCGATTGTCTCGTCATTCTATATCTCACGTACCAAAAGCGCAGAGAAATTATCTCTCCATATTCCCAACATACTCTGCACATCTGCGACGAGATTTCCGTCCTTGTCTTTACAGAAGGGGGCCCTGAACCATGTCCATTAGTTCCGTTTTTGACTTTTCGATAGAATTTTTTTTTAGTACGGGGCTTAACACAATGTTCGACTATCAGTACAAATTGAGCGATTCGCAGAGAGAGAAATGAAATGAAACTCTCTTCCATTTAAAGTAAATAGTATGATCATTTTGCTTTCGGTTTACACTATTAACCCAAATTATCGATTGTCTCGTCATTGTATATCTCAGGTACCAATAGTGCAGAGAAATGATCTCTCCATATTCCCAACATACTCTTCACATCTGCGATGAGATTTCCGTCCTTGTCTTTACAGAAAGGGGGCCCTGAACCATGTCCATTAGTTCCATTTTTGACTTTTCGATAGAATTTTCGGGCTTCGTTCTTCCTTCTGTATACCTCAATTTTCTTACTCTCGCGCATTCTCCACTGCCGTTTCTTACGCCTAAAGATACGGTTTACCTCCTTCCTTTTCTCCCTATATCGCTTAGTTGCAGCTCGCGTTGCAATTGACTGAAGCATTGCCATGCGTGCAGCGTTTACTGCGAAGCGGTTTTTCAAACCCAAGTACGGTTTTTGCGGCAGTTTTTATAGTCGGAAATGGGTTTCCTGCCCTTCAAGATCGTCATCGGCAGGGGTGACTTCTGCGCCAAAAATTGCGAGAGCTTCCTGGAGTAGGCTTTGGCTACCTCTGGTAATTGCAGCTTTCCGATGTGTCAGTCTCATACCGTTGTCGGAACTGTCAGCATGTAGACTGAAATTGCCAATAGTTGGATGAAACACATTCTCCCTGCCTACTTTAGCATTAAAATCTCCTAGTACAATCTTAATGCCATGGCCATGGCAGCGGTTAAACGTTTCCTCTAGGAGCTCATAGAATGTCTTTGGCATCATCATATTTATCTTCTGTCGGGGCATGCAGACAAATTAGAGAAATATACAAATATTTAATTTTATGCGGATTGTGGCTATACGTTCACTAACAGGATTGAACCTACTGACTAGATGTCGCAGTCTTTTGCCAACTACAAATCCGCAACCAAATTCATGTTTTTTCTCATGGCAACTGTAGTGTATGTCGCAGTTCTTTTTCTTGTGTAGCCATGTCCTGTCCATCGCATTTCCTGGATTGCGGTGATGTTAGCCTTATAACTTTCGAGGACATCTGCCAATTGGATGCTTCCACGGAATCGTGGTCGTTACAACGTTTGCGGGGGTCGTCAACAAATAGGGGTTGTTTATATTTACTCTTTCATTTTTGTATTTTCACTGTCATTATGAACGGTGGCGAAAGGCCTACCCAGTCCACCGGGTTTGTGCATTTTACCTACTGCCAGGATATTTGATTGCAGCCACCCATTATCGATCGGACCTGACCAGGATGCAATATGTCGAACCTGGATTTTCTTCTTTTGGTTTCTATCCGCCGTTGGCCCATATGTTTGGCTCATCCGCCTTCTAAAGGACACAAGAATATGCCCAATAGCTTGAGCTTCAGTGACATCAGTCACCTACTAAGCCTGAGACACATCAGTGAACGCATAACTAATCAGGCTGCTTATTTATTTTTGTCTTCTCACTGTAGCTAGCTAACGGAGGTTTCCGATAAAGCCATTGCCTAGGACATACTGCGTGGAAGTAGTGAGCTGATTGGACTGCCCAATGAAGGAATCATTTCCTGCCACTCCCAAGTGAATGGCTATCAGAAACTTTCCACCTCCTCGGATAGTCCCATG